>CANTUT010000033.1:13632500-14095000 GCA_947687605.1 Reutealis trisperma | reverse complement strand
TTAATAATTATTTGAAATTACAAATATGTGAACTAAATATTTAGGTGAAATAATTTTATTTTATAAATAATAATATATGTATATCATTTAGAATGAATTTTTATTTTTAATAGATTTGATGATTTTTGTGATATAAAATTTGTTATTGTGAAATAACAATTATTAAGAAATAAGTGAAACAATAATTTAATTAGTTTTATATTTATTTAAATCACATTAGTGTATAATTTTTTTAAAATTTTTGTTTGGATTTCGGAAAAACTAAACAAATAAATGACATTAGTGTATAATATTTATGGTAAGTAAACAAATACAATTTTTCAATAATAAATTTTAAGGAATATTTATACAATTTTTCTTTTGCAGATGGGACTCTACATGCAGGTAGCATAGAAACCGGATGTTTGACATCCAGTTTTCTGCACACCTGCAGACGCTCAGCACTGCGCACAAAACCGGAAGTTTGACTTCCGGTTTTGTGGTCTCCACCTCCTGAAAATTCAAAAAAGTAGCATATATAGATAAATAAATTTAAAACTGGTATATATGGGTAAATAAAATTTCTAACTAGCATATTTTTGTCTTTTTCCCTAGGAAACCATTAAATCTTCCTTATTTGTATTATACTCTAAAATTTGTTAATAAGTTTGGAACTTGCTTCTTGTCTTTTGCTAGATGCATGTGCAACTGAAATTCAATCCTAGTCAAATTATAAATGTTTGCGAGTTAGGCTAAAATTTTCCAAGTCAAATTGAAAAATAAATAAATAAAGAATAAAGGGTTTTTTTTTTAAAATAAAAAAAAAAAAGCATTTTTATTTTTAGTAAATTTGACTATAATTGAGATTTAAACTCGAGATTTTTCCAGCTCTATAAACAGCTCCGAGACTCATTGATAAAAAATAGATTTTAATAAACTACTAGAATCATCAAACTTCATTAATGAAAATGTTACCATAAACAGAGCAAAAATTAATTAAACAGGGGAAAAATATCAAGATGGCCAAACTCAACTAATTAATTTGTCATTTTTCAATTCTCAACTATCTCTTTTGATTTCATCGTTTCATAAAAGGACTCCGAATTCTAATTATGCAATACTTAATTTCTAGACTTCAACTGCCATTTCCTCACTGCGTGCATGTCACCGATGATCCAGGCTGCAACAAAAAAACATATATTTTCTTGTGATCTTGATTCTTGTAGAAATTATTAACAGGAGTTATTAAATTGCGAGTGTGTTTGATAAATTGTAATGAAATAAAATGTAATATAATCAAATATATATTTTTAGCATAATTTACAACTCTTACCACACAAGCATGTACATCATTGCAGCCACATAAAAGCTCTCCATTCAGTTTATCTACAGCTTGAAATGCTCCTCTTCCATTGCTTCTCTGCACATCATCATTATCAATAATAATATCCATGTTTTATTTAAGCTCAATGTTTTTACTGTGTGATTCAAAAAAAAAAATAAAAGAAAACGATATTTTAAGTTTTGAATAATCTATATACCTTGTAATAATCAATAGCAAAAAAATTAGCCCATCGATTACCAGATGCAGTATAACATGTATTAAGGGTATTGATAAGCTTTTCTGAATTGACTTTGCATGCAATTGCCCTTGCTGGAATTGATCCAAATTGATTAACTAGAACCAAAGATTTAGTTTTGTCATCAAGTGATGATGATTCTCCTCTGTTAGCACAATTCCCCTGCAGCCCTTCGTTCCCATCTGAAAAAAAAAAAAAAGAAAACTTAGCTACACCTGGTGTATACACCATGTCTACTAATAGGATAATTACGTGTGGGTGTTACTTGGCAAAATAGGTGCTTACATTGATTTTCGACCATATAGTTCCATTGATAAGCTATTCCTTCAGTTTGTTGCTTGGACTTGACTGAAGTGAAGACAATAAGCCTTTGATTTTTGGCGACCATTTCCTTCACAGTTGGCCAATCTTGGCCGTTTTGTGGCATATTTGGCACTGGAAACCAATATTTCATCAAACCCGAATCATTGAAAACTTTTGTTAATCCATTTGGTGCTGCAACATAGTCTTCCAGGATCAGTGTTACTATTTCTGATGGATTTGCTGACAGAAAGGCTTCTATTTCCTTCAATGTGTCTATAAGAGGTTCCTACACACACCCAAAAAAAAAAAAAAGCATTTTACTAATATTATAATACGCTTATTCCAAATATAACCTACGGGTAAGTGCATATATAACTTTGACAATATATATAATAAGATTTAATTCCCTCTTGAATGCTCAAAAGAAAAGAAAAGTGCAAGCATGTTAACATTCGCCGCTGGATTTGTAATTAACCCAATGATCAAATGTCAGCATAGCAGGAAGGGTAAAACTAGGCAAAGTTGTTGATAACTGATATAGATTTGAGAGAATCAAACTCAAAAGATTTATATCAATTATCAGCATGATTTCAGAGAGAAAATCGATCCACATCCTGAAGTATGGTTGTGTTGTTATACTTAGGTATACATGTGGACTTGCAAAAGAAATAGTTTGACCCAATTGGATCACCATCAGTATGTCAAGTGATAATTAGGCAGAATTATCAACAAAAGCTATTAAAAATTAAAATTACCTGAAAAATCAATCTAAATTTCCGAAATATAATGATAGCCTATATATGTATGTCTATTTTACTTGAGATTAATGAAGAAGAATATGAATTACTCACAAAAGCTGTAAAGTCCTGGCATTTGCCTTCAAATGAATGGCACAACCATACATCTCCATGGAAATCATAAGTGTCCAACATTAAGGCTCGAACTCCATTCTGCATATACATATATATATATATATATAAATGAAATTATTTTAAACCATGATACTATATGAAAATAAGCACAAGAAATATGTGTATAGGCTTACATTTAGCTGTTCTGTTACAGTATCTTCTTGATTTGAGAAGGTGAGTCGAGGAACTCCAGTGTGGGATGGCTCTCCTCTAATGGCAAATGAATTGTGACTCGTCAAGAATGCATATTTGTTGAATGGCAGAGAATTGTTCTGTTGCAACTCACACAAAATATATATTTTTTTCATTATTAATTGTAACAGCTTTTCTAGTATATATGAATTCTATGAAATTCTGCGAGAACACAATTCCATGGTAAAATCTGGAATTTGACATTTTAATTTTATTGTTTGAGATATTAAAAAAATAAATAAATAAAAAAGAGGAAAAATTGGGTAGTATGAGGTTTCAACAATTCTCAGCGGTCGAGTCAGTAAGCAGAGACATGGGCTTCACGGCATCTCATTGGGGCTCGTTCCACCGTTACAAGTGTGTTTGGGATTGTTATTAAAGATTAAAAAATATTTTTAAAAATATTTTATTTTATTAATTAATTTTTATTATTTTTTATAAATTATTTTTTCAAATCTAATTCTGGAAAAAAAAAATCAACTTATTTGCTTCTATTTAAAAATAATTTTCAAAGAAATATAAAAATTTTTGTTGAAAAATGTTTTTTGCAAACACAATGCCAAACCAGCCTACTTTATATATCTGACGGCCTACCTTATATTACTATGCCTTGGTGTGCTAAATGATTAAATTATTTAAACAGACACTTATTTTACAATTTCACATTTTTATCATATTTAATATATATGAAAATTTATTTAGATTTCTGTATTTTTAATTCTATGAAGTCGATCATAGTCATATTTGAACTAAATTCTACCAAAACTAATATATATTACCACAAGCTTGAATTGGTCTGTTATGGTTGATCTTACGCATCTTGACCCCTCAAATTCTACAGAACAAGACAAGCAATAAAGCCCAGCCTCACAATCTGCATTAGAAGAGCATTGATCTTGGACCTGCAATGGCAAACAAGCACTATAAATTAAAATAATCAAACTCAAAATTCAAAGAAAAAACAAAATGAAATAAATCTTGAAAGAGTAAATATATTAATGTTAAGAGTCAAGAGACCTTGCATTGCCCATTACTACATGAAAATGCAGAGTGTATGAAACAGAGATAAACTAAGCCTATGAGTAATGCCAAAGTTGTTAGATTAGCCATAAGGAAGAAAAAGATGAACATGAAAAGTTGTGATGAGTTATGAGGAAATTATAAGGGAAATACATATTAAATGTGCCATTTAATATTAATAAAAAAAAATTCCCATTAATTGTGATATTTTATTTGGGTGGTTTATGAGGTAACTTTTATTATATACTATATATATAAATTTTAGTAAAAATATATATACATATACGATTTATTTAATTAAATTATAAAAATATTCTATAAAACAAAGATACAGTTTATGATATTTTTCCTTTTCTACCCCAATTATCTAATGAGACAATGATGAAATTAATAAAACACACTATTTTTTTTTTAGTATGCTATTTAAAGTAAGGTTGAACCACACATATAAATATATATATGTGTCTCGTTTGGCATTGAATTTGAAAAAATGCTTTTGAACAAAATTTTTTATGTATTTTTAAAAATTACTTTTAAATAAAAGCAGGTAAATTGATATTTTTTCAAAATAAATGTAAAAAAGCACTCTATAAAAAATAAAAAAAAATCTAAAAACGTTTTTTAATATCTAATAATAATCCCAAACACACCCATATATAAACTTTTAAGTAATATTTGAAAGAAGAAAATGACATTGAGTGGCAAATTATTTTATCTTTATTAAAGATAATATAAGCCAAAATTGCAATATAGATATATAATTTTCCATAGTTGGAAAAAATTTTGGAGATGGATTAACCAAAAGTCCTAAACCATCTTTGCCTTACTTTGGCAGGATGGGAATTTCCAAATGTCTTGTGAGGCATAAAGCCAAATAGGACATTTTTAAAATTACCATCTTTTAAGCAGGAAAAAATACGATTTGGAGCTATTAATCTTTATATTGTCTTTTGTTGAATTCATAAAATTTTATTTGTTTACATTGAGCTCTCAAAAAAAAATTTTTTTTTCTTCGTATTGAGAACTTTTGTATAGTAAATAATAAAATTAATGAGAAATTATGTAACAATAATGCATGAGTTACTAAAATGTTATATTTATCTTATAAAATTATATTGTTTAATACATAAAACTTGAAAAGTTTAGGAATGCAAAAGGGAAACTTTTTTTCTTTTTATAACTTTAATAATTTTCGTAATGAAAAATTCATATAAATTTTCTAATATTTTTAAACCAGTGTTACAAAATTTCTAATTAATTTTATTTTTGCCATTAAAAAAGTTTTCAATGTAAAATAAAAAAAATAAAAATTTAAGAATTCAATGTGGACAAATAAAATTTTAAAAGTATAACATAGAAAACATGATAAATAAATGAGGATATATATATAAAAAAAAAAATCAATCTATTGCCAATTTGCCATTCATGAAATACTACAATTTGGTTATAAATGGAAAAATTCAATTTCTAGAATTAGAAAAGATTCTTTTTCTGATTTTAAATTTGAAAGCAACTTTCCCTAAAAAAATAAAAAAGGAATTTTTTTTTTCTTATATATATAAAATGGCTTGATTCATAGCATACAAACTCTTATTTAGAAATTGTGACCTTATTTCCTTCCCAAATTCCGACCATTTCGATTTCAATGGAAGTTTTGTTAATGTTTCCGCATAAGCTATAGATGTTGGAAAATTATTAACGACCGGATTTATTAACACACTTTTATATTGGATATTAATTTATTCACCAACATTTTTTAAATAATATATTGCAAAATAAATAAATACTAATTTTTAATTTTGGCTAAGCGACATCAATATTATATAAAATTTTTAAATTTTAAATAATAAAAATAATTTTACTCTTTTCAGTCAATTAGAAGTCTGAAAATCGAATATAAATTAAGATGAGCAAACTTATTTACTAATCAGGCTAATTCTTTAAATAATATATGAAATTTTCACTATCAAAAAAAATTTTCTTTACCCTTTGTTTGTTTGGAAAAAAAAAAGAAGAGAAAATAAAAGAAATGGATGCATTTTCTCCTTATTTGGTTTATAAAAGAGAAAGGAAAAAGAAAAGCAATAAAGGGAATGTAATTTTTCTATTAATTTTTAACACATAAAAATATTTCTCTGAGAAATAAAATCTACATCATACAATAAATGTGAAATTATATAAATAACTTCTAAAAAAATAAATTTATATTTTATTTCTCTTTATTTCATGTTATATAAAATTAAAATATTCAAACAATAAAAGAGAAATTAAATTTATTTTTTCCTTTTTCTTTATTTTTTGATCAATTTTTATAAAATTAATAAAGTGTTAGTTGGGTTTATTGGGTCAGGTCTAAGTCCAACTTTAGGCCCATTGTACAACGAAAGTGACCTCTCCTTCAAGCTAAAAATTTGGTTTAAATTCACAGAGAAAAGCCATAGATCTTCTTTGAGCACACGGCAGCTAGGGGAAAGAAAGAAAGAAGAATTCTGTCTTAAAAAGCAAAACCTAACAAAGAATAAGCGGAGAAAAAGAGATTTCAGATATCAAGTTTCTGAATTTGTGCTTTTTTGATACAGAAAAGAGAGAATTGACCAATAAACAGTATGCCTACTCTCACCAAACTATTCACAATGCAAGAAGCCGCCCAACACAATACTAAGGAGGATTGCTGGATTGTTATTGATGGCAAGGTACCCTTTTATGCATCTTTCTGGGTTTTCTCAGTCATATTCTATATCCATATGGGTCATATTTTTTATGTGTTTTGTGATTGTTTTGAACTTGTCCCTTTCTGGGTTTGGTGAATTATCCTCTCTTCAGATCTGGGTTGCAGCTAAATTCTCATGTTGTTTAATTATAATTTGGCTTTGCTCTAGATTTCTTGATAATCTTCGCGTCGGATAGTTTTTTTTTTTTTGGTGTTTCAAAAGGAACAGTTGCCTGTGCAAGTATTGCACAACTGATAGTTCAATTTAAAATCTAGTTGATGTTTTGCTACTTGCTATTTAATAGGATAACTTTTATTTAAACATAACATGTATAATTAACTCTGAAATCTGTCTTAATTGTGCATATACATTATAAAATATAGGCAATAGGCGGGTTAGTGTAAGCTGGTGGTAATTGTGGGTTAACACCTTGTTCTAGACTAGAGTTTGAAGTGCTTTTATGAGGATCATAATGTTGATTTATAAATGTTTATGTCTATTAATTGTGGGAATTGAGTTGCAGCATTCATTCTTTTTCACTTTGAAGAATGGTATTTGTGCTATCTTTCTCTATCGCACTTTTTTCTTTTGGTTGCCTTCACTGTATATATTCAGGTTTAATTGGGTGCCTTATCTTGAATCTTTCTCTTTTGCTATATTCTTGTTTGTTCTCATCAAGGGTTTTTTGAGCTACCTGAAATTATTGGTTAAGTTTGCCCAAGCAGGATTCTAGACAATTAGATTAACTTTCTGATTACCCCATGCTTGGTCTCCCTGAACTGTCTCATGAGTGTTTCAAAGTACACGTATGTTGTCTATATGGACCCTGTTAAATGCTAGTAAAAAATAAATGTGTTGCTGGCTGCCTTGATGCCAAATTTACTTAATGCTATCTATAATTGCTGTAATGGTCGGCACATAGCAGGAATTTCATGGATATATTTTAATTGTATTTGATATATTTTAATTGTATTTACTTTTGAATGCTTCATTATGCAAGGAATTCAATTTTTTCATGGTCGACAATTGATTATATTTTATGCTGTGATTTGCTTACCTAAACCAGGAAATGCTATCAACATATTATAACTCATGAAGAGAAAAAGAAGCCTCTTATCTTGTCTTCCCTTATATTTGCATAACATGTTCCTTTTTTTTTTTTTTTTTTTGTGGTTCCATACCAGGTGTATGATGTAAGTTCATATTTGGATGAGCACCCAGGTGGAGATGATGTCATTCTTGCTACAATTGGTATTTTTCTTATATTTTTTTTTCCAACCTAATGAAAATAAACTGCATCTACAAAAATTTCAATCCAAAAATAAGTCAACTATCAACAGTTTTAGTTATCACTCCCTAATCTAAGTGGTGCTTGTACTCTTTGAAGGGAAAGATGCGACAGATGATTTTGAAGATGCTGGCCACAGCAAAAGTGCAAGAGAACAATTAGAAAGCTTTTTCATTGGTGAGCTTGACTCATCTGCCCCAGTTATCCCAGAACTTGAAATTTACTCCAAGAAACAACCAGCAGAGTATGTCCAGAAGCTCAAGGACTTGACCAAGCAATATTGGGCAGTTCCTGTAGCCATTGTTGGTATATCTGTGGTTGTTGGCTTCTTATACCTACGTAAGAAGTAGAGACAATCCAAAATTTTCATCTTTTGTTGCTGAGAAGAAATTGTTATCACAATTTTGAATTACTAGGGATAATGGTTGAGATAATTGATTTACCATTATTTATAATTCATTTATAAGAATTGGAAGATGAATGCTTTGTTTTTATTTACATCATAGCAGTAGGAGTTGAGGCTTGGTCATATTGAAGATTCATTTATGAAAAAGACTGGCTGTTATAATTCATTTATAAGAATAGATACTTTGCTAGTTTATTTACATCATGATACCATTGTTCATTTCTTTTTTAATTACCTTATTCCTGTATTAGGGTTCCCAACCTGATTTTTGGTGTGGATATTTACACAAATTATTCCTAATATTGTTCTTTAATTAAAGTAAATCGTCCTAATTGAGATAGATTTATTGGTTATTGTTTGTTATTTTAGTTGACAAAAATGACAGAGATATGGATGTATGTTCATTACAAGTATTATATTTAACTCACCATATTAAAACTACATCCTTAATACTATCGACACATGGATTTTTTTTTCCCTGGGAGAGTGTACTTGCATGGAGTAATATAATGGAGGAGAAATCACTTGGTAAGTGTAATTGTTGCATATAAGATATTGGTAAGTAAATATACCACAGAGTAATAAAGAAGAATAGAGATTTATTTGGTTTTCAACAAAATGAAAAGAAAAAAAGTTTGTTTATTATTAGACCTATTTATGGGCTCAAATACCCGCCAAGTCTATGTTTGCTCTAAAAATGCCAACTTGTACTGAATTTTATTCTCAGGCCCGCCTGAGCCCGAGCGCAAACAAGGCTGACTATTTTTTTTTTCTTTGCGGATTTTGAAATATCACTTTTAATATCTGTTCGGTAAATTTAGCCCACTGAAAAATTTATATATAAAATATTATATATTTTTAAATGCGGATTATATTTGGTCAAAATAATAAATCCAAGTATACTCGAAACCGCTCAAATCTTATTTATGGACATATCTATTTATTACCTAACATATAAGGAAAAACAAGGCATCAAAATTCAAAAAATTAATGTTTTAGTGCAAGAAAAACGTTATTAAACATCGTTTGTTATACTTTTCATGAGATATACTTTTTGAAAATAATTGTGTGTTTAAATTATGCATAACTTTCTCAAAATGCACAATTGATTAATATATTTCCTGATACAATTTATTAATTCCTAACTTATTGTAGAAAAATGTACTTTCTATTTTACGAAAATTTTTTAAATAAATCAAAATTTTTTACTTTCTAAAAAGATATATTTTCTGATTAAATAGATTAATTTTTAATTTATTGTAGAAAAATATACTTTCTGCTTTACGAAAATTTTTCAAATAAATCAAAATTTTCCGCTATATAAAGAGATTTATTTCCTTTAACTTGCCTATTCGTACCAGACAACACCTTAGAATATTAGATTGATTGGTAAGATTATTTATTTTAGTACTACCTCTTATCCGTTTGAATATTTAGCTTGAATTTAATATTAAAATTGAAAAAATTCAATCCTTTTTTTTTTAGAATAAAAATTCAAAGACATCAACACAAAAAGAAACAAAGAATACAAAATTATTACCGACATCCCAAAAAGAAAGAGAAGAAAGAAAATTGGAGATTGCAAGAATGGCGCAGCAGCTGCAACAACCAGTACAAAAGAACACACTGTACGTAGGAGGATTAGCAGAAGAAGTGAATGAATCCATTCTCCACGCCGCTTTTATCCCTTTCGGTGACATTAAGGATGTTAAAACTCCTTTGGATCAAGCCACCCAAAAGCATCGCACTTTTGGCTTTGTTACTTTCCTTGAAAAAGAGGATGCCGCTGCTGCCATGGATAATATGGACGGTGCCGAACTCTATGGCCGTGTCCTCACTGTCAATTATGCCCTTCCCGAACGCATCAAGGGTGGTGAACAGGGTTGGGCCGCCCAGCCAAGTACGTCTCCTCCTTCCTTTCTTAAATCCTAATCTTCATTTTCTTTGTCTTTGATGGTTTTAAATTTTTGGGTTTGGTTCAAGTTTAGGTTTTTCTGTGTTTGTTTTCAGTTTGAGTATGATGTGGGATTTTATAGTAATTTGGGGTTTAGGGTTTTGGGATTGATTGATTATAGCTAATTGGGCATGGGTAATTTTGATACTGAATGCGAATTTTGATTGTTGATGGCATAAACAGGAAGAAAAGGATCTAGATATCCATGTCAGCGGTATCATATGCTATGCTTATGCTTATCCTTTCCTATTGTGCATGTGAATTTGTTTGCGCAACAAATAGTCTAATTAAAGGATGAGCTTAGATTTGCAAATTTCTTATGCTTAAGGAATTAATCAATTGTATGAAGTGTGATTGGAAGAAGGTTCAATTATTTATGTAAATGAGAGATTGAAATTTGTTTCTCAAGGTTAACATTGATGAATTATCTGCAGTTGTTATCTTGGTGTAAGAACGTAACCTTTTGGATACCAAGATTACATGAAGCAAGATATATTCATACAAGTCTTCGCATCTGTCCTGGATATTGTTTCTGGAGCTGTAGCTCTTTGACAAGCATTTAGTCCACTGATTTTGAATGTCTAGCAGTAAATGCCCGATATGCTTAATTATATCTCAATCACAGAATAAACTCCTCATGGTTTTGTTGTAGTGTCTTCATGGTTTTGACAGTGAACTTCTAGGATTCTTTTGTCATTCCATCATGATGTTTTATCTCTTAGCAATTTTATTTGGCCTTGGTAATTGTTAATGTTAACTGGATTTTTAATTTCAAAGGTCACATGTTCGGACATGCTGCCCTTTGTTGACACTGAATTTCTCATGTTCAGAAATATTCATTAACTTCAGTTCAAAATAGTGGAGTTTTGTAGGAAACAGGGAACAGGGAAAAGGAGTGGGGAATGAAGAATTTCAGTTCCTGAAAAGGAAGTTTTCTATGGGAAAAAATGAATGTCATGGCTTTCCTTTGATTACTCGTTGTTGCTAGATCTTTGTTTTTGTGACAGAGAACATGTATCTAGAGCTGTCAAATTCTGATTGCAGATTTAGAAGTCGTGCACATTTGGAAATTTTGTGATCTTTAGTATTTTCTTAGGGCTTAAAGCATAGAGATCAATCTTATTCATGTGTGATTGACTTGTTCTTCAATTCTTCAGTTTGGGCGGATGCTGACACATGGTTTGAAAGGCAACGACAACAAGAGGAGATGGAGCGAATTCAAGCGGAGAACCGGACTGCAATGCAAGCTGCAGAAGAGTTGCATAGAAAGAAAATGGCGCAGGAGCGAGAAGGAGAGAAGGAAGATGAGGATGATCCAATGGCAAGAGCTGAAGCAGAAGTTTTGAAGCAGAAAAGCTCTTAGCTACTGAAGTGAGCATATGATGAAAGAAATTTCTGTCTACTTCCTCATCAAATGCATTTCTAGGCTAATTCTTTGTAACTCTAATACACCTTGAGAGTGCATTGAGTACTAACATCCATATAGAAGACCATTGTTTTGATGCAATTGTTTTGGTTGTTTGTCAGTTTTGCTGTTGATATACACATACTATGCTCTCTGGTGAGCTAATTCCACAACTGATTTTCAATTGGTATGATGACTTTTTTCATCTCTTAGGGGTTTTTGCTGCCTAATTTTGGCAATCTTTTTCAAGATTCAAAATGCCAGCCTGAATGCGTTAATAAACAATGCCTACAAGCAAACAGTCAATCCATCAACTCGATCAATAAGCGTATCAGAAATCAAAATTCAGTATCTAATAATTTTTTTTTCTCTTTTCCAATTTTAATAATTTATTTTTGAATTTTTTAATTTGGTCAGTTTTACTCTAGTTTAAAAAATTAATTTCAATACCATCTTAATTAAAAGGCTAAAACATCTAAATTGAAAAAAAAAAAAAATAGAATTTCATTCTTAATAGAAGATTAAAAGATTAAACTGGCACTTGAACTTATATTAGATTACCAATTTAGTTTCTAAATTTTGATTTAATTAATTAAATTTCTTAATTTTACAACTTCAATAAATTATTTTTAATTAAACTAATAATTCAATTAATTAAATTTTAAAATTAAAAGATTAAATTAATAATTCTATATGAATTTAAGACTGAATTTGATTTATTTATTTTTAAATTAATAATATATTATTATTTTAATTTCAATATAAAGTAAAAAATGAAATGAAATTTATAACCTGGTATAAAATTGAACAAATTAAAATCTAAGCGTAATAATAAAATTATAAAAGCGCAAAAAAAATAATAACAAAAGTTTTTTTTTTTAATTTTTAATTTTTTATCATTAGTCTTTAATAAAATCCTCTCCCGCCGATAAATTATATCAGTAAGAAATAAATATAATATCCTCTCCCGCTAAATGCAGAGACGCCTTTCTTAAACCCCATAACTCAGAGCTCTTTGCATAAACCCCCAAACACATTTTGGGCTACAAATTTGTATTCTGGATAAACCCTACTCCCAATAATTCCACTGGAAATCTCTGTTAATGGCGTCTCTCTCTTTCACCCAGTTCCTTTCCTTGCCCAGGTTCTCTCTTATCTTTAAATTTTTCATCTTTTAACTAAAATTTTTCTTTGAATTGATAAATTTGCTTGCTCAATCAAATAACTTCGCCTTTATAGTTCACTTTTATTGACTTGTTACAAAAGCTGATTAGTGGGTATCTTAATTTTTGTCTTTGCAAATGATATTTGCTCGCTTAATTAGAGGTTTTCTGAATGTTCAATGCTTTAGTATATGGGTAATACAAATTGATTTTGGATCTTTATATTAGCAGATGGTATTCAACTTGCCCAAGTTACCAGTCCTTGAACTTTGTTCAACTTCAAGATTTTAGATTGCAAGATAAATGGGGTCTTGCAGCTATTTCTAGGAAGAAAATTTCTGCGTCTTTACCTGAAGAGGAACCTAGTGAAAATGGTGTCGTTTTAAAAAAGAGGACAACTAGGAAGTCTAAACGAGCTACTTCTCGAACTAGGAAGAAAACATCTGATATACAAGATGAGAATTCTGAATTGGTGATAGATACTGAAGCTGTGAATGAGGAGAGTATTGTATCTGCATCGAGTGAAGATTCAAAGAAACCCCGAAGGAGGACTCGACGAAAAGGTGAACCTTTTATCATTTTATGTGTGTGTATTCTCGACTTAGATGTTTCTTGTTTTCAAGTGTTAAATTCATGGTTTTATCATCTATAGGTACATTGGCTTCCTCTGCAGTGGAGGAAGAGATAACTGAGAAGAAAAACAGGAGGAGGAGGAAGACTAAGAAGATCGATGAGAATAAGGAGGATCGAGATAGTGAATCTGAAGTTAGTGATTTAGAGGAGTCTGCATTTGTTCCAAATATTGAAGATGAGAGTGATGGAGACCTAGAACTGGACAAAGATGATGGAGATGATATTAGCTACACATATGGTTGGCCTCCCCTTGTTTGTTGCTTTGGAGCTGCAAAGCATGCTTTTGTGCCGTCAGGAAGGCCAGCTAACAGACTTATAGATTATGAAATCCATGAAAGAATGTCAGATGCATTATGGACAGCTGAAAAATTTGTAAGAGCGCCTGGAGGATCTGCAGGGAGTGTTGCAATTGCACTTGCAAGCTTGGGGGGTAAAGTTGCTTTCATGGGAAAACTTGGAGATGATGAGTATGGTCAGGCCATGCTATACTATATGAATGTGAACAATGTACAAACACGATCAGTTCGCATTGATAGTAAAAGGGCAACAGCTGTATCACAGATGAAAATTGCTAACAGAGGTCGCTTGAGAATGACTTGTGTCAAGCCTTGTGCTGAGGATTCTCTATCTAAATCTGAAATAAATATTGATGTGTTGAAGGAGGTAATGAATTTTGGCCTTGGGAAATATGATGTCTGCAATTCTTAAGATATAATTCTTTTCATTTATTTTTTCTTTTCTTTTCTATATTTGTGTGGTTACATCAAAATTCTTTTAATGCTAAACTACACTGATTTTGGTTAAAAATGAATAGAGTGATTCTATATGAATGGATGCTTTTTCCTTTATGAGATACGTAAACAAATAGGTAGTGCAGGTACTGTGCGTATTATGCCACTTTTTGTTTCTCTAATCTCTAGCATCTCTCAGGGGATTTTTTGATGATGTTATCTGTTTGTTTCTGATTTCTAAGGGTGGTCTTAAACATTCTCTTCCATTGCAATTATGCAATTCTGTGTATTGTTTTAAAAATACATAATTGCAAACTTCATTCTTTTCAGTTGTTGAAATCAAAACATTCTCTTTGAATTGCGTATTGCTTAAACAAAAATAAATATAATTGGATCATCTTTCATGGCTGATTCTGTACAGTTGCTTGATAAATAAGCTGTTTGACAGGCTATATTTCTTTCTCAGTTCATTCAATATTTTAATGACCTTTTATGCAGGCAAAAATGTTCTACTTCAGCACGGATTCCCTCCTTGATCGAAGTATGAGATCAGCTACATTGCAGGCAATCAAGATTTCAAAGAAGTTGGGAGGGGTTATTTTCTATGACTTAAACCTACCATTGCTGCTGTGGCATTCCAGCGAAGAAACCAAGTTATTCATACAAGAAGTGTGGAATCATGCAAATATTATTGAGTTAACCAAGCAAGAGCTTGAGTTTCTCTGTGGGATCAAGCCCTCTGAGGAATTCGACACCAAAAATAATGATAGATCTAAGTTTGTCCATTATGGACCAGAAGTGGTTGCACCACTCTGGCATGAAAATCTGAAGGTTTTATTTGTGACAAATGGGACTTCTAAGATACATTATTACACTGAGGAGCACAATGGTGCAGTGCACGGTATGGAGGATGCCCCTATTACCCCTTTCACACATGACATGTCTGCATCTGGAGATGGCATTGTTGCAGGTAGATATCATGCTTGTGTATAATTATTCTTGTTAACTTCACCCCTGAATTTCCTAGAGTAGGTCAGTTTTGAAGCTAATAGTAATAGTACTCAGAGAAGTTGAGTTTTGCAATTTTGCATCTTGCTCTTCACCTAGGTTTTCATGTGGTCTTCAGAGACAAGTTGTGTGTGGGAGTGTCACAGCTTCTACAATAACTATGGAGGAGCCCAAGAATTTGTTTGGATTAGTTATGACATTCATATTCCTAGTTAAAAAAGCAGTATAAATGAATGTGTCTGCCACGTGGTTGGGACAATATGAACTCATGACCAAATTTCATTTATTTTCTATATCCACAATAGCACATGTTAAAATACTCCGGCATTGAAAGTGTTCATATCAAGGTAGATAGACTCGTTCTTTTTCCCAAGAATCTCATTTTTTGCTGTATTCTATTTTATGTCGTGTTTTCAGCCATCATGAGAATGTTATCAGTTCAGCCGCACCTCATTACTGACAAAGGATACTTGGAGCAAACAATCAAGTATGCAATTGACTGTGGAGTCATAGATCAATGGCTGCTTGGACGGTCACGTGGCTTTCCTCCTAAGGAATACATGGAAGAAGAAGTGGAGCCTGATTCAAATGGCATCAAATCAATAACAGAAAAAGAATACCGCACACGGGAGCCTGCGAGTTAATTTGTTGGTCGGGCTAATAAACATAGCTTTGTATGTTATTTGCCCTCTGAAAGGCCAGGTATTTTCTTCCTACTGTAAAGTAAAATTGAGTATGTTATTCAATTTATTGGATGTAAGTCAATTGTGTAACACCAATTTTGTATTGTACCACATCTATAATAATCAATTAATGGGTTCCTTTTCAAAGTATTCTTTTTTCTTTACTTTGTTCAGCTGAATTAGTGACTGATTATTCTTATTTAGTTTTGCTTTTATCATTATTATTATAAGTTAGGCCAGGGGGGGTTTGTTGAGGGAACAGGTGAATAATTTTCTTATGTAATAAAATATTAATCTCATAGGTCTGTATAAGGTAGGGGTTTTAGTGAGGTTTGATAGTTTAACACATGAAGTGAGCTGGTATCATTTGTCGTCAAATTATGACTTTTGTTCATTAACTTGTTGCAGGGGTAACCTATTATTAGAGTAATTTTATCTGGTCCACCTAAGAGAGAAATGAATGTGCCTAGGCAATAAGTGTGATAACTAGTTAGTATTAACCTTGCACAAACATGCAAACCCCACATACTCGAGTGAAGTCACTTTCTCCAAAAATAAAAAAAAATAAAAAAATAAAAGATGGTCTCACCATTATTTAGTTGTTGATAATTGAGAGTAGGTAAAGAAGCCAATCTTGATTTCAATGGAGAGTGATGTCAAGTTTAGGTTTTCTTTTTTAAGTTCTTTGAATGATTAGTGCAGGTATATGCCTATAATTATTATGCCTTACTGAACATGTTGAGGCTGAGATGAATTTAACTCTGTTGGTGCGCTCTGCAGGCATGACATAACTTAGTGGTAATGTATCTTTCCATTGGACAAAAGACCTAATTTCAAGTTCTCATTCCTCATTCTCCATAAATAAATAAATTGAACTCTATTGTATTTTTATTTTAAATGGGTCTGACTGGGATTCGAAACTCTATTCTTACTCAGCTAGTTGAATTCTTAGTTATATATTTTAACTAGTTAATTTAATACAATTCTCCCTAAATGATTAACCCCTTCTGGAATTGGCAATTAGGCAGGTAGGCCCATTTTCCACTCCATTGTTGAACAGTATCCTTCTTTTTTTTTTTTTTTCAAATTAGTAGAAGGTTTTTGTATAAAAGGTTTTTGTTATAAGCAGTATACGTTATATAATTTTGATTAGTATGATCAAGTACCTGAAAAAGCTAATAATACTAATTACTAATTACTATAATTAAGTAATTAGAAAAAGCTAACAATACTAATTATTAAGTTCTACATCTCAAAAGATAAATAGGTTTCAAACACTTCTATAAAGTCAAATTATAACATGAAAAGGTTACTTGTAATAGTAAAATAATTTCGAGACAGATACGCAATGAATGGCCCTTTAAAAAAATTAAAAAAGAAGAAGAAGAAATGAATGCCACGCAAATTTCCTTGTTTTAAAGGATGTCACATTCTGATAAAAGAAATAAATGAAACTCTGTGGGAAGTTTGTCTATTCTGATAGAGGAATTATATGAAACTGTTTCCATACAAAGCCTATTGAATTTCATGAAACTTTCATCTCCATGTAAACCAAAAAGAAAAGAAAAGAAAAGAAAAAGGGAAATGGAGCCTGCTTCCACATTTCCAATGGACTGGCTTCCCATGAGACTAGTTTCAGAGCTTCAAAAACAATCCTAAAAGTAGAAACCAAAACCAGAGAAAAGATATTGCACCGAGGCCCCAATTTTATTCTTGGTACAAAAAGGATAATCACACTTGTCCAACTCCTCAAGAGAAGAGAGGATAAAAAGCCAAAATGGAGAATTTAACCCAAAAGAACCAAATGGAGAAAAAGGTGGGCACTGATGGAAGAGAAAAGGATCCCTGGATCTTGAATCCCTCTGCTACATACAAACATACACATTAGCAAGCAAAACTTGACCCTACTCAGAAAATTGAGAGCCATCGAGTTTTGAGGCAGCTGGCTTATCCAAAAACCAGACCAACTTCCCTTTTGTTGGCTGAACCAGCCGAGCAGGCAATAATGGGTGGTCAGGTCCCACATCATCAATTGCCAAGTGTACAGCCTCTGCTTTGCCTTCACCTGCCACAACCACTGCGACATTCGACGCTGAGTTGATGACAGGCAAAGTGAATGTTATCCTTTCAGGTGGCGGCTTGGGGGAATCAGTAATGAAAGTTACCCATTCATCATTTGCATCGAGCACAGAGTGGTTAGGAAACAGTGAGGCAACATGACCATCAGGGCCCATTCCCAGAAGAATGAGGTCAAACTTAGGACAGTCGAAAATATCAGACACACTGATTATTCGTGTTTTCACTAATTGTCGAATAACAAATTCATACTCATTGGCAGCCTCCTCTGCTGATACCGAATCATTCATAGAATGCACGTGACTGGGTACAATGGGCACCTGTAAACATACAAGCTTGTAATGACAAAAAATTTAGATGAATGCCATCAAATAACCAAACAAGAGAAGCAAAAAACTGATAGAATCAATTCAACCTATTCTGCTTAAAGCCTACAGCCAAAGTGTCAATTACTAGACTAGAATTTTTATGTTTGAAAACATATATATTGACATGCCATGCCAATGCATTTCCTTTTAAAATGTACCTGACTGCAGTACTTTCATCCCAAGAGTAAACAGACATCAAATGCCTTGTACATTCTTATGGTGACCAGAAAATGAGAATAGCTAACAGAAAAGGCTATTTTTATGCAATGCACACAAATCTGCCCCACTTTCCTATTTCCTCCATGGTTTGAAGATTGCTGTATTTTGAGAAAGGACACATGTTTTTACTTTTAGGGTAAAATTCTATATAGGAAATTCATAAGATAGAGATGACATCTAGTAAACATGGGAAAGATGTAGCAATGAATTTGCACAAGATGGAAGCCCATTCCATCCATATTAAGCAGGTTGTTTAAATCTTCTGAACACAAACTCATAAACAGCATTCCCACTAAGGAATGAAAAGCGAAACTCTTAAGTAATATATCTTCCCTATTTATCCTAGATGTTTCTTAAGTCTTTGTATTTGCAATAAAAGAGACATGGACAAGGAAATAGGATATACCAATTGTTGATTTCAGAAGCATTATATTACCTGGTCTAAATGTGTGAAACACACCTAATCAAAAGCATTAGAAACTTAGCTGAATATGCATCAAAATTTTTTCAACTCAGCAGTGAGTTTAAATAATTAAGCTTATCTGTAACAGGGATCATTCCATGCCTTAATTAGCACAATGTCTTGCCTATTAGGTTGTACCAAGGGCAAATTCAACTCAACGGCGAGTTTGGGTACACCGACTGGAGCTTGAAAACTTAATTTACTTACATACAACAAAATGCTTGTCAGATTAGTGCAACTTGATGATGAATCTCCTCCTATTAGCCTACTGGCTGAGTCTTCTCAAACTGGAAAAATGCCTATTAATTATCTTTTGCAGATAGTGCTATGTGTAAGCAAAAAGCCTCCCCAGATTCTTTTAAAACTAACTAGTCGCTCAAACTCTGAATTCAAAAGTTTGATTCTGAAATTATATCTGTAATTTTGTGAAGTTATATATATATATATATATATATATATATATATATATATATGTAATTTTGTGAAGTTATATATATATATATATATATATATATATATGGAAATTGCATCAATTCAACAGACAATTCTAAGGAAATCCAGTAAACCATCTTTATTCACAGTGGAATTTATGTGTCTATTTGAGAAGATTATGTGGGAATATCAAAGACAAATATAGAAAAATTCCATGAGTCCTAGCCAAATTTCAAGTACTAACAATGGTAAACTGGAATAGTATTAGCTAAGATAATAACATTTAAAAACAGTTTTGTTCACAGAACAAATGGTTGTCTTCATGAATAGACAGAGATGCAACAGTGAGATATTGAGAAAATACTCTTTTGAGTTCCTACTATATCTAAACCATTAGATAAAGGGTAACAACTAGGCCAGAAAACAGTGCACCGATAGTAACATTAAGTTGAAAGCATGAACATGCATGAGAAAGGTTGAAAGACATGTGAGCTGTGTAGGCGATGAATTATAAGTGCAAGAATCCGAAGGTGCTTACAAAGTGGAAAAAGTAAAACTTATTCAAGAATTTGCACAGGAAATCCTATGCAGTTGGCATTTAAAGCAATTTGGAATTGGGTCTTGAGAGTAGTAGAGCATAAGTGTTCATAAAAATCACAGCAAGTAATGTATCAGAAAACAGCTCTCATTTGGGGAAGGATATATCATATATCTAGTTACTTCACTGTGTTTATAGTAGAAATAGCCACTGCATCAAACAGCTGTGGGAAGCAACCAGAAAAATGTTGGCAGTAACCTACCCTCTAGAAGCTAATCTCCTTGATACACTTCTTTTTCAGCTGTGAAATTTATTGAACTTAAATGGTAAATATGTTGAAAAGAAGATAGATATTTTCAATGAAAGTAAAAAAAAAAAAAAAAAAGGGCATTAAGCAAGACTACATTTTAAAAGAAAAAACAAACTGAAATGGGAAAATGCTACTTATCAATGCAATTTCACAAGATTTAATTGCATACTTGATTAAGCACAAAAAAAAAAAAAAAAAAAAAAAAAAAAAATGAAGAAACAAGCATATGAAGTGGTTATGGGAGAAACTGGGAAACAATTATAAATCAAATATAGCCACAAAACCAGTTTTGAAAGGTAGATTAATGACCCATCATTAAAAGCAGTGCATCAGCTTGTTTAACAGGAAAACAGGAGGAGAATCCCTAGTTTCTTAAGAGAATGAAACAAAATGTTCTTAATGTTTTAAAAGGCAGACAGCTGAAATACTGATAATAACCTATATGTAGATAGCAAAAACAATAAACGCTAAAAAGAGTTTACATAATAAAAAAAAATAAAAAAAATAAAAAAAAAAAACCGCAAACCTTGGACAAAAGGCCATCCTTTGCCAGCTTATAATTGCTATCAGCATGGTTTTTTGCCACCACACGTTCATCCGCCCAAAATATATACCATTTACCCCAGTCTACAGTCTTGTTATAAGGAGCTTCCAACAGTTTCCTGATGCCCAACAGAAGTTTAAACAAAAACAACAGCATCACACAAATTTTTTAATAAAATGAAAAGGAGGTGATTTATACCCCATTAAGCCAATGAGAGAACCACCGCATAAAGCAATGGCAAAGACACCCCTCTCCTTCACAGATGCCTCAGATAGTTCTGCAATATAGTCCGCCAAATCAGTGCCAAGCTCATCTAAACTTTCATGAATCCTCAACTCTCCTCTATCTTTATGAACCCCAGAAAGAGCCATCCTTTAAACAAGAAGTTTAGCAGCTCCATCATCAAGAATTTTCAATCAATGCAACAAATTTGAAGTCAAAGGAACAAACAAATCACACACTGTTTAGCATCAATACTAAGTAAGAGAATCGACAAGAGGAGGACAAACTGGTGAGTAAAAGAAAGTGGAAGAGAACATCAATAGCCACCAACTATCAAGGTTTAAGGGATTTGAAAGCAAAGGAACATTAAGAATTGGGATCATCCCCCTTACAAAGTACATGTCTCAAAATTAGAACAATTCAATTCTCCCATATAGAATTCATGAAGCAAAAATCATATAAATTTCTTCTCAAGGGATATAAACAGCAAGGCAATCAGTGTACGCATTTGAGATGAAATTGGCGATATAATAGCAATTAAACTAATTAGCAGTGATCATTGTAATTGAAATAATAGAAAAAGTTGGATCTTTACCAAACAAACAAAGAAATAAAACTAAATACACCAGATACACATTAAACAGGAGGATTTCACAGCAAAATTAAACATACCCAGATCACAAAACTGTCTAAAAATTCACGCCCATTACGCCAATAATTAAAGAAAACAAACATGTACAAGGAATTATCCACCAAAAGAGAAGGGGAAAGAAAAGAAAAAGAGCTCATGCAATCTAATTGAGAAGTTATTTGTATATGCAACAAGTAGCAGTGTAAAATACAAGAAACCAAAGAAATAAATGCTTACAAAGAAGGAGAAGAAGAGGAAAGACGGTTTGATAGAGAAAAGCAAAAAACAAAAAACTGACGAAAATGGAAGGTGGGTATCAACACAAACACGAAATTATTGTACAATATGCATATACATACATGAATTATTAACATTATATGATTATATCTGAAATTAAATAAATATAAATAAATCCTTTAGCTTAATCCATTTACTGATTATATAATAAAAACTACACACACAAGAAGTTGAGAAGAATTTTACCTTCTGGGCTTCCACGTGCATCCAATGATCGTGACAAAACACACACACACAAACTCTCTCTCTCTCTCTCTCTCTCTCTCTCTCAGTCAACAGATAAAATTGGACAGAGAAAGGAACTCTTTTAAATGAGAAAATATCTGCGAATGCTAGATCCTCTGCAACAACATCTCTCTTGAACTCAGAAGATAAATGCAATTAGCGTTCACAAATAAAACAAGAATTAAGAAAAAGAAAAACTGGGTTTTAATCCTCGATTGTAATTTAATTATGGGTTTTTGATTTTAATTGTTGTTGGGATATAAAGGCAAAGAGAAAAAGGAAAGTAAAGAAACAGAGAGCAAGAAACAGTCCTATGAGACCAAACACCTGTCCAAACCGTAAGCTGACATATGCACTAATTAGGACTTTTGTCTTATAATACTAAAAGATTTATTTATTTATTTTTTTAACTCTCTATGGGCTATTGTTTGGGTTTTTAATTTTTGTTTCTTTTTCTTTGTTTTTAATCTAATTCTAATCTAATCTTTAAATTTGAAAAAGAAAAAAAAAAAAAAAAATCTCTCTCTCATCCTTTTCTTTGCTTTCTTGTAAATTTTCTTTCAGCTTGTCTCCCCAAAACCAGCTAATTTACACTTTTTTTTATATGTTTATGTATGTATTTTTGGTCTCACACTTTACTTATATCACATTCTTGAATCTTGATCCCATATATTCTTCCACTGGCTGTAGGAGAATATATAATATATAACCCGCTACACTGGATTATGATATGTTGTGCTTTAAGGTAACCATTCATTTAATATGGACGGTCCTAATACATTCAATAATCAAGATTATTAAATTCTTTACATCCCAATAATTCTTAATTAATAGAATATGTTTTCTTGAAGAGTATATATAACATCCACTGATATTGTTATATGAAATTTATCAGAATTTTTTTTTATTTAGTTAGATAATATTTAAATTTAAAATTTTTTTTTGGAGATCCACGTTCTACCGAACTAAATTAAAAGCATTTTCTTATCACAAATCACTAAAAATGCGGGTGTATGTAAAAAGATTCTGTTTTTTTTTTTTTTAACTCAATCATTCTAATTACCATTTATCCATTATATTATTAATTATACTATCCATTATAATAAATTTATCTAGTATAATTAATATAATTAATGTACCATTATCTATTCTAATATCTATTATAATATATAATTAATTAGAATATATAATTCTAATTAGAATATATAATTAAGAATATATATAGAATTATATAATTAGATATATAATTAGAATTAAATTAGATAATTAATATTATGTTAATATTCTAATTTTATACTATTAATATTAATATTAATATTAATATTAATCTTTAAAATTAATAAAGATTCAAAATTAATTTAATCTTATTAGAGAATACGTGAATATCCGAAGCATTTGTATTTATATTTGTATGATGTTGATAAAGTTTGAAAGAGTTGTATGCCATTTTAATCTTTGGAGAAATTCCTTATTTGATATGAACAAACTTTAGGTGATGTTCGGAAGTGTTTGCGTTAAAGAAATCATGTCAGCCATCATTTTCTGTGGTTTTTCTCTCCAACCTTCACCACCGTAGAAAAAAAAAATGATGAACATATCAAGAGAAGTTTTGGAATCTCACCCCATCAACATCAATAAACAGTTGCAAAAGAGAGATGAGGAGGAAGTGAAAAGTCCTTTTATAAAAGACTCCAACAGAACTAAAACCCCACATCATGACAAATCAAGACTTGGTACCCCAGTTTCAGGAATCTTAGCTTTATCAAGACCCTGCCATCTTTGATGTGGGCTCAACATTTTTTACTCCTTTTAGGGAGAAGCAAGACTCTTGAAATGAAACCATTCCTTGGCCTTGATCACATATCTCTCCCTCTCCTTAGTTCAAACTTTAACACAAAAAACAAACACTAGCTACCTCTGATCTTGCTCTCAAATCCCACTTCTATCTACAACTACTTCTTTGAGAGCTACTTCTCATCAACTTTACCACAAGAAAATAGGGGAAAAGCACACAAGATTATATATATCCTCACCTTTTACTCTTATATATATATATATTTATCTTAATGAGAAATTCTTTTGTTTTTATGTAAAGGGTTAATCACACACACACAAAAAGAAAAGAAGTTAAACTACATTTGAAAGTATTTATACTTTATTATATATTACAATTGACCAGATCATCTAATTCATTTCTCTACGTGCTTGTAGAATTAACATGTAAATAGAGAAATTAAACATATATATTAGTAATTTTTGTAGTCTAATTAAGATTTTATTTTAATTATGTATATATATATAAACCTGAAGCATAAAGAAGTTTTGAAATTTTTATATAATTTTTAGTATTTAAAAAATAATTAAAAATAAATGTTAGATAATTAATAGGGTATCTAATATAAAAGTTTAAAGAGTTTTTTGTTTATTTTTTTTCAATAATCATCTTATTTGAATAAATTAAATGAAGAAAAATAAAAGTAACAACCTAAAAAAAATAAAAGATGAATACATTATAATATAATTATTTTCGTCATATTCTCCTGTGATTTTTTTTTCTTTTATTGAATATATTTTGATTCATAATTTAAACTTTTACATTAATGTATAAAGATAAAAAGATTAATGGAGAGACTGGTTTAAAATTTTATTATAATAATGACGATTATTATTTATATAAATATATAATAATTTTATATTTATATATATTTTTGTTTAAAATAATATTTATATATTTTTACTTTTTTATGATGCATAAAAATTAATAAAAAATATTTTTTAATAATAAATCGCATTAAGTGCGGAGTAGTTCATCAATAATGTTAACTTATAATTGATTATTTTTCAAGCTCTAGCTATAATCTGACCAAAAAAAAAATTAGGTTTTTATTTTTTTATTTATTTATTTTTTTTTTGTGAATAATTCTTTTCATAAAATAAATTAAAAGAGAGAGAAAAAATAGAAGTTAATTAGCACTTTAAATATTTATATGCTACAGGATCTATATCAAATTATAACACCAAATTCATACTTAATAATTGATCACCTTGAGAAACAAATTAATTAGGTTGGCTATTCTTATCATCATTATATATATATATTTAAGGATGGCGATAGAGTAGAAAATCCCCATTTTCCGTAGGGATTTGCATTGAACGAAGTAGAGATTTTCCGATTTTTATCTTTATGGGAGTGGGGATGGGGAATATTACTTCTCCGTAAGTGGGGATAGGACAGAGATAAAGAATATATTCCCCATCCCATAGAGATCCCCATCTCCGTCCCCGTGAAAACTCGATATTATATTTACGTAATTGTTCTTTTTATATATATATATATAGCTAAAAACTAAGAATAAATAGAAGAAAATATTAATATATTCTGATATACAAAGTATGAAGAGATAAATCAATTCAATTTAAAATCTTTCATATAGTTGTCATGATGTGAAAGAATTATAAAGAGTGAGTGATAAAATTAAAAGCTATAATATATATATATATATATATATATATATATATATATATATATATATATATATATATATATATATATATATATATATATATATATATATAAGTTTTTATTTAAAGATATTGAAATCAGTTTGAATATAATTAAAATCTAAAATTTAAATTTTTAGACATTATATTTCATTATCTAAAACATATAAAATTAAAGAGAGATAAAACAAAATGAAATTTTCAAATGGGAAATGAGAATATTTGTGGAGATGGAAATCCCTATAAGGATAGAAATATGAACTAAATAGTTCTCATATATGAAGTGGGAAAAAGAATAAGAATTCTCTGCTAAGGCGGAGATGGAAATGGGGATGGCACCCCGCTCCGTTGCCATCCCTATATATATATTTCTCTTTGTGCCTTGTAGATTTTGATTCTTTAAATCCAAATCTAGTCAGGCTTAGAGCAAAATTTTAGTGCCTCCCAACTCCCCAACATGCTTTGGAAATCTGAGGGTTTATCTTAGACAAGTGATTGCTTTAATATAAAATTCATTAGTATCTTAATGTTATTTGCTTACACTTATGATTTATGAGCACGTATCATTTATTAGGAATCATCCACATCTTTCAATGGCTAAAATTTGGAGATCGAATCTATAATATTCTTATAAAATACTTTCTCCATTCATAAATAATAATTCATAGAATGTCGAAAAAAAAAAATTTATTTTTCTTTTGTAGTTAATTTATTATTATATTTTCAATTATATACCTTTTATTTTTAATGTACTTATAATTAATCACACTATTTTAAAATAATTAATGCTAATTATTAATAATCATAATAAAGGCAAATTAGTAAAAGAAGCATAAATACTTAATTGTCTTCGCCAAAATCAATATGGACCATTAGTTAATAATATTTATAAACAAAAAATAGTATATGTAATGGTAATGTTTAAAATATGTATGAATATATCAATTTTTATTTGAAATTTTTATATAACCACTCAACGAATATTGAAATTAACAACATTAATTTAACATCATTTAATATACACTATTAAAACTAACTGCTAAATGTCAATACATATCAATGGTGCTGTTAAATTTCTATAATAGCAATGATTCAAAAATTTTCAAAGAAAGATAATGGATCTCTTTTGTTGAGGTCAAGGTTTTAGACAATTTTTAAGACATATAAGACAAGTAAACAAGCATCAAAATGTTCAGTTAGTCACTTAATTCTTAGAATTTTCTATTTTGAAAAGAATATTCTGGTGAGAGAAAGATGTGAGAAATTGTAAAATGAAACTAAAAATAATAGTAAGTAAAAATATTTATTTTATACTATGTGTACCAGCAGAAAAATGAGTTGGTTGATACACAAATGTTTCTAAAATGAGTTGGTTGATACACAAATGTTTCTTTCTCATTGCTATATAGAGCACTTAGTCAAGATAAGACTGACAAGATCCTGATGTGTTAGGCTTGAGAAAGAAGACCTTAACGAGGCACTTTCATAGTGATGGCCTCATATATGACGAGTCTTGGAAGATCTTTCGTTATAAGGTATTTGAAAATGTCTCTTTCTAGGTTTTTTGAGTTCATTTATATTCTCTTGAAGATTGGTCCTAATTTAGTATTTAAAGTCCAACAAAGAGAGTCAGATTTATTTCTCATCAAATGGCATTACAAAAAATTTTTGATTGCAAATATATCGAGTGATAATATTGCTAATTTTTATTAATATAAAGTTTTTAACTTTTAACAATATTATTCATATGCTGTTAAAAAAGAGTTATTTGTAGTAAAAGGAGAAAAGTTATCTCTATATATATAATTCAGCAAATGAATAAAAAACAATAGAAATCCTATTAATTTCATGAATTAGGCCTCTCAAATTGTATTTTAATAAGCCTAATTAATAGAAATTAAACATTTTAATTTCTCTTCTTGATAGTATCAATGTACAAGCACTTATCTTACACATCTTGCTCTCTCCTAATAAGGTTTTATTTTATTTAGTTTTTGGTTGGGAGATGAGAAATCTCATTTAATAAGACTATCTTATATATTGGCACATGTCATCTCAATGTAATTTTTTTTTAGTAGGGGAGAGGGAATCGAATTTGAATTTATTGTCCCAAATCGTATATATATTAACCATTAGGCGAAGTCTTAGTGTGCTCAATGTAATTATTAATTTATGAAAATATCGCCTTTGAATTAAAGATAAAATGGTAAGAGATCCTTTTCACAAGGACAAGAAGTTTGTTCAAATATTATATGATGATTTGCTGAACTACAGAATGAGACCAAACAGTAGCCCTTTGTGATAATGAATAGTATTTAGGTGAGTAATTATTAATAGGAGAAATATAACCTTAACAAGGATGGAATTTGTAACTTGGCTGCTTGTATATTTCAATCATTTCCATGTTTAGTTGTCTAATTCAATTAAGGTTGGTCATCATTTTGCTCAATAAAGCATACTTATCTTTATTCTCAAACACTTGATGTAATTATTGATGCACTCAAGATAAATTCTAATTTTAAGTACATTGTTAGGCGATTTTCGATATCTGCAAGGTAAAAAATTAGAGAGCTCATGCAATTCGCCTAGAGACCACTCTAATATTTAAGTTAGTAAAATTATAATTTATGAAAAGTATATGAATTATAGAGTTTAAAATTAAGAGTTACCTTACGTTATAGAGATTTAAGAGCTATTTATAGTAATATTTTATAATGTAAATCCTTATTAGGAGAGAATTTACCTGCTATAAGATCTTACTTGTAGACAGATTTCCCATAACTATATTATTATAAGAGAATAACTCTTTCTACTAATGGTCTAATAGGATATGGAATCTTTAGACAAGCTTTTAGTTCACGTAGGAAATTCAAATAAGTATATAACAATTATAAATTACTTTAGACTAAAAATTAAAGAATCTAAAGCTAAAGCTAATTTTTAATTTCTTTGAACCTAAAGCTAATCTTTTAAGAAAATTCATATATAACTCGTTATATATATATATTTTCTCCGTTTCAAATTAATAGTCGTTTTAGAAGAGTGCATATATATAAAAAAAAGCCATTTAATTATCATAATTATAAGTTAAAAAGACTAAAATATCCTTTTTTAATTTTGATACAAAGAAATCAAAGTAATTAATGTGAATGTTTAATATAGAGATAAAGAGATGATAAAGTTAGAAAAAAATAATAAATACTTTTTTGAAATCCTAAAATGATAAATATTTTGAAACAAAATAAAATTTTTAAGGAGACAATTATTTTGAAACAGAGGAAGAATATATATATATATATATATATATATCAAAAAGACTAATTGAATGTCAAGGGTATTGATCGAACTGTTACCCATAATAAGTTTTCTCATGCAATGTGCAACCTGCTACGGAATTGCTCTATTAAACTATTTCAAAGCACATCAACTTACAATGGGCCAGCAATTCTTGATTTTATAAAAAATAAAAATTAATCTTTACGTTGTTTAAAATTTTTTGATTTTTGTATTGGCCAGCAACTCTTGATTGGTAAGCTCTAATTGTACATTGACATAGTTTTCCAAGTTTACCAAATTAATTGGACCCATTTACAGCATATAGTTTTTCAAGCTTACCAATAATGGGAAGAAAGTTGTTAAGTCCTTTCACATTGCCAATACCAATAGGGCATATAGTCTTGTCAAGAGAATTTACGGCTGAAAGCATCAACAAAACACAAAATTAGCGAATGAATTAACGATTTATATTTTGGGCAAAAAAAAAGAATTAGGGATTTATTTAATTAATTAATTGCTTTCATTCTTTATGAATTATAGTAATTAAATATTTGAAGCACTAACGTATGGGATCTAACTTAATCAAATTCTTCAAAATTCCAACTTTTCAACGTAAAATTTTCAGACTAGTCTTGATACCTAACATAATTTCTTTTCTATTCATTGTTAAGTTGGAATATGGTATAAGATTATGTGTTCCATGGACTAAAATTTTGCAATTTCCTTGGATATATTTATTGATATATTGAGTTTTTACGGAGTATAAATATTTCATATTTTTTGACATTATTTCAAGCGGTTTGATGTATTGAAAAATATCGATGATATTTTACGACATATGCCTATATCAACTAAATTTCATAAAAAAAAATCAATGAAATATTAAGCGAAGCATAATAGTTTTTTGAGAAATTTAGAAAAAATGTAATTCAAGAGTTTTAATTTAAAGTTTCACACATTATTGCAAAAAATATTATAAATTGATCAAAAGTTATTAAATAATGAAATACATATTCATTAATATAAAGTGTATGTTCGTCGATATAATATATATCATTATCGATGTATGATTTAGGATGAATATTATTTTTGGCTAATAAATTATTATTACATCTTTCAGTAGGTAAAATGAATAGTTTTTGAACCAAATGAAAATTTAATATGATATTAAGAATGTTATTAAAGTGTAGTTAATTTGTTGTTATAATTTTATGGAACAATAATTATGTATGTATTGTATTAACTATAAGCAAATGTATTATAATATTCAAATTCATTTAGATATTATTTGATATGGGATAAATAAATTAAATAAGTAGAATTTTTTGGGAAGTAGAAAATTTTAGCTTGTTTGATAGTTATTATTGAAAAAAAATTTCCAGGACGTAAAATGTTTACCTTTTGAGTTTAGAGTAAATACACTTTTTTATGGGGAGTTAAGAAAGTTAAACTTTTTTAGTTGAAATATATATAAAATTGATATATTTATCTTCTATTAAATAGAATTAAATAAATGGAATAAGATATTATTATCTTTTTTATTATTAAATCAAATAAAAAAAATTTACTTTCTAAAAAATTATATGCAAATCAAATTTTAAAAAGTAAATTTCTCAAAAAATATAATTTTCAAAAAGTATATCGAGCGGCACTTAGTTTGTTTACGGATAAACTAATATGCAATAACAAATTCCAAGATTGGACGTTTAATACAAGCATTTTTTGCCTTATACCATTAATTATTATATTTATTATTATTTTGAATTCTATTTTTTACCGACTATTGTTGATAAGAACAACCATTTAAGGATATTATATTAGCAAAACCACATGGCTATATGCGTAATTAGGATAGGAAAGAATATAAAGCGAATATAAATAAAATTAATCAAGTACATAGAATAACTCAATTAATAAAAGAATCTTTTTTTTTTTTTATTTTGCAATATCTTTTATAAAAAAAAACAAGCAAATGTGTCTACGTATAAATTTATTAAGGTAGTATGATCATATCCTTATCTCTATGAATCATTTGCTATCCTTAATTTCTTGAGAGGCTTTGATGTTGAACTCTATCCACTCTTAATAATATTAGTTGCTTTCAATTTTCAAATAAAAAAAATCCCTTTTTTAAGTTAAAAAAAAAGTTATAAAAATATCTATATTAATTAGGTAGACTTATCCTTCTTAAATTGGTCAACCTTTTTCACCAAGAAACATAACTTATTATGGCAATTTCACGTTAGTTTTTTTTTTTTCAAGAAATAATATTATTATATACTCTAAGTATAAATATATTAAATATAAAACTTATGACTTGAAAACAAACCTAGAAATCCAACAATTTCACGTTAGTTTGCTGCAAGAATAATCTTTGGTGGTTTGCATTGAAAATGAACAATGGAAAGACAAATTCATTGGGATTTAATACTCCCTTTATAAAATTAAAAAAAAAAAAAAAAAAAAAAAAGCCTGTTTGCTTTTTTCACAGAGATTAAGAAATTACAATTAATATAATTATATTAATTAATTTTATGAGTAATGTGCAATTCAAAAATTATTAAGTATTAGATATATTTTTTACGGTGAAAATTATAAAAGAAATTTTAGAAGTAGATGAAAGGTTTTAAAAGTAATTAATTTCTTGAAAATATAAAATATAGAAAAATGATTTTTTTTGATAAAAATACAAATTAATTAAGGGTATTTTAGGAAACAAATTAATTAATTGCTTTAAAAATATAGAAAATAGAGTATAATTTGGGACACCTAAAATAGTTAAATAGGCTTATTTTTTTGGGACGGAAGGAATATTAAGAAATATTAGTCTCTTTTTGTAAGAGTTGATAATAATTTCGTTCTTTAAATGTGTGTGGAATTTTGGAAGTGCCATAGGTACAAGGTAATAATAAAGGTGGTGATTTTACTTAACAAAAATTAATAAAAAAATTTTTAAAGAATATTTTAAATTTATCTTATAATAATGAAAACAATGGAAACAATTTTTTGAAGAAAATTTTATAAAACAATCAAAATAAATACAAGATACTATTTCCTTATTCCTTTGAAAAGTTTTCTAGAAAACTGAAATAATTTTCCTCAAGTAAACATATTTAAGTGTTTATACTTCAATATTTCTTTATGGATTTTCTACTTTTTTAAATCTCAATCACAATACATTTGTCATATGAAATTTTAATATTATAATATCTCCAATTCTATTAATTTAATTATATCGTAAATAAGATTTTTTCTGGGATAAATAGTTCATTTAATACTAATTTTTTGCACTATATTTTAAATTGGTACCAAACTTTCAATTTTTTTTTTCTTTATAATAACAAAACTTCAATTTCACTTTCAGGGAATGGTTCCCAATGGAATCTGTTCAAATTTTGCTGATGTGGACATTGGAGCTCCATATCAACATGCCATTAAGTAGCCACATTACCTCTTAACTCACATCAGTTATTATATAGGCACCACCAGATGTTACAAGACACCAAAACACCACATTACACCATATTACAAATCTCGTTTTTCACTTCTACTTGTCTGTCGGTCAAGTAGCGTCTTGCATTCGTTAGCTTAATAGCCATGGCCAACATGCCCGTCCTGCTTTTGGAATCCATGTCCTCATCGTTACTGCTATCACCAATCAACAATGATCTTGAAATTTCTCACAAGCTCCGTTACGTGCCCTTTGATAGACCAACACAAGCTCCTCTACCCTTAACCATTTCCCATGTTTTTGTACTCTATAATAAACCAGTAAATTTGAGCACATATGATATGCTTCAATTATCGAATCTTGTAAATGCCCTAACGTAAAATTTTAACATATTCTTAACGAATACTATTATTTGAAAGAGAAATTGAGGTTTTAGTATTAAAAAGAAAAAAAAAATTAAAGTTTTGTCATTAAATGAGCCATTTACTCGATATGTTTGTATAGTACATAAAAATATGTCAATTTCAACCATTATAATCATCAAAATAGGACAAAATTAATACTGATAAAAGGAAAACACTAATCCATTAATTGATGATATACCAATTTTAGAGAAGTAGATAAGACAATAATTGAGGCCCACCATTGATACTGACATGACAAACAAATTCAAACTCTATGGCCAAAATGTCATCCATAGCCAAACGAAAATCTCAAGTTTAAACGCTCACTTTTTTTTTTTTTTTTTCCTTTTTTCAAAGATTGACTCGGTGGTTTCTTGAAGATGAATTCTTTTCTTGTTTATCCAAATATTTTCATTGTCTTTGCTTAACTAATTAGCTTTACTTATTTGCTCTAAATTATTCTCTTTCTTTTATATATATATATATATATAGTGATTTGAATTAAAAAAAAATAAATTTATGGAGCTAATTTCTTAGATAATAATTTATATCAGGATGAAACATATAATTAAGCTAATGTTTATATATTTAAATAAAATTTTTTATTTAAAACAAAAAGAGATAAATATAAAATATGACAATATTTTTATAATTTGCACTTAAAAAGGAAAAATTATATAAGACAACCGTAATTCCAACTCAACGGTTTTAGTTGGATAATAAACTAATAATAAGATATCACGGGCTTAAAAAAACTACATTTAAAGTGTGAAGAGAGAGCGTTTATATGAAACTAAAAAACTACCAATTTATTCATTCATTAAATAACATGCTATGATTATGTTTAGTTTGCGAAATGAAATATACAAAAAATAAAATAATTATTCTTGAATAATATAATAGACTAGAAATAGAATAATCATTTCAATTATATAATTTGGTTCATTGCATAAAATAACTATTTTATTCTACATAAATGATCATAATATCTTTATAAATTAATTTCATTATTAATATTAAATTAAATATAATTTTATCAAATTTTATTTAAAAAAATAATTTAAATGCATAATAAATAAATCTTTTATCTGACTTAAAATTTAAAAAATAAAAACAAAAATATGAAAAAAAAAAAAGATAATAGTGGTGAGCTTGAATTTGCCAATATTTTTTAAGAGTAAAAAATAAAAAATACTCTATTCCATAATCTAAATAATACCAATTTTTTAATTTTTATAAAATATATATTTTATGAAAATTGTAAAATTGCTATTCTATAAAATTAATATTCTTTATTTAAAATTTGAATCAAAATTTAGAATACATATTCTATATGAAATAACTATTTTATTTTTTTACTATTTCATGAACTAAACATAGTCTAAATATTTTTATTTTATTAATTTATTATTTCAACTAGAACTGTTTAATTGAAATTATAGTTGTATTATATAATTTCTTCCTAAAGTTTTGCATTTTAGTGGTTAAGACGCCACAGCGCCCCCTTAATCTCCTGACTCCCTCGCATAAATACATTCTCTAAGGTTTATTATATTGTGACAAATAAGAAGACGAGAGGCTTATTATTCTATTTTATATAATGAGTCCGAATGCGCTTATTTTCTGTTGATTTTCCAATTTCAAAATCTTTTTTTTTTGGCACTGCTCTGTCCTTTTCTTTCTATTCCACCACCAACCTGAGAGACCGATAATAAATGTATCTAAACCTTCTATTGCTTATTTATTTATTTGATATTTTATTTTATGTAGCATATTCCAACAGTAAATATCATTTTATTTTTTTTAATACATTTTTATACATAATTTTTTTTTTTTTACAATTTATTTATCAATATTTCCAAATTAATCCTAAAGATTTAGAATATATATTATCCATTTTATTTTAACAATATATGTGGGGCAGTGAGTAAATAAATCACCTTATGCTAAAGAATGAGGGGAAGAAGAAAAGAGTCCCAACCAATAAAAATAAACACCCAATAAAATTTTAAATATAAAAAGAACTTTGCTTCTTAACTGCATAAAAGGGATTAATTTGCTCAAAATGGTTGCTGAAAACATAACAAATACTATTGCTTGAGAACTCTTGGAGAAAAACATGACCTGAACAGTATTATACTCGACAAAAACAAAAATTCATCATCCCACATCCACGTAATAAACATTTAAAATTGTTACAAGGATTCTTAATGTTCACTCAGAATCTGATCACTTGTAACAAAACCCATTCCAAATTCAAATAAAACCAACTCCACTTGCCTTTTTGGATAGAGAATTGATTGTATAAGAGAGATAGAGATGCTTGAGATTTGACCATGAAGAAGAGAAACTGATATTAGATGAATAAGAGAGGTGGTTGTGCTTTAGGCTGAGAATTCTGAGTTGAGTGAGTCATGTTAATAGGTGAATTGTATCAGTGAGGTTAAGATTCTCAAGAACAAGTCAGATAATTTTATGGGTTTAATAATTGGAGGAGGGGTTGCTAGAGTTTATTGCGCAAGAAGAGAACTCCTAAGAAGGTTCTAATAAAGATTATTTATAAGATTGTAATACAGTGAAGTCAGGATTTGATAAAAAGAAAGAAGATAAAGACACAAAAACTAAGAAGAAGAAGAAGAAGAAGAAGAAGAATCCAAGTTATGATTTAAAGCTCACCCATGCTAACAAAATGTAGCAAGGAAGAAAGAAAAAGACAGGTTGAATTGCACTTTTGATCTGTATTTTCATTAAAAAAAAAAAAAAAAAGCCAGAACATGTCAACCCATAAAATAAGCTGAAACATGCATCAGAAAACTGCAGTCTCTCTGTATTTTCATTAACATTAATAAAAAGCATGAAACAAGACAAGTCCAAGCAGAGTCTACATAGAAGCTCCAAAGATATACCTCTAACGCAGCAACAATTTTCTATTTCAAAATCACACTTTTGAAAACCAATAACAAAAGTAGGTTAGAAAACAGAATGTAGTCATTGATATTTCAGAATTCAAGGTACAAGGTTACCTGTCTATGCATTTCAAATGGAAGTTTTAATCTCCAATCTCTCCTTTTACGGCTTAAAGGTCTACCTTTGCTTTCAGGGTCCCTGTTTTCCTTCACATCTGCTAACTTCCATATGCAGTTCTCGGATTCTGTTTCTATGGACTCCAGAAAGAAGACTCCATTCTTTTCTGGGCCATTACCTTCTATATAACATACTCTCATGGGCTTGTCTTTGAAACGAGATAAATCGTCCGGTACCTTGAGTATCCTCTCTGCACCGGGAGATGATACCTTCAAGGAAGAAACAATGTTATCTCGAGAAGTTAACAGCATGATAATTAGAACCTAGTATGAACAACAGTAGAGAAAAATAGTCAACCATTAATTACCTCAAGAGCCAAATCATCAGGTATTTCTCCAAGTGCTCCAACTTCCTCCAATCTTTTCTTGTATTCTTGACAGTAGCTTTCAAGCTCCTCCATGCTGGGACACCCATATCTGATGAAAGAGACAATCAAGACCAAAATATCTATATATGCAGAGACAATCTACCCCTTTATGGATACAACAACAAGTCTCGCTTCACTTCTCTCTTCAAAAGTTCCATCCTTTCTAAAGCAACAGATGAACATAGATTATTTAAAGAATTGCTAACAATCTTGACAAACAATTGAACCCAGTAGGCTAATAATATTTAACTTCTGATCATAAAGCATTGAGACCAGGGGCAAACTCATTCTCCTTGAATTAAATGGAAATTTAATTAGACATCCAAGTTACAAAAGAAAAATGAAGAAAGATCTGTCTGTGCCTTCTAATTTAATTTACAAGAGAAGAAAATCTTACTCATTTGACAACTTATCTAGTCTCACATAAACATATCCACGTGGAGTAGTCTTGAAAGCATAGAGCTCCATGTCATCACCAAATTGTGGCAAGACTTCACGGGCAATAGAGAGAGCTCGTTCACCCCATGGAACACCTTGCAAAACAACTCCACCACCATCCCCACCATCACCAGCCTACATTTATGAACAGCTAATATCAACAATGAAGAAACTTGGATAAACTGAATTTTAAAACCAATAAAGGAGAACATTCAAGTCAAAACACTACACCTTGGACTCCACCTCCTCCTCTTCTTCCCATCCATCTGTTTCTCCCCCTACATCCCATCCATCTGCTTCTTCCTCTTCAGATGTTTCATCTGCAATATCTAAACATACATGAGCAAAGAAGGCATCAAAATTTTGTAGTGAAGCTATTAAAAAAGCTCAAAATGCTAACTAATAACACCTTTAGCTTGTAAAATTAGAACCTCTTGTCAGAAAGAAATATGACGAGGCAAGAATTTAAAACCAAAGTTCTACATCCACCTCATCAGAAGGAACAAAGCAACAGAGTACCATAAGAATAAAAAGGGGAATCCGTGGTCCAATTACAGAAACTGTTAGAAATTTCCAATTCTCAGAAAATGTTAACTGGAAAACAAAAATTAGTATATCATTATTTCCTTTCTATTGTTGTTCCCCATCTCATGGTATGGTGCAATTAGAACTTCAAAGTCTGCAGAATATAATTGGCATAAATATGTTCCAATGCACAAAGCAAGAGTGAATTCCATACCAGTTCTTTGTCCAAAACAAATACAAATTAATCCTACTCATCAACCCAAAAGTGAAAAAAATCACTTTAAACCCCCCAACGAACTTTTATCAAACACTTAAAAAGCACAAGCAACAGCGCATAAAAAACAAATGCCCCACAAAGGCGATAACTTCAACTGGATAGCAATCCCAAAAGACAATAATAAAGAAAGAAACAGACAATTACGTTGAAGTGGGTTTTCTTCAGTACTACCATTTTCTTGATCATCACTCTTAGCGGAGCTAGTATTCAAGAAACGAGGAGTGAAAGAGGGACAATAGTATATTGCAGAGAAGTGTCGTTGTTTTAGAGAGAAACTATGCAAACGAGAAGGAAAATGATGACGAGGGTTGTGAAATTGAAGGGTTTTGGCGGGGAGTTCGATTTGTGTTGTGGTGTGGGTCAAGGAAGAGAGGAGTCTTCTGGTATTGCAAGAAGTAGAAGAGAAAAGAGAATTGCGAGAAGTGTGCATAAGCAGATGGTGAAAAATTCGATCACTTCTCATTGTTTTTTTCTTTTTTCTTGCTGGGCTGATTTTGCTTCGTAGTTTCCGGGCGCCTGGCGGTGCTTTGCTCCGAGCCGTTGTGAAGTTTATACTGTGTTTGGTGAAAGAAATAATGAGTGACTGCAATTGTTCAATTTATAGTAGTACATTATTTTGTATTTTATTTATTAACATGATGTATTTTATTTATATTTTTTTTAACTACATTTCTAAAAATTTCCTTTTTCCCATAGATGCTAATAAAATTTAAGCACTTTTAACTTTCTAACTGATTGTATTCATAGTGATGACTAAGTCAAAAATTTTCTTTGCAGCCTTAGAAACCGGTTCAAAGATTTCAGTACAGCAGCTCCTAATAGGCAAAGATTTGGATTTAGGATGCATGAGCAGGCTAATTTTCATTGATAGTTTCTAAATTATTGATCGAGTAACACTATAATTTTTAAATTTTAATTTGTAATAATAAATCTAATGAATTTCAATTTTAGAAATGTCATAGTTTCTAAATTTTAATTGTAAAAATAAACTACATAAATTTCAATTTCAGTAATATCATAATTTTTGAACTTTAATTTATAACAATAAATATCATAAACTTTAATTTCAGTAACAAAAAATTTCCTTATATTATATGTAATTAAACATCCTAACAGAATGTTAATGTGGCATACTATGTGTAAAATAAAAAAAATAAAAAAAGAGAAAAAAATAGGTTATTAAGTTTAAAGAACCAACAAATTTGACCAGTTATAAGATTTAAGAAAGTTTTGAAATGTGATTTAACTTGCCATGAAAGCTCGTATCAATGAAACAGATAAAGAGAGAAAAAGATAAAGAAAAGAGTTAAAATCTTGAAAATAAAAATTTACCATTATAAATTAATTACCAAGGTGTGCATTTGATGACTCAACACTTTTTTCTTTTTTTTTTTTCAATTTTAAATGTGGCGTGTCACATCAATATTATGTTAAGATATTTAATGGCAGATAATGTGAAAGATTTTTGTTCCCAAAATTGAAGTTCATAGATTATAGTATTGTTGAAATTAAAATTCAAAAACTTATTGTTACAAATTGAATTTTATAAACCATGATGTTATTAAAATTAAAGTTATTTAAGGATCATGTTGTTACTCAATTAATAGTTCAAGAATCATAAGTGAAAATTAAATTGTTTGAACATTATTAGATAGATTAAGTTTACTACCTCCCATATAAACTAACTTAGTATAAATAAGACACATCAATTAATGATGCTACCTCACTTTAAACCAATTGATGTGTCTTATTTTTATTTAATTAATCTATAAAAAATATAATAGACTCGATCTACTTATGAATTTCTTATTAAAAATCAAATGAAATCTAAAAACTTTATCAAAAACTGGTTGACTTTGAATCAAAATTTTTATAAATGGAATATCGGCCGATTCAAAAATACAAGTACAATTTTTTTTTTCTCTTCTCTCAAACTCTCCCCAAAAGAAACTCGAAAGCGAAACTTTTGAATTAAGAGTGAAGCCTTATGTGAGATAACTGAGATCCAGTGTGGTTCTCTCTGGTCCATTGTACTGCAATTTGTAAAATATATTAACATTATAACTCGTTTATATTAACAAGTGCGTGGCTGTGCATGCAATGCAACATTTAATTATTGCATATAGCCCAAGTTTTTATTAATAATTTATAAAATTATACAAAATAACACTACAATTAATTGATAAAAAAGAATAAACACGATACATCCTGCTCTATTATTTTGCCCTGTCCAAATTTCCTGGCGGAGGGAATAGAAACGACTTGGCCTTTCCTTGCCCAGATAAGATTTGAACATGACTCATACACATAAATATGGTCAATTTCGTTCATACATTTGTGTTCCCCAGCAACCAACTTCAGCATTTGAGGAGAAATAAAAAACCAGACACCACATCAAAAATTGGCATCTAGAACTTAAAGTGTGACAATTTAAAATCTAATAATATACATAGAAGCCGAATGCTGCAAATAAGAAGGCTCACATCCATCTGACACCAAAAGTTTGACCTTCTCAATACCGAACAAAAATACATGAATGCAGCCACTCTCTTGCTCCGAGCTTCCAACTATATTTACAAACGGAGGATTGTTCGAAGCGTATCACAGAGATTTTGAATGGTCTGTTGCTCTTGTGCTGCTTGCAACTCTTGAAGTGGCATATCTTCATAACACCTGTGACAAATGGGAGCATATAGGTTAAATAGTTAGCAATGAATTAACCTTGCAGGAAAAGCCCCTATGTTATACCAATGGTTTATGTTCTTGAGATCCAGAAGAAAACTTGGGCAAGTTAGCAAAGATTTCTAAAATGGGAGGTAATTAATAAAAAAAATTTTAAGAAATAAATGTTGCAAAATATGTGCAAACAGATTAATTGCACCAATCAGCAAGTATTACCTTTTGTGGTATGCCAAAGCCTGTGCCAGATTCAGCAGTGTAGAACTTGTAGTTAACCTTTGATAGACACTTGGAGGAAGGGGCATCTGCAACTCATCCAATAATCAACCCATAAGACAGTCAATATTTGGACAAGAGAGAGCACACATGAGAGAGAGAGAGAGAGAGAGAGAGAGTATAACCTCATTTTGCACCCGCCGACCCCTTTTGGACAGTCCATCACCAGCAAAAAGCTCTTGCAGCGCATCCCCCGATAGAGTTTCACCATTATCCCACTTAACACCTCCAAGCACATTGTCTGACAAGAGAGCAATTGGGGATATATCTGTTGCCTTCAAGAATGGTATAGGTACTGTATTACCAGCTGCATATGTGTACGAAAGCTGCAAAACAATTTGTTCCAAATAAGCATTGATTCAAGTTGCAGCCACAGATAACCCAAACAAAAGAAACAAAGCCAAAGAAAAGCCAGTGGAGAGAGAAGGAAAACTTCAAGACAATTACCTATTTCTATATCAAAATGACAGATCTTAAATTCCCCCTTAAATCTCACCCAGGAAAACAAATAGGACCAAAATTAATATAAATTGAAGTTCTGGTCTTGATCTAGAGATGATAATTTTGTCCAACCCTGCTCTGTTTAATCCACGCCCTGTTTATGGTAGCAGACCAGGAGTAGGAACACACCCTGATTTTACCTCAATTCTAATCAGTTTTAAAAAATATATTTTATATTATAATTTTGACTAATAGAAATATGTAAAAACTTTAGAGACATTTATTACTCAACGCTATCCTTTGTTATACAATATTAACCACTAGTACTAAAATTTAGATATATACATCATACATAATTTGTAAGATTATAAAACACAATAAAAATAATTTGTAAGATTACAAAACAGAGCCTGCTCCTGCAATCCTGCCCCCAATTTCCCAACAGGAAGAATATGGGAATAGCAAAAATTGCCTGCCCTGCCTCATTGATATTCCGCTGGTAATAACAAAACAGTTCAGAATAAAAATAAAATAAAATAAAAAAAGGAACAAGAAGAAGAAGAAAAGAACCTTGTCTTGCACTGCAAAAGCTTTTCTGTTAACAGTTTCATTCTTAGAATTGGGTGTGTCCATACTCCCAGAGATGCTACTGTTCCTGAGATAATGCGCAGGAGAGCCAGATAGCGAAGGAGATGCCCTTATAGTCTGTGATACAGGATGTGATTCTCCATCCAAAATCTTGTTTGCAGCAACAACTCTTACATTTTCCATCCTAGCAGAACAAACCAAAAGAATTATGGCAATCTAAAGGATTTTATAGATAAACCCACATTGAGTTAGAAAATGTTAGCTTTGATGGGAGTCAAAACAGACAAAGAATACTTCAAAGGAACATTGTCTACCTGAATAAAAAAAAGGTTATTAATAAGAAAAAAAAATCACTAGTATAATCCTCTGGTGAAAAAATATCCCTCTACAAAACAAACTTAAATCTCCAATTTTCTTTTCTTGAACCAGAGAGAGAGAAGAAAGTTGCAAGTGTAAATAAACCTCAAAAAAAAAAAAAAATGGTGAGTGAAGTACCAGGAGTCTGCTGACTTGTCTCCTGTGCCACTAGGAGAAGCGTTTTCAACATATCCTAGATCCTGTGTCAGCTCTCTGGCATTATGAAGTTCAGTAGGAGTAGTAATCTTGCCAGTCTCCTCTCCACCATGAATTACTACAGTTCCAAAGTCTACTATATGCACAGATTGTGAAGAGTGGGCAATTAAGAATATAGCAAAACATATTACCCTAAACACTTGCATGTTTCAGAAGAATAAACCAAGTACAAGCAGTCATCCTGTGATCTGCTTGGCTACGGCAAAAAATTACACCCCATTATTTCCTTGATGTTCCTTAAATCCACTCTTCAATAAACAAATAATATTCTTTCATCCATGCCTTGAATTAACTAATCTTATACAAAATAAATAAATCTCTAAATTAATTTACATAACTTATGGTTTACTGGGGAAAAAAAGAATCAACCCTCAAAAATTCAGGATTATGAGAAGCTGCGGCCATGAAACTCACAGCTTTGATTGGAAATAAGTGCTACTTCATTAAACTCACAGGAAAACTTCAGGTTCAAAAGAACAATAATATTTAGTTCCAAGGCAAAGATACCGATAATCACCTTAATTACTGGTTCTAAAACAAGTTGCTAAGTAAAATCCAGTGAGATATCGGCAATTTATATTTTGAAATTCTGTTTTGGATTGCATGGCTGTGTGGTTCTTTAGGTGTAAATGCATGTAATTCAACTGATGCATTAACCCCAGCATGTATGATGACAAGGCCTGAATATATAACATGATATAAGGTGTTAAGGCCAACAGTATACTCTACACAAAGGCATGCACATGCGCACACACACATACCCCAAAACATTTTGGAGTCCATTTCGGATGTAGCATTAACTACGCAAAATATATCATAACTGACTAACAAAATAGACTTACACTTGTTTAGCAGTAAAACAAAAATGCAAGCTGATATTGAACCCAACTCGTAAAATTAGTTTAGTCCAAAATGATGAGAAACTCCTAAATGTTCATCACAATTCACGAATCAGTAAGCTTGAAACCTGGCAAAACATTGTGTGTTTCCAACTCCCCAAATATGATACTAGTTATGATGCACTCTTAAGTTATCATATATCTTTTCTCCCGGTAAGAAGCTCGCATCCAGAATATAAGAAATTAGAAGCAAGCATAAAGCATACCTTCCCCTGCCAGTTCCATGCCATCTGCCATCTGAGGTCGCTTTGATGGAACTGTATCTCCATAATCCTCATTCAATTGCAGACCTACTGGTGACTGTGTCAAAGGTTAAAAGGATGATGTATGATTTCTCAGAAAGAGTTAAACAGAAAGAAACTGATGAAAAAATGAAATTTTGCTATAGACTAACTTCTGATGCAACTGGAGCAAGATTTTGTGCTTGCAGAGCCATTGAAGCCCTAACTTGCCTGGCCTTTTCAATCTTTGGTAACATTGCTGAAGCTCCATATTTGCATTTCTCAATAAATTTATGCTGAGTTTCAAGTACAGAAAAACAGTTCAAGTTAGCCAAACTATAAAATTATTTTGTTATTTGAATTTAGAAAGGATCCATATCACTCATTAATTCCAAGATAATTCATAGTACAAGATTGAACAAGATACGTTGAATCAATCAACAAGCAGAGGCAACAAAAGAGCTCGCAGTAGTGGATCAAAACCATGTCAAATGTAAGATAGGGCGAAGTAGTAATGAATTAAAACCATGTCAAACATAAGATAAGGTGGAGTATACGACGCATCTGTGTGAATGACCAATACACCATAAGTTTAACAAAAATACACAATTTTCATGTTTATATTTATCACTCTCTCCATACCTTCAGCATCTCAGATGCAGTCGGACGTAAACGAGGTTCCTTTGTAAGGCACTTTGCAACAAAATCATGAAACACAAGAGACCTACAAAATAAAATATCTATACTTGAACACCACAGTGGTTGTTTTTACAACAAAGAAAAACATAGCCAAGAAGAAATTGCCCTTAATGGATTAGGAGTACAAAGAACTTAAGACGAACCATTTTTCTTTGTCCTCAAGCATTGGAGCTGGCTCAATGGATATCATGAATAAAACCTATTACAAACGATAAGTATGTTAGACAAAATTAGAAATGATTCTTGAATTGACAAACAGAAGGTTAAACATTGCAAATCAGAACAACTCAAAACACACATAGGAATTGTATATGAGGAGAATTCTAGTTTTCCAAGGAAGTGCTAATATTCCTAATAAGTTCGTCAACAGTTCTTAATATCATTCTATTTAGAGCATGGATAAATCCCAAAATTTTTGAAAGTTTAACATATTTCTCTTTTGGTTAAAACATGAACTGGAATTCATCACTTGCATAGAAGCCATGCATATGCAGTAAGATCTTGCATGATGCAACAAGTGAAATGTGAATCCTTCATAACCAGTCCATTTTATAAATTCTTTATGGTACCTGGAAAATGCAAACAACAATCCCGAACAATAGATCCTCTATATACCCTCATGAGATGTTCAGTTTTCAGAAAATTCAGACCAAGAATCTATATATCCAATTCTCCTTCTGCATGCCAGACAGCAATACAGCTCCAAAAATAAGAACACAGGCAAACAAATGTAACTCAGAAAACAATTAGATGTATATCCCATTCATAACAATTTCACATTGCTTATAAGCAGAGATCATAACAATTTCACATTGCTTATAAGCAGAGATTCTGTTAAACAAGGGTTCAAAATAATTTTCCATGATCCTTGATTTGGAGGGAAGGAGCTACGGATAATCAAATCTCCACTCACTCAGAATTTTTGGTCATTAAGGTTGAAACTGCTTTTCTGAAAAAGCACAATTTGAGATGCTATTGGAAAAAGCAGATTGAAAGTGTTGTTTAGCTATTTTGAACTCTTATCATTAGAAAATATGATATTTACCTAAAAATAACTTTAGTTATCTCTAATCAATATTTTAACACACGATTTTTCTCAACAACTCAAAAGGCAATGGCAGATAGACCATTAAACCCAGCTGATCTGGAATATGACATTTGAACATCCCACTCAAACATGCTGCACAAAAAAACATATTTCTCTTAAGCAATCACTGGCTTTGGCAATTTGGTTAAATATCTAACAATAAACCATTACATCATTTATCAAGAATGTGCCCCACCACAAATATAGTATCTACAAAGCTAAAAACTTGCAGAGTACAAATCAGATAAACCAGTATTAAACATACCAATAAAAGAATTCGAAACATAAACAACAAGAGAAAGAAACAAAAGCAAAAAAGAAAAAGGAAAATATCAATAAAATCGAGTAGAAACCACCTGATGTATATTTAGTTTTTCTCCTTTATTTCATACCCAGCAAAGAAACCTGATAATTACATGCCCTTTTGTAACAATAACAGAATTGGATCACCTTTTTTATCAACAAAAGCAATGCTCTAGTAATGAAATGTTGAAAAATAATGCACAACTCTGATCAAAATAAGAACGAAGAAATGCAGAGAGGAAAAAAATACACGAAATGTGCCTACAGCCCTATGTCAATGGAGAGCTACCTGTGATTTTTTTTTTCCTACTATGAAGGAGAAGGTCATAAGGGCCTATTTATATAGATAAACAGAGTTTTCCTTTTACAAGTAGGAATAGGAGAAACTCGCAATCACAAATGCCCCCCCAAAATTTAGTATGGCCCAGGCTTTGCCCCTGCCCACAATGCAACCACCCCACCCCACACACCCCTCCCTCACCCCTGTGCAGCCCAATAGCTTGGTGTGCAATATCTTCTTTGAATATGAGCCAAACCTCAACAAAAAGGACCCCAAATAGCATGTCATCCATAGACATCAGGAATATATACCTTTAAAATCCTTCACAACAAAACCATAAAAAAAAGGTACACAATACAAATGATGACAACTAAAGTCCATCTCAAATGAAGTGCATGCATCAAAGCGTTCTTCACACTAACAGGATCCACCAGTGATAAATTAAACAAGGCCTATGAACCATTCTTTCCAACAAAATAATAGATGCATTTACAGCATCCTTTTTTATCGTAATGATAATTTGCAACTTTCTTTACACTGTTTCATAAGAATTTCATTTGATTATATCCTACACTTCATTTATTGAGAATTAACCTCTATTTTTCTATTGATCAAACTACTAAATGCATGATACAGATATCAATAAGCCAATTACCAGCAAAGCAAGGTGGAAAAAATACCCAAGTAAAAGCATAGACAAATATACGAGTTCAAAGACTTCGTGTAATAGCACTGACCCTCATTGGATGCACCGTTGATCTGGGGGGAAGTCCCTGAAGATATTTAATTAAAAATAAAAATGTCAAAAATGGTGATAAAGGGTGATTAATTCTCATGAACAAGCATATCCATAAATAGAATGTCAAGGCAACCTCAACCCACCCACCACCAATCACACCCAAGGATAACAGAAGAAGCTCTCTCTCAAAAACTGTTTAGCCTCAGTTAAGTGCAATAATGTTGGCTATTGGTCTGAATGCCCATCTCTATAGAGGGGTCACGGTTTTTTATTCTGTTTCTGTGGATTAGGTTCAATCACCATTTTGTGCCCCCTTCCAACTGATGTTGGCTATATTGCAGAGTGTTGACATTGGCACATTGATAGAGCACGATGGCAACATGTTTACAAACGTCGTGCCAAAGAGGGTTCAAAAGCGCAAGCACTTGTTTGGAACATATGGGATGATGGGGAAGCTGAATGGGAAGTCTATTAGGTCTGATTAATGCAGGAATTCTGATTTATTAGGGCTGAGGGTATTTCTGTAATTTCCAGAATTGCTGGAACAGTAGGGTTTTTTATTATTGTTATTTTGCAGTCTTTATTTAGGAGTTTTAGTGGATTTAGTATGGGTTTAGTATTTCCTAGTTAGTATTAATTTGTTTTTCTAGTTGAAAAACTAGTGTAGGATTCCTAATCCAAACATGCTTTGGATTAGTTTCAACTCTATAAATACTTAGGCTTGTAACCATTATTAGACAACTTTCAGATTCAATAAAATAAATCCTGCATTATTGCTAAGAATTGTGTGACTCAATTCAACCCTAGGTGTGACTCCTAGACCTTCTAAGTGTGACTCTTAGAAGTTTTTTCCCTTTTTTCCTTTCCTTAATCCTTGTCCAGATCTGATTTCTATAAAATCAGCCCTGGAATATTCAATTCTAACCTTTAATTTCTAAAAATTTCAAAGTAGAATAGATTATCTAAATCTGTCCTACATCAATTTGGTATCAGAGCTTCAAGATCCTTGAAGTTATTGATTAAAACCCCGCAATAATGGTGACTAATGCTGAGCTGAATTCAAGGGTTGAGGCGATGCAAGCAACTTATGAGACAACAACTGCAGAATTGCAAACTGAATTACGTCAGTTGACTGGTGGAATGAACACAACAAATAATAGGCTTGATGCATTGGAAGCTAGGATGGAGGAATTGGGGAGAATGTTTCAAGCTCACCAAAATGCTGCTCAAGTCATTCCCCAAAGACCTGCTGCACTAATTAACCAGCCACTACCAGCCCCTCATAGGAATGGTGGAGAACAACGGCAAGCTAATCAAAACCTACAAAATCAGGGACAAGATACAGCTGGAGATATCACCAAGAAAGTCAAGGTAGATGTCCCGGATTTTGAAGGCAGTGTAAATCCCACAGTATTTTCAGATTGGTTGCGTAGTATCGAGTCATACTTTGATTGGTATGATATGGATGATAATCGAAGGGAGAGGTTTGCCAAGATGAAACTAACGGGATTGGCAAAATTATGGTGGTATGGTGTTGAGAATGAATGGCAAGGAACGGGACAGCCATTAATAATAACATGGGATGAGATGAAGACTAAATTAAAAGAAAAATATATGCCTTTTAACTATCTTCCAAAGATGAGGGAACAACTGTATGCATTAAGACAAGGCAGCATGTCTGTTGCTGAATATATGCAAAAATTTGAAGAATTAACACTTCGTAGCCAAATTGTGGAAGACTCTCTGCAAACTATGGCGCGGTTCAAAGCTGGTTTACGAATGGACATCAGGAAGGAATTGTTTAGGCAGCAACTAACATCTTTAGACCATATATATCATGTGGCCCTTGATGTAGAAGAAAGTTTGAACCAACCCACAATCAGGAAAATTGGATTTCAAGCAGCGGAAGCAGCAACTAAAAGAGGATTTGGGGTAAATCGCAGCAATAAACTTACTACTTCACAACCACCTAATCGCTTCATCAACTCAAAACCTGCTTCCTCCAATGTTACAAATGCAAAAGGCAAAGGTATTGAATGCTTTAAATGCGGGGAAATTGGACACATGGGATATCAATGTCCAAAGAAACAGAACTTGCACATAGGAGAAGAACTCATGGATGAAGACTTATCACAAGAAGATTATGAGGACAATTTGGGAGACTTTGGAAATTATGTGGATGATGATCTACAAGATGAAGGCATTGATTACACATTACTTTCAGTGGTGAGACGCATTTTAGCCACTCCAAAGGTGGAAGAAGAAGAAGATTGGCGGCGCACTTCAATATTTCAGACCTTGGTTCGTTGCGGTGATCAAGCAAAGAAGTTAATCATTGATGGTGGAAGTTGCATGAATGTGGTGTCAACCTCCACGGTCGAGCGTTTGAATCTCATAACCGAACCACATCCACATCCTTATAAAGTGGCTTGGATCAACAACTCCACTATCCCAGTAACTCGTCACTGTCTTGTTACTTTTAAATGTGGCGGTTATAGTGATTCTATACTTTGTGATGTTGTTCCAATGCAAGTGGCTCATATTCTTCTTGGTCGACCATGGCTTTATGATCGAAATGTGAATCATAAAGGAAAAGAGAACACCTATTCTTTTTCCATTGGAAAGAAAGCCTTCGTCCTGAAGCCGATGAGCTCTCTTGATATTAGGAAGTATGCGCAAAGCTATCCATCCTCAACCAAATCTCAAAATGAAGGTCAGAAGAAACAACTCCATATTCTAACCAAGAGACGGTTTGAAGTGGAAAGTAAAGATACCAAAATTATGCTAGCTGTTATTGCAAGGGAAGTGAAAGAAGCAGCAGCTGAAACAGTCCCAAAATTGCACCCAGAAGTGACTAATTTATTGCAGGATTTTTCTGATGTAGCACCAGAAGAATTGCCTAACAAGCTTCCTCCTTTACGCACTATACAGCACGCAATTGATCTCGTTCCAGGGTCTCAATTGCCAAACCTACCAGCCTATCGTATGAGTCCTAGCGAGCACGAAGAGCTTAAAAGGCAAGTGGATGAGCTACTTTCAAAGGGGTTTGTTCGTGAAAGCTTAAGTCCGTGTGCTGTCCCTGCTTTACTCACACCAAAGAAAGATGGTAGTTGGTGCATGTGTATTGATAGCCGAGCCATTAATAAAATAACTGTGAAGTACAGGTTTCCTATTCCTCGTCTTGATGATATGCTTGATGTCATGGTTGGTTCTACTATCTTTTCAAAAATAGATCTAAGGAGTGGATATCATCAACTACGAATTAGGCCCGGTGACGAATGGAAGACTGCATTCAAGACCAAGGATGGCCTTTACGAATGGTTAGTCATGCCGTTTGGCCTCTCTAATGCACCAAGTACTTTCATGAGGTTTATGAATCAAGTCCTTCAACCTTTCATTAGTCGCTTTCTTGTTGTATATTTTGATGACATTCTCATATATAGCAAGACTAAAGAAGAACATCTCTCTCATCTACAACAAGTCTTGAGAGTCCTCCGGCGTGAGGAGCTCTATATTAATTTGAAGAAGTGTTCTTTTATGACCTCAAGTGTTGTGTTTTTGGGATTTGTGGTATCTTCAAGGGGCGTAGAAGTGGATGGTGATAAAGTTAAAGCTATTCAAGAATGGCCAATTCCTACTACTTTGCAAGAAGTTCGAGGGTTCCATGGTTTGGCAACATTCTATAGGCGATTCATAAGAAATTTCAGCACTATAATGGCGCCTATTACCAACTGTATGAAGAAGGGTCAATTTGAGTGGACCAAGGAAGCTTCTAAAGCCTTTGAAGAAATCAAGAAGAGGATGACTGAGGCTCCTGTTTTAAAGCTGCCTGATTTTTCTAAAGTGTTTGAAGTAGCTTGTGATGCTTCTCAAGTAGGCATTGGAGGAGTATTAAGTCAAGAAGGCCACCCTATTGCTTATTTTAGTGAGAAATTAAATGAGGCAAAGCAAAAATATTCAACTTATGACAAGGAATTCTATGCTGTTGTTCAGGCTCTTCGGCATTGGCGTTATTATTTAATTTCTAAGGAATTTGTTTTGTATTCTGACCATGAAGCCCTAAAGTATATCAACTCCCAAAAGAAGTTAAATTTTCGCCATGGCAAATGGGTTGCTTTCTTGCAGGAATATTCTTTTGTGATCAAGCATACAGCTGGAGTGGAGAACAAGGCAGCAGATGCACTTAGTCGAGTGATGCTAATTCTTACGTCAATGGCAATTCAAGTTGTGGGCTTTGAGTTACTTAAAGACAATTATCCAACTTGCAAGGATTTTAGCATTATATATGCAGATTTATTGACTGGACAGCATGTTAATTATCCAAATTTTTCACTGCATGATGGATATCTCTTTAGAGGGACACAACTATGTGTGCCTAATACTTCTCTACGTGAAGAGATGATTCAAGAATTGCATTCTGGTGGGGCAGCAGGCCATTTTGGACGAGATAAGACCATTGCTATGGTGGAAGATCGGTTTTATTGGCCTAGCATGAAGCGAGATGTTGCTAGGGTCATTGCTAGGTGTAGGATTTGTCAACTATACAAGGGCAAGAAGAAAAATACAGGTTTATATACCCCATTACCTATACCACATGCTCCTTGGCAAGATTTAAGTATGGATTTTGTACTTGGGTTGCCAAGAACTTTGAGGGGTCATGACTCCATATTTGTGGTGGTTGATCGCTACTCTAAAATGGCTCATTTCATTCCTTGTACGAAGACCGCTGATGCACTTCACATTGCTAAACTCTTCCTCAATGAAGTTGTTCGACTTCATGGATTACCAACAACAATTGTTTCAGATCGCGATTCCAAGTTTATGAGCTATTTTTGGAAATCTTTGTAGAGGAGGTTAAATACAAAACTGAAATTTTCTTCCTCATTTCATCCCCAAACAGATGGACAAACTGAGGTAATTAATAGGAGTTTGGGTGATCTCCTTCGTTGTTGTGTTGGTGACCATGTTCGTAATTGGGATCAGATTCTTCCTATTGCTGAATTTGCTTATAACAGCTCCGTCAATCGCAGCACAGGACGCAGTCCTTTTGAGATCGTTACTGGGGCTATTCCGCGAAAACCAATTGACTTGGTTTCTTTGCCTATTGACAGTCGTCCTAGTATTGAAGCCGAAGTTTTTAGTAGGCACATCAAAGATATACATGATGATGTTAGAAGGCGGATTGCCATAAGCAATGAGGGATACAAGGCACATGCTGATTTAAAACGCAGATTTGCTGAATTTCAAGAAGGTGACATGGTGATGGTTCGAATTAAGCCTGAACGGTTTCCTCAAGGTGTTTTCAAGAAGCTTCATTCAAGGAAGATGGGTCCTTTCAAGATTTTAAAGAGAATAAGCTCAAATGCTTATGTTCTTGAGCTTCCTCAAGACATGAATATCAGTAATATTTTCAATATTGAAGATCTTACTTCATATCATGGTCATGATGATAATGATTATGTGCATAATCAAGAAGTAGCTAGGCTCCCTCCATTACCTCGTCTAAAAGAAAAAATAGAAGATATTGTTGACTATCAAGTGGTTTCTACTAGAGGAGGTGGTTATCAAAAGTTTTTGGTCAAATGGGTGGGTCGTCCACATTCTGATTGTACTTGGATAACCGAAGAAGAACTACAAAGGCTTGATCTAGACCTTTATGATCGTTTTCATGCTTTTAACTCGACAGGGTCGAGTTCTTTCAAGCCGGGGAGAAATGATAGAGCACGATGGCAACATGTTTACAAACGTCGTGCCAAAGAGGGTTCAAAAGCGCAAGCACTTGTTTGGAACATATGGGATGATGGGGAAGCTGAATGGGAAGTCTATTAGGTCTGATTAATGCAGGAATTCTGATTTATTAGGGCTGAGGGTATTTCTGTAATTTCCAGAATTGCTGGAACAGTAGGGTTTTTTATTATTGTTATTTTGCAGTCTTTATTTAGGAGTTTTAGTGGATTTAGTATGGGTTTAGTATTTCCTAGTTAGTATTAATTTGTTTTTCTAGTTGGAAAACTAGTGTAGGATTCCTAATCCAAACATGCTTTGGATTAGTTTCAACTCTATAAATACTTAGGCTTGTAACCATTATTAGACAACTTTCAGATTCAATAAAATAAATCCTGCATTATTGCTAAGAATTGTGTGACTCAATTCAACCCTAGGTGTGACTCCTAGACCTTCTAAGTGTGACTCTTAGAAGTTTTTTCCCTTTTTTCCTTTCCTTAATCCTTGTCCAGATCTGATTTCTATAAAATCAGCCCTGGAATATTCAATTCTAACCTTTAATTTCTAAAAATTTCAAAGTAGAATAGATTATCTAAATCTGTCCTACATCACACATGAACCCCTTTTTTTGGCTACCTAATGCAGTTGTAGAATATGCCAAAAGACTTATGCAGGATACCAAATTTCTATCAGACAAAACCAGCATAGTTTCACTCTTTACTATCAAAAAGAGGTGGTTAAATTCATGAACAGATTGCTGCAACACTGACTAAACTGGACAAATATGGAGAACCATCAAGTTTTTACAGATACATTTTTGATAGACTCATGCATTAAGTGAATATACCTCAGCCATTTCAATTGCAGAAACACCGAGAGCCCATACATCCACCTGGAAGGAAAACATTGTGATAATGAATTGGTAATAACAGTGACTAGATAACAGCAACAGGAATTCTAGGTTACTGATGCCTTTGAGAATTAAACCAATGATATCTTGCAACGCAATCCAAAATTTTAAATCACAAAAACTTCCTAAAAAACCGAAATTTCTGTTGAAGGATCTCAATGTATCAATGAAATGGTCAGGCCCAACTAGATATAGGCACTACAACTCATACACGTCTTATTTATGCCCAAACTCTTACTTTCAGGCTACTCTAGAGCTGCCTGGCCAATGCCCATCGCTATCCCCAACAAGACATTGGCTCAACTTGAGGCAAGTACTTGCTTTTTGTCTTATTTTACAAGCTAGGTGCAGGCAGGTGTAAGAATACTGATGTTTTGTTTGAGTTAGACCTAGGAAGGATATTCAATTAACAGTCATCTGCAGTGAAACCTAGAAGATATCAACAAATTTCAGCAATGGTTAAATATGCTAACTCAAATATGCATCTTTTTTTTTTCTGACTAATACTTCGGAAAAACCATTTTTCATAAGACAAGTAACCATTGACCATGCCTTTCATGGGTTCTGATGCCATATAATTTTTCATATGCACATTTTCTATAGCATTCTAAACCAGTCCTGCCTCTGTGGGATCTTCAGAAATGTGTCAGATTAGAAAGATAACTTTGAACCATGGCAACAAGGCACTACCATTTCCTTAAACATATTGGAGTTGGGAGTAGAATGACTAAACAGAATTGCTAACAATAACGAAGTTCATCAATCTTTAAAAGTCTCTGTACTCCCAAGTTTTGAAACTAGCATTAACATTATGTACAGGTATTGTGTGGCAAAGCATTTTCCCACTTTCTCCCTTTGTATGGTCCTTGAGAACTATGCACATGTTTGGTTCAAAACTTTCACTCAGAATTAACAAATACTTCCCCAGCTAAACCAGGGAAGGAGTACAAACTAAACTAAATCTTTATGATTTTCATTTTGGTGGTTAAGACAGCATAGTACCTTGAAAATGCTTATGGACCCACACAACCAACACAGCAAATAAAACATGTGGACACACCCACATCAACTGCAAATGATTTATTACCTAATCCTATTACTGAATAAAAATACAAGAATGCGTGAATAAGTTGAATCAAACCCAGCAGACAAATGATAAAATAAGGGTATAATACCTTTCCATCATAACGGCTTTCCTGAATAACTTCTGGAGCCATCCAATGTGGTGTGCCAATGAACTGCAATAGAAATTAACTATTTCTAGAGATGGTACTTCAAAATAGATCATTACTAAATATGACTAAAATTTATAGCAACAAGTATCACATGACCAGCCAAGCTAATTTGATACAATGAGCTGGAGCTCAAATGAAAATAATGCATACGAGCCAAAATAAATATCAGGATGCAAAGGAGTGTCAACAATTAGAATTTAGCTTCAGAATTCAATGATTATTGTCTTTATATTAAGTGTCCAATTGGTTCAGTTGCTCTTTTGCTTTTTTTGCCGCTTAAAAAGTACCTTTTTTTTTTTTTCAAATTTCAATTTTTCTAAAATGCAAAAGCAATAACAAGAAAGTATGTTTAACAAACATATGAATTTTATTTTAAATAAGAGAGAGAGAGAGAGAGAGAGAGAGGCAACTACAATAATAAATTGATTTTTACTTTATAGAAATAATACCTTTTTTTTTTTTTTTTTCTAAATATTGCTTTTTGTTATCTAACCAAACATTATTGTCTGCTTGTAAAATAGCAGAAAGTAAAAAAAAGCAGGTTAACCAAATGGACACTATTTCTGATTGGTGACTTTATGTGAAAAAGCAAAACACAGCCAACCTTCTTCTATAGATAATCTATTCTAATCTTTCCAATTTTCCAGAATTCTGCTATACACTTCGTGTTTTATTAATAAGGCCAAGGACTTAAACAATGAAGTCAAACACTATTTGTCCTATCTCCTGTCTACTTCAGAGAATCAAGCATACAATTGAAGAAACCTCATCATGTAAGATATTATTTCTAGAACTAATATTCTTCTTTTTTTCCTTTTCACTTTTTCCTTTCAGGTCACTATGATACAGTGCAACATATATATTATATCTCTCTCTCTCTCTCATATGCACATAATAAAACACTAAAAGCACAAGAGAGTGCAACCCAATCACATAAAATCTTGAAGCTTAAACACTAGAAAATATTAAGGGTAGCTAAACAAAGAGTTGGAGTTTTGAATAGCCATCCATGCAAATACAGTTTTAAGAAAAGGTATCTTGACTCAAAGTGCAGAAACCCAATGTAATGTTGTTGTCTTTCCAAATATCAAAGCTATTTCATAGGCATACTCTTGTATACTAGAAATGCTGAATCACCTAGTTAAATCTTGAGGTAAACTGCTAGCAAGTTCCTGTCCACACAAAATATTAACCCATGTACATTGCACGTTAGTTTGACAATTAATGTACCGTATTGCGCTTTGACATGGTCCTTGTGAGCTGCGCTGCAACCCCAAAATCACCTGCTCAATATCATCAAAGTAACAATGAATTCCTAAATCAGTTGCCAGTAAACCAGACTTTGCACAGTAAAAAGCATAATGAAAGAAGGAAAAAATAATAATAAGGTTTGTTCAAATTTTAACAAAATCCAGGTCACAAATAAAAATTTGATTAGGTTAACAACAGAAGCCATTGCTCAAGGTGCTAAGTTGACCATGATTCATGAAAGTCAAGTATGAAGCAAGTAGGCTCCAAAACAGAAATGTATGATATTTAAGTACTAATCTAATCCAAAACAGAAATGTATGATATTTAAGTACTAATCTAAGTCACAGGCCTCCTGGCTCCTGGTTAATATGTGGACAACATTTATCATTTTTTTTTTTTTTTAATTCCTTAGAGACCTCAGACTTATAAAGTTGTCTCATACAAGCCCCAATACTATTAGTTTATTCCGTGCAACATTAACAAAGAAAGGTGTAACTTGAGCTTAAACTGAAGATTATCACTCAATCAGTGGAAAAGTACTAGAAAATCTATTGGAGCTGAATAAACTTAAATCTTACTTATCAAGGATGTTTAAAGCACATATCAATTAAGGCAACCATCTATTCTACATGATTATCTCATATAAATCATGGCATCATGAGTAAACAAGCATCACATGCAGACCTAGAACAGGACATTGTTAAGTAGTAATATTAACTACAAATGCATCAATGTTCTGGCATGTGAGGTTTTGATGCATGGCAAAGTTATCAATATTATCAGATGGCAAGGTAATATGATTCAACCATCACAAAAATTCTTATTTCTTTCTTATAAATTAAAATTAACTTGAATTATTTACTATTTCATTTTATGATGAAAAAGGTACTCACCCAACTTGACCTCCCCTTGTTCAGTTAACAAAATATTACCACCCTTAATATCTCTGTGGACCTTGAAAATTGAATGCAAATAGGCAAGGCCCTACACAAAATTGAGAAACAGGGAACGAGAAAAATCAAACCAACATGATATTTAGAAATAAAATAAAAATTGAAAATCAACCAACATTAGTTCAAGAACTTGAGTCAGCTTTAAAAGAAACTTGCATTCCTACAATGAGTCCACACACATAAAAATGCAAATAGCCAATTACACTGGTGGCCCATACATATGAAAGCTGAAACAAGTTGGTATACTATTTTTTAAAGTAAATAAGATAAATTAAAGTAGGTTTCTTTCACGAAACCATGGTTAAAGGAAGGGCATACTCATTCTCTCATGTGTTTCTAGCATAGTTTTCTATGTACAATTCTCAATAGTTTTCTTCATCCAACCAAATAAAGTCAAAGATACCTTTAGTGCTTCTCTACAGATATATGCTATTTGATACTCCTCCAAAGGCTCTTCAGTAACATTCATCAAATCAGCAACACTTCCACCCCCACAGTACTCCATAACTATCTGCAAAAACAAAGAAGCTAGTCTTCCCAGATTCAAGACAACAAAAAGCTTGATTGCACACATGCACATGCATCCACATATAATTATAGAATATAAATTACTAATAAATAATGTTTCCCATATAGTGAAATTGATTTAACACTAGCCTTAAAACACCTATAAGAGGTTAGTTCATACCCAAAGATACTCTTCACCTTGATAACTTCCCAAATATCGAACAACATTTGGATGGCTACATTGTTGCAACATCTCAATTTCACCACGAATTTCTTCATATCCCTCCTCCTGGATACACACAGTATAGTAATTGAATTCCAGTATTTGAACCCATCCAAATGTTTAAGGACTTGATCATATGTGATCAACTAAGCATACTCACCCCCTCAGTTAATGATATAACTTTGATGGCAACAAGCTCTGAAGTTCGTAAATCCCTAGCCTTGTAAACTGCCCCATAAGACCCCTTCCCTGGCACCCAAAAAGGCAAGCTCAATATAACTTTTGAAAAGGACAAAAGTAAAAGGGACAAAGTGTTTAATCATATCATTACCACACCAAAAATTCCATTATCAACTTATTCACTTGAAAACAAACTGCATTAAAAGCCATGAGAAATTTAAATGCTCATTCAAATCCTTGCACTTGTTCAGTGACTCAGTGCAAAATGAGACATCACAACTGCATTGCACTGAGAATAAATGATACAATGAATGCCCTAATTTTTTTATATTTTACAATTTGCGCATCCAATAATCACAATCAAACCCTATAAAAACCATAAGGGCTCATTTAATTTACCCTGGAATTGGAAAAGGAGTGGAAATGGATGTCTAAGTTTAAATAATTAAATAAAATTTGTTGATTAGATAAATATCATACTTAAAAATACATATCATTTCAATATGAATTAAAGTTATTCAAACAAAAATAATCCAAAAAATGTGGATACCTTGCCAACCAAATGAAAGAATGGAACGATATCCCAAATACCAATAACAACGTAGTGCAGAGGGCTGGCTCAAGTACGGTCCGTGTGAGAATTGCATTCCATTTCCAATCCCAGAGCGAAACAAACTAAGCATGGCCTAAATGTAACTAAAATCCTGGTTACCTTAATATGCATGACTAACTGAAAATATATCATCTGATGCATGAAACAACACAAATTGAAAATGGAGCTGAATAATTTAAACATCCTTCGATAATATGCTTCAGAAAATTAAGCGCTAGATAGTACTTTAATCATATGAATATGAATGTTATTCAATATTACACGCACCAAGTTCATTGAGTAATTCATACTTGGTCGTAGGATCTTCCCTAGTAACACTCTCTGGAATCGAGCTGGATGACATTTTACTCTGCTGCTGATACCTGGACTCGTCTCCCATTGAAGACTGAGATCCGCTCCCTTTCCTCTGCTTTCCAAATCCTAACTCCCCCACCGCCTGCATACTTGCCACCGCTCTTCCCATCGTGGATCCATCCACTCTCCCAGTCCTCCTCAACACAGTCCCACTCATTGTCGGCTTCACTACAAAAGTACCAAACCCCTCTCCGTCATCGCCATCGTCACTATCGTCTCCTTTATCGGTTATCTTACTATAATCCCCGAACGTAGAGCCTCTAGGTTTTCTTAAAGACGATGCCATTGAAAAAGATGAGGATGACGATTGAGTAGGAGGCCGACTCCGGGCGGTTTTGACAATCATAGTTCCAAAATCGGCACTGTTATCGTCCTCAACGTCGTCATCAAGCGAAGCACCACCGCCAAAGTCTTTGGGTAGGCGTTTAAGAAGAGGAGGGAGAGAGTCTTCGTCATAGTCTTCTTCGTCGTTGTCGTTTGGAGGTCTTCCACCTTTATAGACCATTGTAGCATAGATGCCGTCGTCGTATTCTTGGGTTTTGGATTCGAGTTCTGGTTCGGAGCCTGAATCATGGACTACGACCGTAGAATAAATCTCCGATTTCTTTGGGGCTTTGCGGGTCGTCCGGCGACCGGTGGCCGAGTGATCCATTTCCTCCAATGATAGACCGTGTCCAGGGCGAGACTTTCGTGACCGTTGCTTTCATGTGAAAAATTCCCAACTGGGAGAACCAAACGCAACTCCTCATGTCGTTTTTTGCTGTATGGGCCTAACTGCACCACACATGTGGTGGGCTTCATTTGGAGTTTGACAAAATTTGGTTTAATAAAAACTCAGAATTACCTACCCAAACCTCCCAGCCTAATAAACAAACCAAAAAAGAGTTGATTTCAATTCCCTTCCCTGCATCAGAGGTTCAGAGTTGAGAAGAATTTTTGCCTTTTGTTTGTGTTTTGATAGATTGGTAAAAAAAACAGAAAAAAAAAAAAAAAGAGAGCAATGCTAGGAAGTGGACGCGTTCGCCTCAACCGGTGGCAACAGGCTGCAGTTGCAGTTGGTTCAGCAGTTGGTGCATTGCTAGACCCAAGAAGAGCAGATTTGATAGCAGCTCTTGGAGAAACAACTGGAAAGCCTGCTTTCGAAAGGGTTCTTGAGAGAATGAAGAGAAGCCCAGAAGGCAGAGTGAGTCCCTTTCTCAAGATTTCTTCTTCTTTTTTTATTTCTTTCTTTTATAGTTTCTATATATTTGGGTTTGTGAAATTAGTCACTGCTTATGAAATTTTGATTTGGGAGTGATTGATGAAATCTTATAAATTCCTTCTTTGCTGTTTTGAGGGAAATTGATATTCTAAATCATGAATGACAAAACCCTATAATCAAGAATAGGGATTCTTGCTAAGAACATCTCTTTTAATTTCTTCTTGTATTTTGAACTCTGTAATTCATAACATATTTCTGGATACTATAATCAGAAATCTAGCAGGCAGTAGAAGTTAACTATTTTCTGTAGTTATGGTTACTAAGCTTCAGTTGGACTTTCAGTGAATTAATCTCACAACTAGTTGTTGAAGAAGTGCTTTTGCCCAAAAAATCATCAAATTAAAGTCACTATTTTTCTTTCATTCATTCTGTAGCTTGTTCTTTCTATATTATAATTGCGACAGTTTCTGTGATACTATTACAGAATATACCATTATTGGTAATTGCTCATCATTTCTAGAGCATTGTTGTTTTCTGTGATAATCGCCAATACAATGCCATTTTGTAGTTTGGAACTTTGGATGAGTGAGAGCTATTGTGCCTTGTTTGATTGTGAGGTATCATCGTTGTGGATTCCAGGATATTGCCTTTGAATCTTGTGTGTATATTCAACTGGTTAAGCCTAGAAAGCTGGATACCTCGTATAGCTACTCGAGTTCAATATTTTGGTCTGTTTAAATAAGGACTTAGATGTTTTTTAAGATATCTATATGGTTTAATTTGAAAAGAAAATATTTGGCTGAATGCATATTTTGTAGCTCATACTTTTGCTAAAAAGTCTTGTAGCACCCTGAATTTTGAAAATAATCTGTTTAACCCCTTCACTTTTCAATTTTGTATACATTTAACACAAAATCTTAATCAACAGATCACGTGAAATCACGCACATCATAACGAGTTAAATCAATAATAAATTCAATTAAAAAAATTATTATTAAAACGAGAAAGAATAAAATTTAGACTCAAAGAGAGGTAGAGGGGTAGATGACTATTAAATATTAAGATATTCAATTTTTTTTTTACACATAACTGCATGTGTTTACACGCATTCAAATTTACAGGTTTATGAGTATTAGAATGTTGAATGTATACAAAAATAGGCACTTTTCTAGTAAAGTTCTGAGGTTAAATTATGCATTCAGCCAAAATATTTTGTGCAAAGTTTCCTATAAGATAAGAAAACAATTTTCTTCCTAAAGAGCTCTGCATGAAGATTTGTTTGTGCATTTCTATGAAAGCAAATCTTATGTGATACTTATTTTGCAATAAGCAAAACCAATTAATTTATCTTTTTGACAGGCAGTACTCTTGGAGAGACCACGTGTCATATCTGTAAAAGTGGGGCATGCGTGGGATCTGCCACCAAACACATTTGGTGCTGCCTATGCAAGATTCATGGGATCCAGGAACTTTTCCCCGGACGACCGGCCACCAGTGCGGTTCATGGACACAGATGAACTGGCATACGTAGCCATGCGAGCCCGTGAAGTGCATGACTTCTGGCATACACTATTCGACCTCCCCACCAACCTAATTGGTGAATCAGCACTCAAGGTGATAGAGTTTGAGCAAATGTATCTTCCAATGTGTCTAATGTCTGTCATAGGGGGCACAGCAAGATTTAATGAGAAGCAGAGGACATTGTTCTTTCAGCACTACTTCCCATGGGCCATCCGAGCTGGAATGCAGTGCACAGATCTCATGTGTGTATATTATGAGAAGCACTTTCATGAGGATTTGGATGATGTCCGTAGAAAATGGGGTATAATTCATGCTCCTGCTGTTCTAAACAAGATGTAGCCTTATTGTGGCTGCCAATGCAATTGGCTAGAGGGAAGTTGTGCATCGTTTTGCAGATTACCTTGCTGTGTCACTGTTTGAAACTATGTACAGATAGAGATTTATCGACAAACATAATGTGGTTTATTCATTACAGCTTTTTTTTTTTTTTTTTGTGTGTGTGTGTGTGTGTTCGCTCACAAGCCTATAGGAAATTCATTTTATTTATATGTGGTGTGTGTATGCATGGAAGCTCATGCTCCATTATCTAATGAGATCGATAGAGTCGGTGTGCTTTAACAGCAGAGTTAGCACTCATTTTTATGCAACATTGCACTTGAGTTTCCTGTGAATACTCTGGATTTGCAAGAATGCTTCAATGCCGTTTAAAAACATAAAAGCTAAGAATCAATATTTACCGAATTCGTGACTACAAATGGAACTCAAATTCTTGGTGAAAATAAATGAACCATGGATTCCAACAAGCCAGTCTAAGGATTGAAATCGGAAGGTCATTCGCATTATTATTTAGAAATCTCTTTGGAACAAATTGGCAGGTTGCATTAACAAGGCATAACAAAGAACACTGATCCTAAATTTGCCACTAGTTAAAATTTAAACCTCTCACCAATTTTTGGCGCATAACAATCACAAGTTGACAGTAATTAGAAGTCTATGTCTTTTGCCTTGGAGCTCATGCTTACCACCTCTGGGCTAATACCAGTGCGGCTAGATCAGAGTCGAGCTGTTGTTTCTGCAGCACGATAAAAGTACTGACTGTTTTTTTTACCCCTTCCCACCAGTTCCCTTCAACTTGTGCTCTTTCTGGAGACAGTTTCTTATTCAGTTTATCATTTACTTGCATCATTCTTGTGAGTCGTGACCATATATATATATATATAGAGAGAGAGAGAGAGAGAGAGAGAGAAAAGAAATAAAAAATATCAAATAAATAAGACTTCTTTATTTTTATTTTTTATTTATTTATATATACATATATATTTATTCATTTATATATATATATATAATATGTTATATATATTTATTATTTTATTTATATTATATTATAATTATTTAATTATTATTATAATTTTATAATTTAATTATTATTTTTAATTAGTTTAATTAGTTTTATTATTATTATTATTATTATTATTATTATTAATTATTTTTATTATTATTTATTTTATTTTATTTTATTTCTCTTTCTTTTTCTATTCTTTTTATTTCTATTTCTTTTTCTATTCTATTTTATTTTTATAAATTCTATTCGAAATTCTAAATTAGAAAAGGTTATTTGATATAAAGCATAAAAGATTAAATTATTTAAATCATAAAAAATTATTTGATTTTTAGTATTTGATTTACAAAATGATTTCTAAAAATTTATAAAGGATTAAATATATATATATATATATAGAGAGAGAGAGAGAGAGAGAGTGAGAGAGAGAGAGAGAGAGACTCGAGCAGTAAATAACCTTGGCACTTGGCAGTGATATAAGAAGCAAATACAAAAAGTAATACATGCGTAGCAACTGGCAAATGCACCAAAAGAAATGTATCTATGGTGAAGAGCAAAGCAAAACATTGCTGAGAACACACTTCAATTAGAATTATGTATCAGAAAATATCAAGAAGGCTTTTTTAACAGGTGTTTATGCATACAAGATCCAATGTTCTTTTAATAGATGTTTATGCGTACAAGATCCAATGTTCTTGATTTAATAAACAGAACACCAACACCACCTATACATTACATTGCATGAACCAGAAAGTTTGCCTTTGTTTATATTAAAGATGAAAGCATTGCTTCATCCAAACTACAGTTTTCCACAAGAATCAATAAGCAGTACTCCCGTCATGAAGGGATTAAGGTACGTCTCAGTTACTACCACCAGGTCCACCACCAAAGAGGTATCCCAGAGAAGATCCACCACCAGGGGCAGCATGGACCTTGGTTGAAGGTCGATCCTGAACCCAGTAAGAAAGCAGTTAGGATACTGAGTGACAACTTCATGCTTTGCATGCAATGAAAACATAATAAGCATGTAACTCATGAATGATTAAAATAAGCTCTTATTTGGGTATTTAAAAGCAGCTCTCATAAAAGTTCTCAAAGCTTCATATAACAATTCCTTAAGACATAATATTTATAACTGCCTGTTTCAACCTCCACAATGTTCCCATCCCATTAGCTTGTCTAAGGGGAGGCACTCAACAAACACCATTACAAACTTGAAAAGGTTGTAAAATATAGACAGTTGCAATTAAAGTCTCACAGTTAACATCATCCGTTGGTTGCTAATCATGATGCTGATTAGTGTCATGATAAGCCTCCAAATTTCAAACATAAAACATAAGCAACTGCCATGCAAATGATACAGTAGATATAACTGAAGAAGCAACAAAGATCATGCAAGTAATGGTGCATTCTAGTTTAACATATGAACTAGTCCATGACAGCCCACACCCCACCCCCAACCGCTTCTCTTCCCTTTTTCCTATCTAAATAAATCCCACAAGATGCTATTTTGAGTTCTCATTCACATTTCACAGTAAGGGCTCAGGTCAAGTATACAGTTACATGCCTATTGCTTCATTAACCATGAATTCTGTAATCAATATTACTGTAGATAGAGATCCTGAAAGAGAAGTGATCACCAGCCTATACACGATACATAGAAAAGCTTAGAAGTCCTATTGTAGAACAAATGGAGAGAAATTTTGATTTCCCTCGACTTTGAAAAACAGATTAATAGATTTGGGATTTGCATATTAAACCACTGATGGAAAAATCTAAGCAAATTTCTATCCTTCACTATGCATGGAAATTTTATGCAAAAATTCTCCCCTATTAGAAATTCAGAAGTGAACACCCAACAAATCTCAGAATATTATGAAGGTAAAGATCCTCCTGGACCAATAATTATTCTGTGAGATAAATTAAAAAGATATCACTTCTGTATGTATTAAGCATGACAGTCCCTAGGCCAGATAGTTCCCATTCATTCCAAGAAAAATCCTTGCAGAAATTCAATCAAATAAGTTGCATCATCTAAAAAAAGAATCATGACGCTAAGCAAAATGCATGACACCTAAAAATTGCATAGACAACTAAAATAAGCTGCAAAGCATTCACAAAAACTTGAAAAAAATTAATGAAACTACTGAAAATCATACCGTGATGAAGTTTCCAGTGTTTTGGCCATCTGCCCGCATATAGTTGTTTGTAGAAGAACTATTAATACCAGCAGGAATCTGTTTGCTGATATCTACTGGCTGAGGAGCCACAGCAGGTTTGGAGGGAGGTGGATTATTCACCGGCTGGACATCATTCAAAACAGGTTGGGCATTGTTTGTGGCAGGTTTTGGAGCCTCTCCACTGCCAAAAAGATAGCCCAGCGAACTTTGCCCCCCTCCACTGCTAACTCCACGACCCATGCTCTGAACTTTCATCCAGAAAAGTAAAGAAAGCAAATCATTAGAACCATGAAAGAATCATAAAAAATGAACAGGATTTCAGGCAAGTCATTTCCCTAGAATTTGAAAAATTATACCACATACACATAATGCAAACATCACATGAGAAGGTGAACAAGTAAGATCGTCATAACAATCTACGTCGCTAAAATTCAGTACTGAGACACCAAACAAGCTTCTGGGCTCAGCATAGTCACTCCCAATTTCCAAAATTACACAAGTATTCACTCCCATGCTGGAATGCCCCTAAAATTCAAAAAATTTCAAACACTAGGCTCTCAATAATTACGAAAACCCCTGCCATTAAACACCCAGTAGGCTTCTTCTCCAATCTCATCTCCAAGCAAGATCCATTAAAATTTAATTATTTGCCAATACACTATAAATTATAAAATTCAAAAAAAAAAAAATAGGAATGTTAAAACAAACAACCCAAATCATGGGTTTGATCCAGCAAACAAAATCAAAAGCAGCAGAAAGTAAAAACTCCAAAGAAAACAAAAACACATCTGAACCATTAATTCCAAAATAAACTACAGATAACCATTATGACATGAAATTAACAGATTTGATCTAGCTCATTTCAGTTTAAACCCAAATTATGAAACAGAAATCCCAATCCAAAACCCACAATCTATCTTAATTATCGTACAAAGCAACCACAGATCTAACAAAAGAAATTGCGTTTTGAGCTTAGAATTAATTACCACTTCAAACCAGAAATAGTAGAATTCAACAAGAGATTGCAGCAATTCTCTATATCAAAGGTAGGAGACGAGATATCAGGAATGGGGTTTTGTAAGATACCTTAACAAATTTCAGGATCAGATCTGGAGAGTAAAAGTGAGAGAGCGAGAGTGAGAGCTAAGCAGCACAGCAAGTGAACTCCGAGAGATGGAAAGCGAAATGTGAGTGTTGTATATGGACAATGGATAAAAAGTGATATTTTTCAAACCAATTTTTGATATTTTATTTATTTTCTTTTGCTATTAATTGGTTGTCAGTAGGTTTCAAATTTTGAAAATAAGGACTATTCTGGAACCTTTTAGTCTTTTAGTCAATTGAATAGAATAATTTTTAGAGTAAATTATTATTTAGTTTTTAAAATTTATGTCAACTAATGAATTCGTTTATATATTTTAAAAAATTAACTAATTAGTCTTTTTATTTTAATTCGTTTAACATTTTCACTGTTAATTATATGTGAAAATATTAAAATAACTTTCATTTTAGCTTTAATATACGATCTCTATCAATGTTAGCAACCAAAAATTCATAAATTTAAAAAAAAAAAACCCAAGATCAACATTTGTTCTCAAATCTGAACCCATATACCCAAATTGATCTATAAAAAATGAAATCAAAATTAGATAAAAACTGAAACAAAATCGAGGCAAAATTGTCAAAAGAGTTTTGAATAAAAATCTAGAATAACTTAAATACATAGAAACCAATTTTGAATGAGGGCAGGGACGTGTTATTTGAATGAATCAGAATCAGGTTCAATCTTTTGATAACTAACTCAGTTTGAATAAATCAAATCAAGGCAAAACTAACAAATCCATAGAAAATGAGTTGCAATAAACATACTAAGAAATACTTGAAAAACTAAATTGAAAATATGGAAGAAATCTAAGATTGAGATTGGTGATGGAGATCGGATGACATATGGGAGACAACTAGTGCACGCTTGGTTATCGTTCACAACTAGACTAGCAATGGTCGAGCTTAGTGGGAAACAATGGGGATTGACTATCGCATTTGCTATGAACTAATGATGGTCTCTTAAGCATCGATAATAATTCGCAAGGATCATGAATGGGCTTCAATTATGGTGAGGCTTTGCCACTAGTCAGGCCTCGAACAGCGGATGGCTTAATAATAGAGTTAAGTATGGAATTTAGAGATATTAAACTGTACCGAAAATATCTAAAACCGAAAAATATATATTGATTGTTTGAATTTCTCCAAACCGAACCGTCCCAATTATTTTTTGATACAATTTTAAAGATTAGTAGTTATCCATACCGAAAATCATACCAAACAATCTTAAACCAAATAACCAAAACTAAAACTAATTTAAAGGATTATATATATATATATATATATATATATATATATATATATATATATATATATATATATATATATATATATATATATATATATATATATATATATTGCAACAACTAAATTTAGTTTGGTAGATTGTAATTAAATTTCTTTAATTAACACTATACAGTTTGATTTTTATTTTTATCATATATACTGATTTAATTTCAAGTTTAAACTGAAAAAAAATATATATTTTAATTATTTAAAAATAAAAATATCTGAATCTCTATTTTGTCTCGTTCTACATCGAACTATCCCATTAAATTTGAATTTTTGTTCCAAAAAATCTCGAAAAATCGGAATGGTTAGGTATGGATATTTTTCTCCCATGGTTCTGTCTAGGAGATTTTCAAATCTCGATCTTCAAATTCCTCTAAATTGTGTTTAGCCCTACTTAGTGATGGTGATGGTATTGAAAGACAAAGAGAGATGTAATACTAAAAGGTAGAGGTAGAGAGAGATAGAGTTTTTTTATGAGCGTATTTTAGGATTTATCAGATATATTATATAATAAAAAATTTATTTTTTATGTTCAATAACGAAAAAGATTTATGTCCTACAAAATCAAATGTGAAGAGCTAATTAGTTAACTTCTCAAAATATAGAGATACATTGATTATTTTTTCTTTCATAATTAATTTCCATAAATATTAAATTTAATTTTTCTTGCATAATTTTTTTAAATGTTATCTCATCCCTAACAATATATAGTCACTTAAATCAATGGTGAGTACATGTATACAAAATTGATCACAAAAATCTAATGTCACCCATACAATGAAATATGCTAACTCAATATACACCTCTCTCAAATACCAAATCTTCCCTCATAAGTGAAATAGGATTAAATAAACAATTACAAATTCATACATCTGTATACATACATATATATATATATATATAAGTGGAAGCAAGTGTGCATAGGCATAATTAATAGGTCGTTTCCAGTCCATATACCCAAGGCTACAAATTGTTTCTTTTTATTTTTATTACGATCTCATTTTCTGCAAAAATATTTTTTGCTTTTATTTTAAATTTAAGTAATAACACTTTTGATTTCTGTAAGGAAAAAAAAATAAAGGGAAAAAGATAGCTTTATGATGGAGTAAATGATAAAATATTTGTAGAATTAATTATGAAAGGTAAAAAAGGAAACTAGATAGAGTTATTTGTGTTGAGTCAATTGGATAAGAAGGTAATTTTGTAAATTTCACTGCAAAAAAAAAAAAAAATGCTGGCCTATTAACATTTTCTAATTGGGCAATTTCATCACCCCCTATTTAAAAGCATTTTAAATTATTGAATAGTGATGAGGATAATATATCTAACTTCAATTATATATATAGAAATTTAAAATATCAAAAATTAAATTCCATTGCTAACTTTTTAAAAGACCGTGGCAGTTTTTCCTTTTTATTTTCTCTATAGTTCTCCTTTAAATTTTATTTTTTAAATCACTACTGATTTTCTCTTTTAATCGACAATAATTTTAATATTTTATATAAGATTTAATATAGACAATCTCATTTATACTATTGTTGCCACATTCACCAGTGTTTTTATTTATTTATCATTTATTTATGCATCATCCTCTAATGTCGCTCAATATTTCTTCTATTTTTTTATTGAAATTTGTATTTAAATACAGTGAATTTTTCTTAAATTTTGTGTCAAAGCAAACCAACCCAATGCTTACTCCTTTAAACGATCCAATTGTTTTTCCCCTTAAAGCAAAAGAGGAAGTAATTTTCAATTATGAGATTTCCAGCCATTGTACTAGTAACGTACTGTGGAGGTTGATCTGAAAGTACATTAGAATGTTTCCTATACCACAATGGAGTATATTATAATATTTATATTAAAAATATATTTAATTATATTATATTATATTTTATTATAATTTATTAAATTAGCGTATTTGATAGACTGTAGAATATAATATAATATAATACAATTAAATATATTTCAAATATAAATTTATATTAATAATACATTTAATTATATTATATTATATACTATTATGACTTACCAATATTGTAAAAAGTAAAATGTTAAAATCTAAATATTTTTATTTTTTTTATAAAAAAATTGACTAGATTATATTTGTTTTTTTCTTCAAAAATAAAATAAAATAAATGGTGAACAAGTAAAGATTCTTAATTATATATTAATGACTTGATCTTTAAGCAAATTAAAATTTGGATTCTTCAAAGTTAAGCACATCTGGCTGAATTGGTATGCAAATGGAATTTCCGTTTACGTGCAAAAGGGTTTAATTAATTTTAGAGCAGCCTACTCTTTTTAGGGAGACTTCCTAATTCAACTTCTCATGTGCCTTAATTTGTATATAAAAGAAATTTGAAAATGTCTATGTCATGGATGGTAATTAATCCAAAATTAATGACACTTTCCATGCATATTAGGCCTATTTTTTCAAACCAAAATTAGAAAAAAAAAATCACCAAATTAGTCTTATCAATTAAAATGCTATCATTTAGGTGGGAAGTGTTTTCACTTCTCATGCTTGGTTGGTTACATCACCCTTTCATGAAACTATAATGGATTTTGAAAAAAAAAAAAATTTATTTTTATCAAAATTAATTTTAAACTCACACAAATCAATTGACAAAATTATATTCTATTTAACTCCAAAAAAAAAAAAATTGTATCCATAAAATTGTTGTTTTACAAAAAAAAAAAAAAATCATATTTTTTGAAAATTAAAACTTTTTTCGTAACTAAAAAGAATTACGAAAAAATATTTTAATTTATGAAAAATATAAATAAAATTATAATTTTTTATAAAAAAATTATTTTTTTCGCAAACAAAATAACTATATAAAACACACACACGTATATATATATATATATATATATATATATATATATAGACACACGTGGATTTAAAAAGCCAGCGGGACAACTGCCCCCACTACTCCTAATATTGATCCGCCATTGCTTTCCTGTGAAGTAAGCACCACTAGTAATACAATTAAACTTCCCTATTAAAAAAAAAAAAAAAAAAATTGTTGACAGAAGTTCCAACCGAATACATCAAAATACAACATGGGAAACAAATAATGGCATATGCGCACATGTTCTTGTTGGCTTAAGTCTTTAACCACACATTGCTTGCTGCCTAAAATAATATTGGTACCTCCCTCAATGTGCAACATATATAATCCGACAATAAATTTATAATTGGAATTTCTTTTTCTCAATGTTTATAAAAAAATATATAATTTGTTTTGACATGTTACTATCAATCTCGTACACTTCATACATTCTTTCATATTTTTGTTTTCTTGATAAATTTGATTTTGGGAGTTTGATCGAAAACACTCAATTCTGAAAACATCTCCAGTGTCAATTAAAGTAATTGGACTTTAGTATTTAGTTTAGGCTTTGCTTTGGTGGAATTTGCAATATATCTACAAGTATCTTGTGTAGGGCCTGAGGCTTTGAGAAAAATGGTGCATGATCAGAACCTTTAATATGGAAAACTTGTTCCGGAGGATTGGATTCTATCATCGCTTCCTGTAAAGAGATAGGAATTGCACAATCTTCTTGTGTTTTTATGTAAAATCGTCGAATAGAACCATAATTTTTCTCAGAAAGAGAAAGCTTCTGTAGAACTGGTGCAATTGGAATTGGTCTCATTGCTACAGATGCCAATGCTATGTCCTGATCAATAATAATACATAAAAATTATAAAATTGCTATTCTATAAAATTAATATTCTTTATCTAAAATTTGAATCAAAATTTAAAATAATTATTCCACGTAAAATAGCTATTCTATTTTTTGGTTATTCCATAAACCAAATATAGCCTTAATTGTAAATTTTATATGCACGTAATGTGAAAAGATAAAAAAATAAATTAAAAATTTACCTTAGCTGAACTTTGGTTAAATAATAAATTTCTCAAGAATGCCTTGTCAAGGTCAATAGCAGTTGGAGGATTATCCTTCCCATTTGCATACAAAAACACTTGAGCTTGTCTCATCATACTAATGGAATCTGTCTGAAATAGCATTAAAATTGTATGTTAGATACTAATTCAAGAAATTAATTGCCTAGGCTAATAATTTGTATCACAAAATAATATTTCAGTATCCAAGGCCTAATATTTTGCCTTTTTTCCCCTAATCTTGGTAAGATTTTCATTACCATTTTTACTTATTGAGTCTTTTTAATTCGAATTATGTTCAAACTCGAGATTTCAAGATTCTGGATATTAATATATATATATATATATATATATATATATATATATATATATATATATATATATATAAATTATTAAAGAATTGGCCATGTGAACTAGGAATATTTCTGCTAAAAGGAAAATGAAGAAGGTAGTCAAGTTTCCAATGATCCATCATCCCTCTATAATGGAAGGGGTTGTAGGAATGCCCATCAATTCTTGTCCTTATCATTTGAATGCATAATCAATTGAGAAAAAGAAGAAAGACAAGCATGGTTGGAGCATATGCCATAACAAACATCGTAAGATATAAATTAAACGAATTTCCATATTACAATGTGAAAAATTCAAAATTCAGACGTTAAAAATTATCTTATAATTTTAAATTATTGGAGTACAAAAATTAAATAGCAGTGTACCTGTTGTGATAATAAATCAAGAGCACTCTGCCCATTAGAGACCATTGTTGCAGAAATAAAAACAGACTTAGCAATTTTAGATGGAAACAACTCCATCACATGTGATATACAAGCACCACCAATATCATGTCCCACCAAGATTACCTGCATTAATTAATTTCGCCACAAGAAATTAAACTCAATATAGTATATTTTAATTAGTACTATAATGATCTTAAAAAAAAAATAGTACTTGATAAGGATAAAAAATTAACTGTCTGGATTTAAGGACACGTGCCCGTAAGGAAGTCCCTATTCCCTTATATATAAAAGTATTTATCATATAATTTTCATTCATCACTTATTTTTAAACTCTCTCAGCACTCTAACTTGAGCGTTGGAGTCTCCCCATCGGGACAGCCCTAACATAGGGAACTCTTAACTCCATTTCTCTCGTATTTATAGGTTTTTAATCGGTATATTTCTCACACCTAAGCTATCATATAAATTTTATCCTTATTAGTACTCTAATGAAAGATGGTATAATTAATTAAAAGATGGTATGTTAAAAACCTTCTCTCCTTCCATGAGCTTTTCAAAAATATCAGTTAGAGGCTTTATGTATTGGGATAGAGTTGTAATGGAGTTTGTATCAGAAGAATGAGTGCCAGATCCTGTTAGGTCAATTGCATCAACTTTTAGCCCACTTTCCTCTAGAAGTGTCATGATTTTATACCAACACCAAGCACCAAAACCACCTCCATGAACAAGGATAAAATGCTTTGTTTCAAGATCTTCAATCTTTATACCCTGATCAAGAAGAAAAAATTAAAATTAAAAAAACTAACTAGCAAGTTTAAATAGTGTAAAGAGATTGAAGGAGCTTGTATGACTATAACAAAATAGTGTATATAATTGTTGGAAAATAAATCTCATATTAAGTAAACGTTAAATAATTAAACTAACGCTTAGCACGAGATTCAAACTGAAAAACTAAAACTAGAATCGATTTAATAGATTTTTTTTATATATATACACACACACTTTTTTTATATTGAATTAACAATATATTTAAAGAATTCAATAATTTATAAATAGAATTTAATTATGCACTTTGGAATTTTTATTTTAGCTTGATGGATTGTATTAATATACTTTATTTTTATTTTTGTTGTATGTACTAATTTAATTTTAGATTTAACCTGAAAAATATAATTTTAATTATTTAAAAATAGAAAATCTTCAAATTTCCATTTTGTTTCGTACCATACCGAACCGTCTTGTTAGACTCTAATTTTCATCCTGAACCTTACCGAAAATTGGGACAGTTTAGTATGGAGATTTTTCTTTACGGTTCAATTCTGAATATTCCATTTTAAGAATTTCTGAAATTCGATTCAGATAGAAAAATTTTTAAATTTTCGGATTCTCTGAAATCATACTCAGTCCTAAATTAAACGACTTATTAATGACTGGATATAGAATATAACACAAATTAATTGATTTTATACAATAAATTTTAATATTTGCCGGCTTATAAGCATAAATTTCAAAATAAAAAGATCTAAAAAATACTGAATAGTTATCTTTATTATATTCTTTGAAGAGTCTAAATTTTTGAAAGAAATTCCCTTTTTAATACTTGAATTTTCCAATAATCTTTATTCAATTTTTTTAAAATATTTTCTAATTAATTAACACGTTAATCATAACTAAGATTCTTCCTAGAAGAAAGGTTCTAATTTTGTTGAATGTGGACAACTATTTAACAAAGAATTTTCAGCTCTAGACTCTAAGCTAGTTTTTTAATTTGACTAAGAATATTGCTATTTAGATCCAAGTGTTGAATTCTTAAGTTGTCTGACAAATCCATGATGTAAAACGTTGTATTAAAAAAATTTAAAAAAAAAATAAACAAATGAGGACTGAAGACTTTTCAGAGATTTAAATATTTGATTTTTTTTTTCTTTAAGCTATTAAATAGTATTATGGATCCTTTTTTTTATTTTTTATTTTGTGTGTGCAGAATATTATATTCATGTTTCTAATATGATAATCATTAATGTCAAAATTTAAAATTTAACAAATAAAAAAAATCTTTAATATGCTTTAATTCTAAAAAAAAAATCAAACTCTATCTAATGAAGAAACCACAAATACTTCTATTAATCAAATTAATTTCAATTTAAATATATGATTTTTGAATATCATTGCTCTTTATTTTCATAAGCTTAGGGTTTGTTTATGCACTTTAAAACCGGAATTTAAATGGAATAAGATTTGAAAATTTTAGATATTTATTTTCAAATAATTAAATAGAATTTATTGATTAAATTAATAATTATATTTAAAAAATTTATTGAATTATTTAAATTAAAAAAATTTTAAATTATTTATTTATGAAAGAAAAAATAAATCCTATACTTGAAATAAAATTCAATTATAGGGTACAAGATTTTGACAAAATCACCCTGTGATATATTCATCATAAGAATGCTTAGAGATAAAAATAAACCAAAAGAAATAGCTAGAATGGTCTGTATATATTATTTTTCAAAAAAAAAAAAAAATTGTTAGGTGGGTCAAATTCAGTATTTCTTTGTCTCTCTTATGAACTGTAGATCCCATAGAAAAATGGAAACAATCAAGCCATCCCATTTCTCTTTTATAATTAATTCTACAGTAACCTAATATCCAAAACCCTAAACCCATCATTACAAAGTGCAAATCACAATCAATTAGAGACTAAAAATTAAGAGAAAGAAATTAAATTAATTAGCAAACCTGGTTAAGAATCTGGGTTGGTTTTAGCAAAGGATCAGCAACAGAGCGTTGTCTAGAACTAGAACTTTTTGAAAAACCTTGTTTCTTGGATCCTTGAGAAGAGTACATTACATTTACAGAGGTGGATCTTGGAAATGGAAGAGTTCCACTTTTCTGATGTTGGCGAAAGAGCATAGCAGCAGCCATTGCTTGTTCTGCTAAATCTTGATCATCCATTACTAACTCTGTTTTCTTATTACTATTCTGTGTCTTGGAAGGAGAAGAAGGTAACAACAATCCACCTTTTCCATTAGAATTAGAGACTTTCTTTTTCAATTTTTTTTCAACAGCTAGTGGATTTACACAAGCTACTGCATTTCCCATTTTCTTTGCATGAAACTTTGACAAAAGCCTTATTGATGTTTATATTTATAAATGGACATGGAAATGGAAAACAGACTTGGAGTTGACTTCAAGTTTTTTCTTATTGTGTGAGAGAAGAGCCAAGGTTACAACCTATATATATATATATATATATGGTATTTTTTATAATTACTTTATTTTTAAATAATGTAACCATATTTTATTTGCGAAAAAAAAAAAAAAAGCTTTTTACAAAAAATAATAATTTTATTTATATTTTTTTGTAAATTAAATTTTTTCTCAATTCTTTTTAATTGCGAAAAAATTTTTAATTTTATAAAAATATGACTTATTTTTTGCAAAATAATAATTTTATAATTATGAAAAAGTATTCTCTTATGAAAAAATTACAATCTTTTTATATTTTTTTGTAAATTAAATTTTTTTTATAAAATTTATAAATATATAAATTTAAAATAATACCTTAATCATTTTAATATTTCTTATTTTTTTAATTAGTGAAATGTAATAGTTAGTTAACTTAATTATAATATTTTAAATATTTTAATTATATTTATTATTTGTCACTATCCAATTGGCTATAAAAAATAAAATTTGCACTTTATTTTAAAATAAAGTAATCTAAAGATTTACATATACGATACTTTTTATAAAAATATTGTGATTTTTTAAAAAGAGTATCATTTTTTGTAGTTATAAAATTATTTTTTTTATAAAATTGTTGTTTTTTATAGAATAAATCATATTTTTGTAAAATTAAAATATTTTTCGTAATTAATTAGAATTGCAAAAAAAAAATAGTTTTAATTTAAAAAAATATAAATAAAATTATAATTTTTTGTAAAAATCTATTTTTTTACAAAAAAAATAAATTTTTTTATTTAAAAATAAAGTAACTATAAAGGATACCACATATATAATTATAAATTTATAATATATATTATAAATCCTGAATTCAGACCCCATTTTTAGACTGTGTCTCTTAAAGACTTTTCTTTTGGCTGGCGCTTTGAGCCAAAAGAAAAACATATTAGCTGGATTTTTTTTATTATTATTAAGCAAACTAAAGTTGAATAGATTCTCGGGCATCAATTGAAAAACAAAAAAATAAAATGCTTGTTTTTCAAATGCAAATATAAAGAAATGATAGAAGATGAAGACAGGTTAGAATTTTTCAAAACTGCCTCCAACTAAAAAGCCAAATTTTATTCTAACTTCTCAGAATTATTTTTTGAAAATTTCTCTTGCTGATGATGTAAGAAATTTGAGTATTTTGACTTTTATACAGCTTATATAGAGGTAATATATACGGTGAGCACAGTTCATATAAAGTCAAAAATTTAAAAATTTCCAAACTAAATCAAAATTTAATCATTGAACAATTGGCTCGACGAGAATATAATATCCGTATTAAATTATCTTGATAATTTAGTACGAGATGATTTGGATATTTGAGTATTGGAACTTTTAAGTCCAATCCGAATATGATTCTATTATAAAATATAAATACATACACACATATATATATAAATTTTATAAATTTATAATTATATATAAATTATTTAATCGATACGAATTTCGGAAATTCAGTTCTAATTTGAGATTGATTCGGTTTTGTTTCTTGTATGGAGATCAATTTATTTTCGACACCGTCCCAATACATGTATAATAATATAATATAATTAAGAAATTTTTTCAGGTCTCGAAATTTTTCTTCTTCATTTTTTTTTTTTCAATTCAAGAATTCAAGTAGTTCATACTATGCTCACCCCTAATAACATGTCAATTCTTACTGGCTAAGAAAAAATAATGTAAAAGAAAGCAAAAAAAAAAAAAAGAATTGTGAATCCTCATTGTATCAATTACTTTAATAGCGCTAATGTTGGACATAATTAGCACTTTAATTCCCATTATTTCAAAATTAAGATTTTTTATTTTCTAAGATTTGATAATAACCATTAACCAACAGTTTAATCCTCACTTGTAAAAATTATAAAATTTTAATTTGCATAACACTCTTATTCTTAAGATCTTAAAATATAATATACTTTAATTCTTTAATTATTATATTATAGAATATTTTAATCCCTCGAAATCTAACACTTTTTATTGAAATTAATTTAGAAACTAATAATACTAATTTTGAAACGGTAAAAATTTAAGTACTAATTAGGTAAAATCACAAAAATATTATAGCAATTTACCCACTAAAATAAGTGTATAATGTATTACCTGTAAAGAAACAATTACACCTCTGAGGAAAGTAAATAAATAAATAAAAGTCAAATAATCTGGTATCACATCAGATTCAAGATATAGGAGCAACTAGAAATCCATGGATTAGAAAGAAGCAAAAGAACAATTACAAATCATGGATTAAATGATCATCTGTCACTTGTCCCAAAAAAAAAAAACGGAATTTTCATTGAAGGAAAGGTTGATTTAGATTAAAAATGATAAGAAAAGTTCATCTTTAAAGATGAGATACAAAGCCACAAAGGCCAATTCCAGAAAGTCAGTTACAACTTACAGGGCATCGCCATTAACAACATATGCAGTGTTTCTAAAAGCAAAAATGTTAAAAATAATCATAATGGGGTAGAAAAAAGGAGGTGAAAAATCCGACTGAACCCAGATTCTGAACTGGGACTACTGTGACCTATTGCCTCGTCACCCTAGCAAGTTTATGAAGTATTTAAGATGAATCCTTCCATCAACTCAAAATTTATGGCTTCTGAAAATCCAATCCATGACTTTAAAGCCAGAATACTAAGATGCTGATTTTCAACAGCCAACCTTGATCTGACGCAGAAATTAAGGCAAAATTTCAAATAGCATCCTTCAATTAGCCGGCCAAGTTTGTTGAGAATTGAAAAATCCCATCTGTACAAAGCCCCCAGTGACAAATAGCAACAAAACACCACCATCATGAACCAGATAAGGATTGAGAAACAGAAATGGAATCCTCCAAAATTTGGCGACAAAGCACCAAAAGTCAGAGCAATAAAGCTACTAATAAATGAGTCCAAGAAGAGCAGTCACATCAAAGATCATAGTCATACCAGAATTTTTAGGTCTGCATGGCATAAAAATGAGGAGCAAGCTCAGTTAACCATAAATAATCAATTCTAGTCACGTTCCGCATGTACTTATTACTGGTTTGGACTAACTCGTTGAAAATTACACACTCTGCCTTTGACTTGAATAACACAGAGAAAGGGTGAATCTGCACTACCTGACCACTTGCTAAAGCCCTACAATTCAGTTCAGCAATTATGAGAGGTCTCAACATGAGAAAAATGGAGATAAATAGGATAAAATAGGAGGATAGCTAGAGAAAACAGTTGTTAAAGATTGTAAAATAGTGAGTGACAAGATACTTGTTAAAGATTGTAAACAGTTGGTAATTGCTGAAGGACCTGCCACATGCATTTCAAAGCTCACATGGATGCAGATTCAATACCTATATGTCCCCTCAGGCTTCTTCAAAGCTGCATTAAGGAAAAAGGAAGCAGCAAGGCATCTACGGAATTGAAGCATGTCATCTCCACAGGAAGAAATACGAAGACCCATTTGATCAATATGTCCTCGAATTTGACTGCAAAAGAAAAGGAACATGTAAATTCAAGAACATTTAGCATAAGATCAACTTTAAAGGATCTTTCTTTTTTAATTACAGAAGCCATGTTGAGATAATCGCTTCAGTGTGAATTCTACAGGTGAAACAAGATTATAACCTAAGAGAAAAAGGATAAGGAGAGAGAGATGAAAAAAAAAGAGAGGGAGAGAGAGAGAGAGAGAGAGAGAGAGAGAAGGGTAAATAGCAGACCTGTGAATGTCACGAGCATGCCTCAAGGAACGACCATTAATGAAATTTTCCTTGCACCATTTTCTCAGTATCTTTTCACTTTTGCCTTTGAGATTTTTTTCATTGCTGAGTTCCATCCCTTTCTCTTGCAATAGTTCATCAGCAGCTCTATATACATTAATGAAAGTAAGGTGGTCTCCATCTGGACTTGAAAAGCACTTCATTGAAGTTCTCGCCTGGCCAACAGGATACAACATGGTGCATCTTAGCCAAATGTATTATCAAGATGGGTACAATAACAGTGTTAACACAACAATTAGAAAATAGAAGTCCAGATTATACAATGTTACCAAGATTATGAAGACACGACAGACCTCTTTGTTATAAGATTTACACACTTGTACACTAAACAGAATTGATGGCAACAAATTGATATCAAAAGTTCTCACTTAAAAGACCAAAGCTTCCAAGTCTTAAAAACGACATAGACCTATGTTTCTATCAATTACTGGACTCACTTGTACACTAAACAGAATTGATGGCAACAAATTGATATCAAAAGTTCTCACTTAAACGACCAAAGCTTCCAAGTCTTAAAAACGACATAGACCTATGTTTCTATCAATTACCGGACTCCCAGTCCCTGAGTCTCTCAGACAATTCATTCACATTATGTTACCCATTCCTGGCCATTTTTGTTTACATTTGTCAAATCTTATTGAACAGCTAAATAGAGACGTAGAACCTTAGGACAAACTTGACCAAGAAAGTTTCACACTTTCAAGGGTTGGAATTCTATGACACATCTCAAGAAGCATAATTACTGGAATGTTATTAGCATAGCGCCAAAATACAATCTGATAAAGTACTACAAGCTTGTATTATAGACTTGATGAATCCTTACCATTTAAGTACTTGAACTCCTAATGCTTATGGGAGATGAACTCCAAAAACAAAAGTATAATAGACTACCATGCTAATTAGGATCCATATTTAAGACCAAAAACATAATTAGATTCAACTCCAAACCCCAGCCAATTCCAGCAAACCTATAAAATTTACCAAAATACACCTCCTCACTAAAAATATTTCAGTTGCTGTACTGTGAACAATAATTTTTTTTCCAAATTTTTTTACTAATATGTTTAGAAAGAAGATGGAAAACGAGATGAAAGAAAATGAGTTGGAAATTTTTTTTTTTTTTTTTTGGAATTTGTGAAAAATAAATTTTTTAATAATTTACACAAATTTCAAGAACTTTTCCACCCATTTTCTTCCCTATTTCAAGAAAAGTTTTCCTCCCATTTTCTTTCCCCTCATTTTCTATATCCTTTCCAAACATAGTAATTCTCATATGGAGTTCACTTATTGTCTACATTCAAGGAGCCATAAAACATACTGATAGTTAAGCATATTTCAGAAGCACAACTTCAACTGTACTAATGGAGATTAAAATTTTGATGCACCTTATGCCAGAATAGAAACCAATTCATCCATGCATACCTCTTCTGACTTCTCACGAGGATTATAAAAAATGGAATCCACTGAGAGCATTGAAACAGTTATAAGCATTTCTTCCAAGCAGTTGAACTGACTGGCTAGAATAAGAGCTTTGGAATAGATAGGGTCTAAGGGAAGGCGAGCCATTTGATGCCCAATAGGATCTGACAACTTACAGTCATCTGTCAAAGCACCAAGTAGAAACAAGTGCTCCAATGATTTGATGATTGTTGCCCTGTTCAAAAGAATGATGAACTCCGGAAATAATATATATACATATATATACTAGCACGCCTAGTGAATAATCATAACAGGTGCTCCAAGTAGTTGAACATTTAGAAACAAGTTCTCCAAGGATTAGAATCGAGAATTGAATCATAAGATTCAGTAAAAATTCTTCTAATCCATTAAAAACAATATACATATACATATACATGCAAAATAAATAAATACACTTCAAATACATATTTTGAAAAATATGGAGTGATGATATGGCCAATTGTAAATGTGCTTCCCTGTGAAGCAAGAAATGTGAGGCAAGTCCCACCATGGTTAATTCTTCTATGATATAAAGGCATGTATAAATTAAATGTAGAGCTATATCTCTTATATATTTTATAAATAATATCTAACATTTATATTTCATATCATGTAAGCTGTAGCAATATGCAAAAGAATATGAAAATCTACATTATTCAATTTTCTACAAGCAATATTCTTCATCATGCTAACCATTAGTTTTCACAATCTATGATCATACTCAATAGAACCTAAACACAAAATTCAAAAAAAATTGTGGCAAAAAATACAACAGATGACCATCTAAGATGGTTATAAAAAGACACATGACAAAAATAGCTAACTAGCTAAAATACCTTTTGCATGTCATGAGTCCACTGTTAGCTTGGGGGAATATCAGAATAGGAGTACAAAATGGAAAATAAAGCATAACAGTTTTTCTTTTAAAAACTGTATGGTAATAACAATCTCAAGATCAAATTATCAAAGGTAGATGCGGGTGGGTGGGGCAGTGGGGAGCCTTTTCATGGTAAGATTCCAGTTAATGTTGTCCTACAAACCAATTGGATCCTATAAGCCTAATAAGGAAAGATAGATCAAGTCACATTATTTGGCCAGTATATTTGCGATTCAAGTTGTAGATTAAGTCGCTAGAATTTGGGGAATTGTATCAAAACATAACATTTGAATGGAGAATCATACTATTTTAATAACTATGCACGCAGGAAAACACTGCAGGACTGCAGAAATCACAATCCAGGTAAATTAAGCAGGTGCAGGCCAAACAGATTTAGTAATTTCAGATACAGTGAGAATCCCAGCCAGCCAAATTCAAGCTGACTATAAGCAATTTAGTTTAGGCTTTCAGAACCAATATAAACCTATCAAAGTCCATGGGCTCGTACACATATGAGCTTATAAGTGAGCAAGTATTAAAACCTACTTGCACAAAACTAATTACCTTTTGCAATGTTCAACATCCACTCATTCATAAGTCCTTTATATATCTTGTTATTATTCGATATGGGATTCAATTCTTAACACACCCCCTCAAGTGCAACCGGGCTTAGCCCGTGGTCAACATCAATAGGTTAGCTAACACTTGCTCCCAAATAGACCGGCTAGCATCTCTTCTTTAGTTTTGATCCAGATTGGCATCATCATTAGTCCAACAATAGGGCTTGAACATAGATCCCAGGATTCAGCCCATTAATGTCCATGAGCCTATACCCATGTGGGCTTATAAGTGAGCAAGTATTAAAACCTACTTGCACAAAACTAATTGGCTTTTGCTAGGTTCAACATCCAATCATTTATAAGTCCTTTATATATCTTGTTATTATTCGAAGTGGGATTCATTTCCCAACAAAACCAATCAATGTTTTCAACTAATATTTGCATCCAAAAAGGGTTAAACAAATTCCCAAATGTTTGTTGAAGTTTTTGTTTAACATAATTGAATGGATAACTTGACTTTGGGATGCACTAGTAAATATGAATTCATGGGAAGGAGACTTGGAGGCATAAAATGGACAACAAGAAGCCTACAAGAACATTGAAGGAAGAGAAGTAAAAATGAATGAACCATATTGTATGGCAAAAAATGCAACCCTAGTAAAGTAAATATATCCCCCTCCGAGAAGAATTAAGGTTAAGTATTGCTAATCCTAAAAGATAATAGCTCATCTATAACCACACACATGCACGCACATAAATGCAAAAATAAATTCACACCAAACCAATAGAAATATGAAGAGGCATCTAATTTTACCTGGATGGCTTTTCCATGAAATCAAACCCAATGATATCATCAACACCCAGAGCCTTGAGCTGCAAGATGACGTTTGAGAGGTTGCAACGTTTGATCTCTGGCTTTGTTGAATCCTCAAGTTTCTCAAATTCACTCTCTGGGTAAAGACGAAAGCATTTCCCAGGTCCTTCACGCCCTGCACGTCCACTGCAGTAAGAAATTAAGAGTGATTCTCAATTATTTGTTCATAAGCATGATTTTAGTTTTAACAATTACTAAGCAAACATTTGATCATAACAAAATAAGATATAAGTTGAGGATAAGAAAGAACAATATCACATCAAAGTCTTATGCATAGAAGCTTCAAAAAGCACCAAATAATTAAAAGCAAATTCACTTCTTTCTTGGAAGATAATCAACCTAACTCATATGTTCTTATGCCTCCAGCCACCTAATGCACATAGAAGGAGATAGAGGGGGGAAGAGAAAGAATTCTTATAAGATAATCAACCTAACTCATATGAAATCAACCTAAATAGAGGGGGGAAGAGAAAGAATTCTTATAAGATAATCAACCTAACTCACATGAAATCAACCTAACTCATATGGTCTTGTGCCTTCAGCCACCAAATTCACACAGAAGGAGATAGAGGGGGGAAAGAGAAAGAATTCTTATAAGATAATCAACCTAACTCATATAAAATCAACCTACCACATATGATCTTATGCCTCCAGCCACCTAATTCACGCAGAAGGAGAAGGGGGAAAGAGAAAGAAAGTGATGTATATCCAAAAACATCAGACTTAAGAAACCAAGATGAAAGTTAACACAGAGTATGGATGATGTTCACAATTCACATGATGACGGCAGTAAATCACACATTTCCTGCAACTAGTCTTCTCATGGGAAAGCTCAATTAGGGATGAATGTGCTGGTTAACTGAGGAGTCAACCATAAAACAATAAATGAAATCTATTAGCAATTAAAACTTAGTAAAATATTCTTCACAATACTCACTCTCTATTTGATTCAATTTTTAATATATGGAAATTTTCCCTTTATTCCCCCAGGTATGGTTCAGTTTGCCTACCTCCTTTGAAGAGCCTGAGCTTTTGATGTTGGAACTATTATCAATGATTCCATGCCTTTGACTGGATCATATGAACGTGCTTTTACAAATCCAGGGTCTATAACATACTTGACTCCAGGTATCGTCACTGATGTCTCAGCAATATTTGTTGCCAAAATTACCTGTACAAAACATAGAATTAAGGACAATTAATGTTTACAAACTATTAATTATTAAATTGTTGTTTTAGAATGTGCACACATATGCTAGCAGCATTGAATGGATTGCACACAGAATTATACATTATAGGTATGTAAATGAAAAAAAAAATATCTGAAGGTATTCACCGATGAACCAATAGAGCAGAACATGAAATGTGGATCCAACAACAGTAATGAGGTCAACAGGTAAGGCTTGTGATTTAACGACCTAAAACATGCATGGCACAACCTAACATCAACAATCTCCCTGCAATAAGGGAAAATGACATACTATCCACACAGTTCTCCAAACACAGAAAATCAGTGCATCAAATGAAACATTTATTATATGAACAATACAACTCAATCATCTAAGGCTTCATCCCAATCTAGATAACATAGCAACAGTCAGATAAATTGAAGTTCTCCCAGTCCAAACACTTAATAGAGGCCAACTCACATGTATCATTAAGCTACCTTACGATGCCCGGGCGGAGCTGGCATGAACACTCGCATTTGCTGCTCTGACGGAAGAGATGAAAATATGGGAACAGTTAACAACTTTCGGTTGGCTTCAGGTAATTGATGAAGTTGATCCTGTACAAATCTTTCAACAGTTTCAATCTCTTCTTGCCCCGTTAGAAAGACAAGCATGTCACCAGGGGCCTCCTCCAAGTGAATCTAACAAAACATGGTTGAAAGAAGTATAAGCCATAAAAAATAATAAAAAAACCTACAAGGTCTCTAGGACTAATTCAAGCACTTAAGGAGTATTTCAGAGATAACTGAAAATATAGAAAAAGGAAAAGATATGACTTCAACCAATTCCATTAAAGCCTTTTTGGGAATAAAAGTGAGGAACTCAATGATGTACATTACAGCAAGGAACATGAAAAATGAAGTTAAAAATTAAAAGTAACAAAGCAGGTACTCAAATTAGATTGAACAACAGTTGTAATAAACAATTTGGTTACACTTCAGAAGAATGATTTACAACCTGAAATATAGTAATCAAGGCCGCATTGAGATAATCTGTCTCAGCATGAAGAGTATACATTATATCAACATGATGTTGGCGCCCTTCAATGTGAACAGCTCTGGCACCACCAAAATACTCAGAAAAAACACGAGCATCCAAGCTGGCAGACATGATGATTAACTTCAATGGCAGGAACTTTTTATCATGGCATTGCTTGAGAAAACTAATGCATTTAGCCGCAGGTTCTTTCTCCTCCAAAGTGTCATGGCTGATCATGGATTTTGACCTCACATTTTGTACACTTTTTAGCAAGCCCAGCAAAACATCAGTGTTGACAGTTCTTTCATGAGCTTCATCAACAATGATGACTGAATATCTAGAGAGGTAAGGATCCAATAATGCTTCCCTATAAGAATATCAAGACTTACATCAGTTCACACCTGGTAAAAAGATTCATGAAAAGGCCTACATATGTAAACAAAGAAGCCATACTGCAGCTATACAGCACCTAAACATTGTATATCATTTTTCCTTTGTTCGCTCCCAAAATTCATCTTCTAACTTACATGAAATTTTCAATAGGTAAAAACAGAAATGCAATAATAATGGGATAGCCATATTTCCAGAGCTCACTTTGTAAGGCCAGAGCAACTATCTATTCCAAATTTTATATCGATACCATTGCCCTGTTTATTTATTTTTTTTTTTTTTAAAAAAAAAAAGATCTAAACTTTATTTCATTTCCTTCTTTACTCGTCCACGTTCTATATATTCTATCAAAGAAAACAAAAGCCATTTTATAAAAAGCTGAATAGGATTAAAAACAACAATACAATTCCATGACATGGATTATTACCTAAGAAGTAATCCATCAGTCATGTACTTGATCCTAGTAGAATTTGTAGTTTTATCATCAAATCTAATAGAATATCCAACCCTTTGGCCTAGCTCAACACCACATTCTTCTGCCACCCGTTTTGCCACAGTGACAGCCGCAACACGCCTCGGTTGAGTTATCCCAATAACTTTACCATCGCGACAAAACCCAGCATCAAAAAGAAACTGAGGTAATTCTGCATAGAAAATAACAAAAAACACATCTTTAAAGCAAACAGCTAACAAATAATAATAATAATAACAATAATAATAAACTTACGAGTTGTTTTTCCACTTCCAGTTTCACCAACAATGATCAAAATATCATGAGTTTTAACCTCCTGAACAAGTCGATCCTTAACTAAAAGAAGAAATATATTGAATAAAAAAAAGACAATAGCAAAAATTTCAATGTGAAAAATACAAGAAAAAGGAAAGGAAACCTGAAGCTATTGGTAGAGAATCTCTTTGTCTCTTAATCCTTTCCCTCCTGTACTTGAATGAAAGAAAGTCGACTGAATTTAAAAATTCAAAAAATAAAAAGGAGAAAGAAAGTATGAGAAATGAACCTCGAAATAGAAGAATTGGTGTTGTTGCGAGGTTGATTGGAGAAGTTGGAGTTGGGTTTTAGGGTTTGGGGAGTGCTTTTGGGTCTGTTTTGCGCCATTGGAGCTACTCTTTGCTTTCAGATGGAGGGAAGAGGGGAGAATCCACAGAACCCTTCTCAAACGGTTAAACCCTTCTTGTTTGCTTCTTCATTCCAGCAACGGCGTCGTTTTTCATTTTCCTATGATTAATTGCTGCAATGTTTTTTTTTTTTTTTTTTTTTTTGAGAGGAATTTGCTGCCAAGTTAAATATCAGTTTAAGAAATCTTTATGAGATGGGAGTTTTAATCAATTTTTTTTTTTTTTTTTAATTTAGCTCCGATTCAAGTTTAAATTTGAAATTTCACGTACTAAATACAATTCTAATAATAAAAATTTATTTTTAAGGTCAATAATTAAACATAATTTTTTAACATATAAATCAAACTAGTTAAATAATAATTTTGACCAACTTGATATAAAAAAAAAAAAAAAAAAGATAATCAATCGAAAGAATAATTCATCCAATTGGTATTCTCCTACTCTCTTATTTTTAAAATTTATTAAATAAATAGTAAATAAATATTTTTATATGAAATAATGATAAATAAGGTGTTAATGCTTAACTCTAATAATGCTGAGACATCTTTCTTGAGCATGCGATTGAGAAGAGTTTACCTCTTTTATGAAATGAAGAATAAAATCTCAGAATTCGGTTTCATAAAAATTCGTTCATATTTGGATTGCTTAATAAATGAATTAAATTTGAATCTTATTTTAAATTTTAATGAATAAATAAGCTGAATTTGAGCAAAATAAAGCTCGACTTGATTAGACTCGTAAATAATTCGATTATAAATTTGTAAATAAATTCACAAACAATTCGATTAATAAGCTCGTAAACAGCTTTATTATTATTATTATTATTATTATTAACTTAATAATTTGGCACTCTAAAAAATATATTTTAACACTTTTTTAAACTTTTTACTAATTCAAATTAACTAAAATATATATACTCATGATTAAAATAACATAATATTTCCATATTATATAAAATATATATATTTTTTAACTAATATATTTATAATATATGTAATACTTAATTTTATAATTGTATTTTTTTACTAATTAGGTTTTTTTACTTTTATATTAGTTTTAAGTATTTTTATTATATTTATTTTATTAAAAATAAATATTTAGAAAGTTGAGTATTTTGATAAGTTATAAACAAATTTCATAATTAGTCGAGCTCAAATTTAACTCAATTATAATTTATTGATTAGCCGAATTCAAATTGAGTTCTGCTCGGTTCGTTTACGCCCCTAATAAAAAATGTTAAAAATGGAAATGAAACATATACATTTTAGGATATCACAAAAAGGAAAATATCCCAAATAAAATAAAGAGAATGGGTATTACAAAAGATTCAAATTGTTTATTTTCAATAAACGTTAGAAATTATCTCTCTTAATTATTTTCTAAACTAATCAAGGATATTCATCTTGTGGCGTTCAACTAATTTCATACCCTATGACTCTTACTTCTTCATAAGCTTTGGGTCAGAGTTTATCTCTTTGGTTTGTGATTCTAGTAGATCACTGGGTCGAGTTTGCTTTCAATAGAATCTGATTTGACTTTTTTAAGGATTCACTTCCATACAAGTAGAGTTTCAAAGTATTGCGTTTAAGGTTTGCATCTGTAATGATTATCAATGGTGCAGAAACATTGTTTATGAATTTGTGCCCTCTCCAATGCCCACATTTAATGCACCAAAGCTTGTAGACACAGTCCAGATTTTTTCATTCCATATCTCGAAGCTCATCACATCTACAATATTTGTGTTTTTCTGAATAGCGAATATAACTCTATAATTAAAATTAATCTTCCACAGTTTCCACACACATTCACATGCTACGCTTCATTAAAAAGACTCCTTTCTTTTTTCTGGCCTAATTCCAAACATGTATGATTCTACCTTAGTTTTTAAGATATTGTCACGGGCGCAACCCTGTGCGAACATTTCAGAACCGTGCAGCGCTTGTCAAAACATAGCATCACAACACATTAGCAAGCAAATATTCGAGATAACATGGGACTGTCAAGTCTATGTCTATGAATCAGTCAACGGATAAGTTATCAGCTCATTCAAATATTTAAATGTAATATACTCTTGTTGCATTAGCATAGACCTGATATTGTTGTAACAAATACTAATTTGTTTCCTATAATTTTGCTGTATACAGTTAGCTATTTTTGCATATATTAGCTACAAATTAATCAATAAGAATATACAACTTCTCTGCTCACACAAGTCTCTTATATGGTATCAGAGCAATCAACACTCAAACGAGTATTCAAATCCTTATTTTTCCCTTAAATCCAACCATGACAATCACTGCTGAAACTTCTATTGTGCACTTGAATGCACCAACTCATTTTCCCATCAAACTCACTGCGTCCAACTTTCCTGTTTGGAGGAAATAAGTTCAATCTATACTTATTGGTCTTGATCTAGTGGAGTACATTGATGGTACTTCAACTCCACCACAGCAATTCCTTGACAACGACAAAACTAAAATTAATCTGGTATACAATATCTGGTTTAGACAAGATCAAATTCTTATCAGTGCAATCCTCGGCAGCTGCTCCGAGACAATTCAACCAATCATTTCCTCCACGACAACCTCATATGAAGCCTGGAAACGGCTCCTTTCCGGTTATGCAAATTCATCTCGATCCAGAATAATCTCTCTCAAAGCCAAACTAAACAAAAATCCAAAAGGAAGCATATTAGTTGCTGACTTTCTTCAAGACATGCGATCTATTGCAGATGAATTGGCTCTAGCACAAAGTCCAATTCAAGAAGAAGATCTTATTGTTCATATAATCACTCAACTAGGTGATGATTTCAACCCCATTATTGCAGCCATCAAAGTTCGGGAATCACCAATTTCCTATCTAGAGCTCTTTGAAAAACTAACAGACTTTGAGAGAATGTTGAAAGAGAATGATTCTGCACAACCTCCCACTCTTGTTACTGCTAATGTTACTCAGAAATTCAATCCCAAAAATCAGCAGTCCTACAAGTTACATCAAGGTAATGCGAATCGTGATGGTGGAACAGGTTCTAATTCCTTCCCTCGACGATATCGTGATGGTATCAATGGTGGAAATAATTCTCGCCCATCCTGGCCGAACCAAAACAGTAACAAATCTTATCGAGCAAATTTATTTTGTCGCTTTTGTGAAATCGTAGGTCATGACACGCGTGATTGCAAAAAACTTGCTAAGTTCTTGAAAGATAACAATATCTCAGTTGTCACCCCTCCAATAAAGTTCTTCATGCCATTCTCTGATAATTCTCTTACTAGTTCTAAACCTTTTGAACTTGTGTATACTGATGTTTGGGGGCCAACTACACAATCTATTGATGGCTATGAGTATTATATTATCTTTGTTGATTTTTTCACTAAATATGTTTGGCTCTATCCCATGAAAAAGAAATCTGACACTTCAAGTATATTTGTTCAATTCAAAAGGCTAGTAGAAAATTATTTTCAGACATCCATTTGTTCTATTTTTTCTGATAATGGAGGGGAATATCAAAAACTAATTCCAACATTCAATTCATGTGGGATCTCTCACTTCACTACACCACCTCACACACCTGAACATAATGGCACAGCCGAACGACGTCATCGTCACATTGTTGAAACTGGACTTTCCTTACTTCATTTTGCATATCTTCCGTCTCAATACTGGTCTTATGCTTTCCAGACTGCTGTGTACCTCATAAATCGACTTCCTACGCCAATCTTAAACTTTCGCACTCCATTTGAATTGCTCTTCCATACCCTTACCAACTATGTCAAACTCAAACCTTTTGGCTGCCTTTGTTATCCTTGGTTTCGCCTGTACACTACCTCTAAACTTCAATCTCGGTCATCCCCTTGCATTTTTGTTGGTTATTCTACTTCTCAATCTGCATATAAATGTCTTGATCCAATGTCAAACCGTCTTTACCTGTCCTGGCATGTTAAGTTTGTTGAGGATAGTTTTCCTTTACGCAATACATCTCATGAGTTTCCTAACCTTGTTCGAGGTGCTTGTTTTGCAGGTCCTTTACACGAAGATAGGACTCATATCGCCTCTATCACCTGCTCTTCCCCTAGCTGTCCACCTCTTATGCCTTCTTCCTCCCTTTTTGCTCCACCTTCACCTTCAGCCTCCCTACTACTACCGAATCACAACAATCCTGTGCCAAACACTGCTTCCCACCCAATAACCTGTACACCAGCTCCGCCTGCTCCTACATCATCCCCCTTATCCTCTTCTACAGCTTCTTTACATTCACCACACCTACCACCCTCCCCTATATCCTCCTTCTTATCCCCATCTCCTGCTTCTTTACCTTCACCGCAGATTTCCCCCTCACCTCCTCCCATTTCCAATCCCCGTCCAGCTCATACTCAAACTCGTAATCCCAAATACTATAATGACAAATTTGTTAATGTCACCACAAAACATCCCATGCCTACTGCATTAGAACCCACCACTGTAACCCAAGCTATGAAAGATCCTCTTTGGCGATAGGCTATGGATGCTGAATTTAATGCACTTATCCAGAATGGCACTTGGGAGCTCATTCCCAAGTCCAATCATACTCCTATCAGTTGTAAATGGGTGTTTCGTGTGAAGAGGAAGCCTGATGGGTCCATCGATAAATATAAGGCTTGTCTCATGGCGAAGGGATTCTTACAGGAACATGGGAGAGATTATTTTGATACATTCAGTCCTGTGACAAAGCCAGCAACTATTCGTATTGTTCTATGTATTGCTCTCGCTTGCAACTAGCCTCTGCGACAGTTGGATGTAAACAATGCATTCCTACATGGAACTTTAAATGAAGATGTTTATATGTTGCAGCCCCCTGGTTACATTGATACACAGTATCCCCACCATGTTTGTAAACTCGAGAAGGCACTATATGGCCTTAAACAGGCTCCACGGGCTTGGTACACTGAATTAAAAAATTTTTTGCTCACCTTTGGCTTTCGCAAATCTCTTGCTAATGCCTGCTTGTTCATTTATGATCAACGAGGGGTTACTGCTTTTTTTTTTGGTATATGTTGATGACATTGTTTTGACTGGTAATGATACTATTTTCTTGAATCAGTTTGTTGGTCAGTTAGCTGTTCAGTTCTCTATTAAAGACCTTGGTCCTTTGCATCACTTTTTGGGTGTTGAAGTCATCTCCACTCCGCCAGGTATTTTTCTCTCCCAACATCGTCACATTACTAATCTCCTTCGCCAATTTCAGATGGTTGGTGCAAAAGAAGTTGCCACACCTCTCTCTTCATCTGATCCTTTAACTCTTGTTGACGGTTCACCATTGCTTAATGTCACTTCTTATCGTCGACTGGTTGGTTCTCTTCAATATCTAGTAATTACTCATCCATATGTGTCTTTTGCAGTCAATAAATTATCTCAATTCATGCATGCTCCGATGCAATCACATTGGCAGGCTCTAAAATGGGTTCTTCGATACTTGAAAGGTTCTCTTTATCATGGGTTATTTCTGAAAAAAGGTTCTCCTTTGACACTGACAGCATTTTCTGATTCTGACTGGGGTGGTGTCCACGACCGAGGACGCTCTACAACAGCCTATCTGCTATATCTTGGTTCCAATATTATTTCCTGGCGATCAGCTCGTCAAAAATTCGTTTCTCGTTCTTCCACAGAGGCTGAGTACAAAGCCTTAGCAAATGCAGCAGCAGAACTTCTATGGGTTCAAAATTTACTTCATGAATTGGGAGTTCCCATTCAGTAGCCCCAAGTCTGTTTTGTGATAATACAGGTGCCATATATTCCTGTGCTAATCCTGTTTATCATTCGCGAATGAAACATTTAGCTCTTGACTATCACTTTGTTCGTGAAAGAGTGGCTGATGGTTCTTTACGTGTCCTCCACATTAGCTCCAAGGATCAGTTGGTTGATATGCTTACCAAGCCTCTTAGTCGCAGCCAGTTTTTAACGTTTCGGTCCAAGATTAGAGTCTCCGATGGATCCTCCATCTTACGGGGGTGTGTCGAGTCTATGTCTATGAATCAGTCAACGGATAAGTTATCAGCTCATTCAAATATTTAAATGTAATGTACTCTTATTGCATTAGGATAGACTTGATATTGTTGTAACAAATACTGATTTGTTTCCTATAATTTTGTTGTATACAGTTAGTTATTTTTGTATATATTAGCTACAGATTAATCAATAAGAATATACAACTTCTCTGCTCACACAAGTCTCTTATAGGGACAACACATAAAAAAATATTATATCAAACATATTTCATTAACGATAATAACTCATTACATTATTAAAATCACAATGTGCCCACTATAAATAAGGAAAACCTGAAATAAGCTAAGCAACTAAAGTGCTTGGCTCTCCCAATCACTTAGCTCACTAGTCAGCAAATTGCATCGTACGAGTAGGAAAAAATACTTTATGCGAGGAAGAGAGTCTCTTTAATTATAAAATAACTTACGAAATGATCTAATTACAAAATCTACTATTTGTCACTCTTGAAAATTATAAAATATACTAGCCACTTAATACATGTATTGCACATGATATTTTGTGGCATGTGGCATGTGAAAATAAACTTACAAATACAAATAAATTAAGATTGATGAAAAAATATAAATTAATTAAAAATTTATGTAATTAATAAAAACCATGAATGAACCAGAAATTTATCGTGAATATTTAAGTAATTAGTGCTAATTTTTTTTACTATATCATTTGTGATAGTGTAAGTCTTACATTTATCAGGAAAGTCTTTAAAAATTAATACATTATTATAATTATTCGAAGCATTATTGTCACCTTCCAGAAATTAATTTTTTTTTTTAGAAAGAGAAATTAATTACTTATTGTAAATAAAAAATAACTATTTTTTAATAACATCTAATAATATATTGATTTTATAATATTGTTTTAGTTCTTATTAGTATTATCTAATAATAATAAATTATCGATATGGAAAGCTGAAACTTTAGCTCACTTGTCAAAATTATATCGGTAGTATGACGTGTGTGAGAATGATATAAGGATTAGTGCATCTATTTAAAATTGTCATGATTTTAAGATATATATGTATTTTTTTTTGTCATTATTAGTTTATTAGTTTTAGTTCTGTCATACTATTTAGTCTTTTCGTTCAAATTTTATATTTTTTTCTGTTAAATTTATAAAAATTACTAAAATACTCTTGTATATATAATAAATGTAAAATATAATTTTTTTATTATTAAAACAAATTCAAATTAATAAAATTATATAATAATTATATAATAATCATTTAATCATTATTTAATTTTATTTATATAGATATTTTTATTTTTTATTATATATAATAATCATATAATTATATAATAGTAAATAATTTTATAATTTGATGATATTAAATATAATTATTATATAAATATTATTTATTTTTATTAATTTGAATTTTTATTTTTATTTTTATTTTTAAAAATATATTTATATACAAAGACATTTTCATCATTTTTACAAAATTTAATAGAAAAAGTACAAAAACTAAACAGAATGACTAAATAGTCTAACGAAACTAAAACTGAATAACTAATTAGTTAATTTCTCAAAAAATATAAATAAATTAGTTAAATAGGTCAAATATCAAAAACTAAATAGTAATTTATCATAATTAATGTATTATTAAAAATACATATTAGTAGTATCTAATAATAATTGTTATTTGATTTACTTATTAATATTATCCAATATTACTTGGTAGTATTATCTAACAATAAATTAAATTTAAAATAAAAGAATTTTAAATTTTAAATCCTATTTATCATCCAAAGTTAAAACAATCAAATTTCAAATGTAAAAATTTTAAATGTCTAATTACAAATTCTACTTATAGGATTGGTTTGTAAAATTTAATCTTTCATGCTTGCCATATATTGTTTATGAAATGTATGACAATTGAAAATCTCACTGATTTCTTAATTACAACTTGCTTTGCAAATTCTACTAATTTTAACTGGTTCAATGTAAAATAATTAGGGAAAAGAATGGATCCATAGTGAAAGTGCAAAGCCTAAAAATAACGCTAGAGCCCAGATGATTAAACCCCAAAAAAAGAAAGCTTCAGAAATGAGAAAATTTACCACAATATATTCAAAAGACTCAACAAACTTCTCTTTCCCCTAATGCTGGATTTTGAAGTCCAGATTCAAATGCATAGCAGAATGAATTCTGAGGCTGGTTCCTTTTCCAGAACGACTCACACCGGTCACCCTGTTGCCCTAACATTGCATATGCATTGCCCAGCTCAAGAACATACAAAGTTGGAAAAGGGAACCAGAGGAGAACCAACTGGAATCATAAAATGAAAGAGGAAATACAAATAGTTTTAGAGATAGAATAAGGCAACACAGTTTTGGTTTAAATTACTTCAAAACTTCAATCTAAACAACAAATTTCAATTTCAAAATTTTGGCCCTTATCAGTGTATAAGACTCAAAGTTTGCAGCAACTCTCATTGGGAAGGGAGAGATTATACAATCTTCCATGCTTGCAATTACTATCCCCTGTCAGAACTAGACTCGAAAAATATGTTGACCACAGTTCAGGGATCAAAGAGGAGCTAGTGCCTTGGGGTGGATAACGAGATTATTTGGAGTAAAGGTTGTATGTTGCTACGGCATGTTTATCACCACACTTCCAGCAGATGCCTGGTTTGCTGCACGATTACTTCCAAAATTCTTTCGATTGGATTCCCTCGCAATTCTTGAACCAAACTACACAAATCAAATAGAAGAAGAATTTTTTAATAGTAAAATAAATAGAAGTTAGAACTAGAGCTTCAGAGCATAGAAGTTTAGAACTAAAGCTTCAGAGCATCAATGGTAGAGCATTCCTTTTCAATTCAAGCACAGAACTAAACAGTTAAGGAATTTTTTTTGCTTTGATTCCTCCAAATTACACCCAAACACAAAAAAATATTTACTGCTTTGATACAAATAGCATAGAATCTATCCTACCCTAGCCAAGCATGCTGAACAAACTTGAATAGAAATATTCCAAACCTGGATTGCTCTTTTAGGAAGAACTGCTGCCTCGTGTAAACCAAGCATTTTTGCAACCTTCAAGACAGATCACACACAAACATTTGTTAGGACCGAGTTCCCACATGAACTGAGAAATTTGAACCCTGGTTGGTGGGGAATTGACTTTTTAACAGAAAATCTAGGAGGTAATGTTGAGGGACAATTAAGACGACCTACTTTTATAGTGATTTCTTAAGGACAGGGTTGGTACCCTCCTAGTGCCTTTCATGTTATAGTTTTTTACAGTTTTTCTTATCAAATATTGCGAATGACATCATAGCTATGCATATGGATGCATAAATGTCCAAGCAGACATGATCTTAATAGCTAGAATATCACCACCAATCACATCCTACATTATAGAGAGAGAATGTAAACAGGACATCAGACAAATAACTAACCTCTCTTAGGATCTTCTTATCACCTGTTCCACTAGGTTGATTAAGGTTGGCAACATCCCACAAAGGAATATCAAGAAGAGTCCTGATAACATCTTCGTCTAAGAAAGGAAATCTAGCCTGGTGAAAGCAGTTAGAGAGTTAATATCCCATGCAAGGAAAGAATACAAGCAGCCAGAAACGTAAACAAGAAGAGTCCTAATACCTCCTTCCCATTATCAGCAATGCATCTATCATCTCTCCCCATGTTTCTTCTCCATATTCTCTGCATGTCCAACTTCATTTCCTCATGGAGCCCAAGCCAACTGATCAAAGCATGCCAATAACCACAATGAATACAACAAATAAGCATGTGTTGCTCCAAAAATCTCCATATGATATGCTCAGACTTAGACCATGAAATATGTTATACACCAAAAAGTATTCCTTTAAACGGGAAAAGTTAAACTTTAGAATACCACATGCAAAAGAAAATAAATTGGAACTTGGCAAAGTAGTATACAGTATAAAAATTATTGAAAAATGATGACACATGTAATTTTGTCCACTCACATTAAAGTCATACCTTCCACATCTATACTTTGTTTTATGCCTTCCATAACCAGCACACTGCTCATCGGCACCAGAGCCAACCAGGACAATCCTGGCATTGGATTTGTACCTAAATCGTTGCTGATTCTCATCAATGTTAGTACTAGTTCCTTCATAGGCCCAACCATAACCACTTGCAGCTAGCCATAAAGCCATTCCTATATTCAGGTCCTGAAACATTAGGTACATAAAGTACCCTTTCAATTCAGGAAATTTACCACCAGAAATATGCATTTCTAACATGTTTAAAATATGAAATTAGAATCCTAATTTTCTTTTCAGCCAGATGTGTCCACCACTTTTAAAGAAAGCCTTAAGAACCACAAAGATGAATGATGTCTCCATATTTATCATGAAATACTCAAAATCCTAAAATAGTTCATTTCAGTAAACAACTTCAGAAACTAGGAAGTTATATGCTTGCATGGTTGCAAAGCAACCTGTAAAATGCACATAATAAACTATATTTATTTGTAGAATGAAGCTAGTTACCATGTATGTATTTGCAGGGTTAATAAGAGACATAACATGCTTCATTTCCGAAGTCAACTTAGACAAATCAGCATCAATCTCTACAAGCTTCCACCTGCATTCCCAATGAATAATGCTTTTTATACAAGGAATATCGCAAAGGAAGATCATTCAGCTCAAGTTCTTTGTCTCTTTCTTGCTTTACTGGGAACTCAGTCTCCTTAGTTTACTGGAAACCAGGAACACAGACCAGTTTTTGTTGTTCTTGACTCCTAATTCAATTTAGATATTTTTACTTCTTTTAATTTCCATCCATCTTCATTTGTAAGTAAATAGTCTAATTAATTGTTCTCTAATTATCAGTACATACCCTTGTACATGGTAAAATTTACAAAGGACCAAGACAAAAAACATCAGATCCAAGAGAAACATTAAACTCTGTACCTCCTCAATGGTGCAATTCTGCTAAGCTCCTCCACTCCTGCCTTGGCAGAGATTCTGTCAGGAGCAAACTGACCATCAAAGCTAACATTAAGTAAATCAATTCCATCTGCCAAGAGAAATTTATTGAAGAATTAGCTCAGAAAAAGAATCCACACGACTACATTTTGATGGGTTGTCTTTGTTTTCAGGTCAACTTCAATATAGTAGCCGCAAAGAAACGTAGGAAAATTCATGACAGAAATATTGCCAACATTTTGCACTTGGATGATTATCATTCCAGGCTTTGGGTTCAATATTTCCCACTTGAATTTTTTAGCATCAATACTGCGCTTCATTTTGTTTTCAGTTTATATCAGTTTTCTTCCTCTTCTTTTTGAACTTACCCATATACCTCTTTATTACACCTGTGTTATTTAGACACGTCTCTCTTTTTATCAAAACCTTCAAAGAAAATCTTTTACAGTTCATTAAAAATCTCTTAGCATGTGACTCCAACAAAGCACTGTTAAACAGTAAGACAGTGAATTGGACAATCTAGGATTTTAAAATACCTTAAAATTTTTTATATTACGCCAGATAAAAAAGAAGAGAAAGCAACACAAGACTCATATATTATAATGGGCCTACTTGAGTCTAAAAGTCCAAAATATCGGAGCTGAGCAAATTTATACAGAGTGCCACCAAGTCATTATTTTCCAATGGAAACTTTCAGTATGTTGAACAAATTGAAAGATATAAAATTAAGGAATAACATTCCCCATTTTAACATATAAGAAACTAAATGGTTTTGGACCATTCAAAATTCAAAAGGAGTAGATCACACTCCAGCGGACACTGCCAAAATTAAATAGCCCATTTATACCAAATGAAATGAGACAACAACCAAGAATAACAAAAGTGATAAAAAATCAAGAAACGAAGGCATGAAAATGATAGGCTGCTTGAAAGATCCTTGTAGGAATAACCTGGAGGGAAAAAAAAAAGATACACACAAAAATAGAGAGGAACCAAGTTCCCTAAACTATTCGATGACCACAACATACAAGTCCTAGTTTGAGCATAAGATTTAATGATAAAGGCAAAAGATTAAATACCAAGCATTATGACTTCTACATACTATGAGCTGCAGCAGAAAATAAGAGCTTAATAAAAACTTTTAAAATTTAAGACACTGATTAGAAAAGCACAACTTTAAAAGACCAGGAAACAAAAACAAAAGGAAAATGAAAAGTAAAGTTCAGTAGAAACACTTACAACTGGGATCTAGGCACTGATGCAACAATGCAGCAAGTATCATAGAGTCCAATCCACCAGAAAATAGAACTGCCACTGGAACAAGTACCGCTTGTCCACTATCAGACGTTCCTGCCTATGCATTCAAATCCAATGAGCAAAGAGTTTAATTAAATTGAAAGAATAAATTACTTGGCATAAATATTACAAACTTAAAGGGAGTTAATTGGAGATTGCATCAATCAGAAAACAGAACTCACTTCTCTGCTTGTGTTGTAATAGAAAATTTAAATAGGAAGGGGAATATGCCATACTAGCACAAAGTAGTTTAATGAAAAGTAAAAATTAATCACTTTATTTCATTTTATAACAGTAATAAGTAATATTACCTTGCTCTTTTCATTTATATTTCATAAAAATATAAGAAAGGGGATTAAAATTCAACAAAACTTGAACTCATCTGAAAAATAACAGTTGTCAAGTAACAAGCTCTATTTGATTCACAGAAAATACTTTCCAAAAAATATTTTCCATATTTTTTTAAGTGTTTGGGGCACTTTGGAAAATTTTGTGGATAGAAAAGTTTTCCTGGTCAAAGGAAACTAAACCATTTTCAAAGCAAATGATTTTCCATATGAACAAAGGTTTGTTATTTTTCAGACTTTCAAAAACTTGCAAAAAGAGAAAATAAGCCATTTTTTCATTTAATAGTTTCTACTAACATATTATTTTATTAAAAACAAATGTATCCTTAGAACGATTTGTTGATGAAAATAAAAGTAGATATACTATTAAAAATAGCAGGTAGGTTATTTGCATTCATAAGAAATGCAATTCAATCAAATTCCACACCTGAAATATTTTATGGAATGACGTGCGCAGCATCACAGATTTCCTTAAAGCACTTAACACATTCTGAGCTTGCAATGAAAAGGAGGTTTGATCAGGTCCTACAAAGTCAAAGAATTATATAGATCCTCATTCTTCGTTAGTCAAAAATGAAGTATTTTCCAATCAATATTTGGACTTTTTATGCTTTGCATTTTATGTACAATGGCAACATTATAACCTGATTCAAGCAGCATTACATCTCAATTAGCTAAATACACGTTATTTTCTCCCAGTATAGTCTTACCACATGAAAAATGTACGTCTTCCAGTTTAGGTTCAATGGAAACTCTCTCCCATTTAATCAGGTTTATCAGCATGGTATTAGCCCATTCATGTTTTTTGACTTCACCAAAAAGGCATCCATGCAGTTTTGAATTATTCATTGATAAACTATATGCCCCACATGAAAGCTCCTCCCAAAAATTGGGCTTGGCACTATCTTCAACTCCAAGGTCTGCACCAATGTGATGCATGTGTTAAAAAACAGCCGCTAGTATAGCTTAACTTGTAGTTTTATCAAAATATGCATATTCCATGGTCCTCTTAGGTGTGTAGCATGCATGAACATCAGAACATCACAAAGCCTCTCTCAGATTTTAGATTTATGTGCAACTTTTTATCATCCGAGTTTTTCATTATACTGATGAATAATGATGATCATGATCATGATGATAATATCAGACCGGATAAAACACTAATTAATGGAAAGCTTGGTCCTTATAATGCAAATTATTGTTCCAAATCATGCAAATAATGTTCATAATCATCCAGAGAATGATAAACATGAAATTAGAGGATCAAGATAAGAAAAGCTCTACCAAGCATTATATACCAGAACTCTGATCAACTGAAGAAAATGGTGAAACAGAAGATAGCAGAAACCGAGGGTCCTTCACGGTTGGCCAGTGAACAAGAAGACTCCGCCGACCAAATGCATCCCGACCAAACCACAATCTTTTTGAACTCTCCTGTATAAAATATAAAAGAAGCAAAACTTCACTACCCAAAAAAAAAAAAAAGGACAACAAGAAGCACGAACAGAAACATAGCACTCATAACTACCTGCCAATAGATGACAGCCCATGGCCCCTTAATTGTTGAAAGAACATCAAGAACAGAAATTTTCCCTATTCCACGACTAGAGCAAGCACTTGTATGTTCTTGACAACTACAGGAGCAACAGTTTCCAAGAATTTTCATAAGAGTTTCACCATCATTGCTATCGCTCTCAACATGAATTCCTCCAAAGATTTCACCTTTCAAAATCAAAACGTTAAATTATAATCCAAATGAAAAGGCTTAGAAAAACAAATCAGTATAATTATAAAAGTTACCATTATAAATGAGTACATTTCCAGAGGAATCGACGAAAGGCTGAGTTATACTAGTTAATCCTCTAAGTTGCAATGTGGAGCCAATAAAAAGCAACCAACTTTCTCCATTCCCATAATCAAGCAGTCCAGAACCGTCGTATTCTTCAATCGCAGAGAACAATTCTTGTCCCTTAGCAGAAACTATGACCTTCTTACTGCTCAAGCTATCAGGACCTCGTCTCCGGAGAGCCGCTTCAATATCGTAGACGGAAACCACAAAATTTGAACTAATTACTGGTTCGGGATTAGGAGCCGGAGATGGAGAGTGAAGAAAAATGGAAGATACGTCGATGCGAATGCCGGAGATTATCAGAGCGATTCCGCACATCTTCTTCTCCTCCGCTCCACCAGCAGCAGCAGCAGCAGCAGCAGCGGCAGCGGCTCCTTTAGGGGTTTTGTTAAACTTATAACGGCAAAACCCTTGCATAGATTGGATTTGAGTGTACAATACACAGATTTCTCTCTAAATTAGAATTTTGGAAAAGAGATTGCTTCCATAGCATAGTGGTAGTGCGTTCGCTTCGTAAGCGAAAGGTCGCGAGTTCGATCCTCGCTGGGAGCTTATTGTTTCTAATTTGTTTTATTTTTTATCAAAATAAGTAATGTATACAAAAAATTAATACTTTTTAAATATATATATATATATATATATAAATGTATAGAATGGGAGAATTAGGATATTTATGTTAAAGTTTTTCACTAATTTTTTTTTATATAGTCATTTATCAATTAAATATTATAATTATCTAATTATATTTAATTAAAATAAATAAATAATAAAATAATTATTATTTAATATATAATTAATTATATTTACTATCTAACTATATTTAATTTAAATAAGAAAATAATGAATTCAATTATAATAAAAAATAAAATTATTATTATTTAATATCTAATTAATTATATTGCAAATTTATAGTTATTATATTTTTCTTAACGTGCTTAACATGTTAATTTCTATTAGTACTTGTTACAACTCATATGAGATATAAATATTTATTTTAAACTTTCACTTTTTTCCTTTTGAAATATTTAATGACATTTTTTTGTTACTTAAATATAAAATTATATACTTTTATATTAAGTGAATTTTTCAATTAAAATATATAAAATTTCTCAAATAAACACCATGAGGCTGAAATCTTATTGGTCGACTTTTAAAATTATCATGGAACAATATTCAAATAACTTAATTACTAAATTCACTTTAATTATTGATTACAAGTTAAATTAAATTTTCATGTGAAAACCTAAAAATGTAACGAAAATGTAATTATATATAATAAATATTATCTAAATTATATATTCGTGCATGTATAATACAATTAAACTGATGACATAAAATGATTTTAAATTCTATATGAATATATGAATATACTTTAGAAGCCAATACATATACAATATTGAAAAAAAAAATGAGCATTTCTTACAATTTTAAATGATATTCTTATATTTAATAATATGTTAGAAAAAAAAGTAAATGAATTGTTAAATATATTTTATTATAATTTTCTAATTTATTTTGTTTTATATCATGCATTACATAATTTTATACATAAAATATTTTAGAAAATTTATATGCATACATAAAATGTTTTTTTGCATAAAATATTATTTCAAAATTAGTTTTACTTTTTAGTTTACTTTCATATAAATTTTGCAAAAAAATAATTAATTCAAAAAAATAAATTTTATCCTCTTATTATAAGCCACTTAATGGGTACTTCAATTAAGTAAAATAATTACTAATAATTTATATTATCTATTCAATTAAATATTTTTAAATTATTTATATAAACAAACACATATACCAAATTATTACCTTTCAGACTAATTATTTCCTTTAGAATTTCCTATGAATTTTTCTTTCAAAATACTAAGATTATAATAAAGTTTGGTATTACTTATTTATAATTTTATCAATTTTGCTTTGTTAAAAAATAAAAAAATGGAAAAAGAAAAAGAAAAGAAAAAATATTCTCTTCCTGTTTTCAAGAATAATAAATGTATTTTATTAGTCAATTATAATTTCAAAATTAGTCAATTACGACTCATTAAAAATATAAATACTTATTATAAACTTATACTTTTTCCTTATTAATATTTAATAACCATTTTTTTGTTACTTAAGTATAAAATTATATACTTTTATATTAAGTGAAATTTTTAATTAAAATGATATAAAACTTCTTAAATAAATATGATACGACTATGATCACTTTAAAAAGTTAATGAAAATAAAACTAATAAAAATAAAAGTTTATGGATTAGATTGATAAAAATAATAACTATGTATATATAGAACAAATTTAATGTAATATTAGTAGAAAAAGGACATATAATTCACCTAAGAAAATAAAGTTTTATTAGGATTAATAATTTTAATATCCAAAACTAATTAGCGACCTAATGAAATATAAAAGAAAATTAATAATTGACCTTAGAAAATTAAAATTTGACTTAACAAAATATGAAAGAAAATTAAAATTTGAGTATTTACATAATATAAATAAACAATTAATCTTAAAAAATAAAATCAGATTCTTTAAAAAAAATAAATTAAATTTATAATGGTATAATTTATTTATCCATATAAAATAAAATTAGATTTATAATTTATTACATAAAGTTTAATTATATATTAGATTTATTTTAATCTTAAAAAATAAAATAATTTTAATAAATAATAGTCAATGACTATATTACTCTCAAATTAAATACATAATTAGTAAAAGTATAATAAGAAGCATATAAGTAAATGTGTTTTTCCTCCCCCCCTATCATACATTTATATATAGTATAGACAGATATAGATATAGCTATAACTATAATTATTATAATTTAATAATTTAATTATCTAATTTAATTTAAGTAAAAATAATGAATTCAATTAAAATAAGAAGATAGTAAAATAAGTATTATTTAATGTATAATTATATTTAATTTAAATAAAAAAATAATTCAGTTAGAATTTTATTTTTATTTTAGAGAAATTTTTTTGACTTTAATTATTCAAATATTAACAAGTAAGAGAAATTTTAATTTTACTTACATTGTATATATTATTATTTTGTCCCATTATAAATTTTAAAATTAGTTATTTTAACTATTAGTAATAATTTATATGTTTTTAAAAAAAAATAGTTCGTAAAACTGAATTCAATTATAATGATTTATGTTTTTTTTATGTTATTTCAAATATTTAGAAGTTAGAGAAATTCAAATTTAACTTTGATCGTTTGAATATTAACAAATAGAGAAATTCTAATTTAACTTTAAGAAAATTTTATTGTAAATTAAAAAAATTACGTTTGATTTTATAAGAAAATTCAGTAAAAAAAAGAAGATACACTAATTGAGAGTTCATTTAATAACAATGAACAAAATCCTATAATTTTATTATCAAATATCAAAATTTCTATTTATAATTGTATGTTTTTCTAAAAAAAATCAATTCATTTGTGATTTTATAAACACTTAAATTTACTTAAAATTTTCATTACTAAATATATTGAAAATGTATTAAAATTAAAAGTCAATTGAAAATCATTTATTATATAATGAATATATTCATTTTTCAGTTTAGTTAATTATATATATTATACTTTTAAGTTTTCATTGGAAACTCATAATTGATTTTGAACAAACACTGAAAAATCAGCTTTAGATATACAAAAACTGAAAAATATATATAGTGAATTACAATTTGTTTTTCTAGTTCAATTTTTTTTCTATAAAAATAATACAAAATTAACTGATATACTTATTAAAAAATAAAAAACCGAATGATAATTGTATTGATACCCAAAAAATAAATTAATAAATTATTTATTTATTAATTATAAATAAATCGATATTATCAAAAATACTTATACTCAAAACAAATAAGAAAATTATAAACCTACAACATATAAAAATATAAACAAATATATTAAAAAGTGAAATAAATATATTTAAAATTTGTGAAATATATTTAACCATTCTTAAACATTAATTAAATAGAAAAATCAGATTTTTTATTTAATGATTATATGTCCCTATTATTACTTGTAATGTCAAATTTAAAATATTCACAAATATTCATATAATATAACCATTAAATATATTTTTTTGAACTTATAATATAATATGATATCATATGATAAATCAATTGCATATGATTAATATTAAATTAACATTGATGTTAAATTCACAAATGATGCATTAATCTTAATGTGAATGTATAATAAGTCTTTTATTAAAATAAAAAATAAATGTATTATATAAACTAGAGATTTATTAATTTATCCATTAAATTAAAAAAATTTTGAGCTTATGATATGATGTGATATCACACGATAATTCAATTGCACACAATCAATATTGAATTAACATTGATGATAAATTCACAAATGATGCATTTAATCTTAATTTGCTGTGAACTCTCAAAATTGCACCCTGACTTGCCGGTGGCAAGGTGGCATGCTCAGCTTGCTGGTGGCTGGGCGCGTCAGCTGACCGGTGCCGCCCAGCCACCCAGCACACACCCACAGGAATCCAGCGGCACCCTTCCAGCTGCTTTATAAATAGATCCCTCATTTCAGCTATTTGGCACGATGTTTGAGGCAGAAACTCTCTTATAGTTCTCTACTGTTTGTGCTAAAATTCTCTTTGAAATTTGATATTAAAATCTGTCATTTTGAATTATTTTGATTTGCATTTATTACACTGTTTTGCTAACTTTTTACTATTAATGTTCAAATTCAAAGTTTCAAATCCAAGGTGGAGCTTAGATCTGAGCTAAATTCATTATGTTCATCTGAAAAATCAAGAAAAGCAAAGGTATAATTCATTTTTTCTATTTCTAAAATTATAAATTCAGATCTAGAATTTTTTTTAGGTTTAATATAGAAAAATATCTAAAATTTATTAATTTAAATATCATAATTAAATTAATAAACTAAACCAACATTTTTCCATAACCCTTCATTCTCAAGTAGGAAGAATTGCGTGAAGTTTGATTTCTATTTAATATGACACGTAGACTGTCATTTTGTAAGGCATCAACTCCAAAATCTTTTTAATAACATTTTTTCCTTTTACTTTGTTATTCATTTATATTAATGCTTTATTTTTTAATTATGTATTTTCATTTCTTTAACTTAATTGAGAAACGTGTGTTTTTCCTAGTACCCATAAGGGCTAAAGGAAATATCCTCTTATTTCATTATTTTTGATTTGTAATAATTAAGTAGGATTTATTATTTACTTATTTATTTACAATTATCATTTCATTTCATTCTGTCATTTATAACTATTTCATTTATTATTTTATTTGTATTCATGCATACACGAAAATTCTTTTTTTTTAAGAGTTATTTTGCAACTTTTAGTTAAACTGAAGAAAATCATGTTTTTTTTACTGTGTAATTACCAAAACTTGATATCCGAACCCTATTTGGTCATTCGCGGATTAGTGTCATTGGGATAAATCAAAACATTTTTTGAGTCAATCAATTTGGATTTTCTTTAATTTTTTCAATTAAAATAAATAAATTAAAGTGACGACTTTCTTTCACAAACAACAAATTGCAAAATCAATTTTTTGAACTCATAGTGAGTACAAACCATGGAGTTTCTTCCAAAAAGCATTTAAATTTCTCTCAGTGGATCAGATTGGTACTCAAGCCAAGCCTCACATATGCATATATAATAATTTTTTATTAAAATTAAAAAATTAATTTATTTTATAAACCTGTCAGATTTGGTCATCAGTATGGTTTTTAAAACAATGACGCAAACACTAGAAAGACTGTTGATTTTATTAAGAAAGGGAAATTAAGCTATAATATGTGTCAAAAAGATCAAGTATATCAAAACTAATAAAAATATATAACCTAAATTAAAATTATAAGAAAGTAATAGATGTACCAAATATTAATATGGAAATTAACTTATAATTAATACAACATAATAATAACAAAATAAATTCAAAAATTATAATAAAACGTACCTATCAGTTTATTTACTTTCTTTTATCAAACATATTTTTGAACATAAGAATATCATTTCAAATTATAAGAAATGATTTATTTAGGTATATTTGACTTATTTTCTTTCAATATTGCAGATATGTTAAAATGTATATTTGTTTAAACTGTTTTTTCTTGTCAGGAATAATGATAGTTATGATGTGGTAGCTGAATAATATGGATTTGACATAAACTTTGTATCATATATGAAATTGATTTATATAAAGTATTTGGATGCATTAAAGAGATGGGTAAAGAGAATTGTTGATGATCATTGATAAAAATTAGGATAAAAAAATGAATCACAGTGGTCTGAATCTGGATAAAATTTTTATGGAATTATGGTCTGATTTTAAGGGTTAGTGTTAAAGATATTAGCGTGAAAATCTGAACTTAATATGAGTGATGAGATGAATTCAAATAGGGATAATAAGTGTATTGGTGATGATGCAGAATCTGTATATATCAGTATTACAAAAATATAATCGAACCATTCGGTTTAACCTGTTCAGTTAAAAATCAGTGGTCAGTCAGTTTTCAGTTAACTGAAAAAATTAAAATTCCAATTAAATCTTGTAAAAAACTAAAATTCCGATTAAATCTTCATTTCTTCATGTTTTTAATCGATCAAACCTATATTAATTAAAATCTTTTATAAAATGATAAAAATAAAGAAATTTTATCCGACCAGTTGAATCATGAACCAGTGACCTGTCTGATTTAATCATCAATTTAATTTTTAAAATAATGATGCATATAGACACTAGAAAGATTGTTGTTGATTTTTTGAAAGAATATAAATTAAGTTATAATATATCAAAGAGATCAAGTTTATCAAAATTAATAAAAATATATAACATACATTGAAATTATGATAAAACAATAGATGTACCAAGTATTAACATGAAAATCAACATATAGTTAATAACTAGGCAATGTAACAATAATAAAATGAATTAAAAAATTATAATAAAATATATATATCAATTCTTTTATTTTATTTTCTCTAACATATTATCGAATATAAAAATAGCATTTAAAATTATAAGAACTTATTTATTTAGATATACTTGACTCATATTCTTTTAATATTGTGTATGTATTATTTTTTAAAGTACATTCATGCATTTATATATAATCTATAATTATTTTGTGTCATTAGTCTAATTGTATCAAACATGCATGACTATACAATTTAAGTAATATTTATTATATATGATTAAATTTTTGTTGAATTTTTAAGTTTTTATATGAAAATTTAACTTAATTTGAATTCAACAACTAAATTGAATTTAATAATTAAGTTATATAAATATTTATTCATAATAATATTAAAAGTCAACCAATAAAATTTAGACCTCGTGATATTTATTTGAGAAATTTTATATCATTTTAATTGAAAAATTTCCTTAACATAAAAAATATATAATTTTATACTTAAGTTAAAAAAAAATAATTGTTAAATTTTTAACAAAAAAAAAGTAAAATTCTAAAATAAGTATTTAAATCTCTAACAAATCATAATAGAGATCAACGTGAGAAGCACGTTACAAAAAATATAATATATATAAATCCACTACTCGTCTTATCATTATCTTTAAATATGTTTTTATATATGCTATGGAAAAATATATATATTAGACAAAAATTTATGATAAGATATTTAAAAATTAACAAAAAGAAAAACTAATCTCTTTATTATTAACTTGAATATTTTATTTGAAAAATATAAAAATTATATCTATGCATTTATTATGTCCTCTTTTTACATATAAAAACACACACACACGTGTGTGTGTGTGTGTGTGTATATATATATATATATATATATATAGGTTACAAATCTTATCAATTAATAATAGTTGTATTAATTAAAAAATAAAAAATTAAATTTTATAGGTTATAACTTATAATTATATATATTTTTAATACATTTAGTAATCATAATGATCATTAAAATAATTTATGAGTTACATTTTTTTTTATAATAATTACTCATAACACAACTATATGATTATATATTGATTAATAAAAAATATCATATTTATTATATATATATATATATATATATATATATATATATATATATGTATATATATATATATATATATATATATATATATATATATATATATATATCATAAATGTATGTATATATCATAAATATATGTTTTAAATTGATAATTTATGAAACATATTATGTATCATAATTATATTTATAATATATTTAATTGTCATAATGATTTAAGTTACAAACTTAATTAAATAATATTAATTATTTTTAAGATTTATTTTATATACAAATAAAAGGAAAAAAATTACATGTGGACCAATAAAATATATACACATGGCAAACACATGCCATGTGGCTAAAACTAATAAATTCTAAGCATACTTTATATATATATATATATATATATATATATATATATATATATATATATATATATATATATATATATATATATATATATATATATATGTGATTTTAATAAAGCAATTTTTTTTTTTTTATTTTCATGGCCTTAAATACATTGATTTAATATTTCATATATTAACTCAATTTATAATGACTATAATTATAGTCATTCTAGTTTTAATATTAATTTATCATCATAAACGTTAATTATTAGTAAATGTTAATATTGTTAATTAATTCATTATTGCCATTATGAGGTCTCGCTTGAGCACCGGCCCGGTCCACTAGAGAAAATCAGGATGCTCATTCGGGTTTAGACTCACTATGGAACTCTCAAATTCGGATTTGGTTGATTTTGAAAAATGATTTTTTGAATCGCCATCCTAATTTATTTTTAAATGATAAAATTAAGAAAAAACCTGGTTGATTACAATTCATTAATTTTTTTACTTTAATTTGCCTATGAATAAAATCGCTATCTTTCGAACCAGGTTGAGTTCGAGAAATAGATTTTTGGTTTTAAATAATCTAAATTTGTCTTTTAAGTTTAATTTGACTTGAAAATTGGATTTCATGAATGACATTTATAAGATGATATTAAAGAAAATACATGAATATGGCAAAACATGAATGCATGGTGAAAATAAAACATTCACAAATTAATTAAAGAAAAAGGGAGAAGAGATTGATAGAGATTTGGATTTAGATTCCAAACATGCTTACGTACCCCATCGAATATGCATCAAAACCCACGTAATTCATTCAAAGATTAAGTGGAGGGGTTTAGGGGTTGATCAGATTGATTGATTTGATCTGGGTTTGAGAGGAAAAGGCTGACACATTGACTTTTGGTGGATGGAGGATTTTATCGGACCGAAGTTCCGTTTTATCGAGACCGAGTGATTGGATTGATTGAGAAATTAATTAATTAATTAAAAAGATTAATTAACTAATTAATATGATGAAAATGATAGAAGGATTAATTAATTAAAAAGATTAATTAATTAATTTGGATGAAAAGTGAATTAAGAAAAATGATTAATTTGATTTTGAAAAAGAGTGATTAATTAATTAAAAGGATTAATTAATTAATTTGGATGAAAAGTGAATTAAGAAAAAGGATTAATTTGATTTTGAAAAAAATGATTAATTAATTAAAAGGATTAATTAATTAATTTGGATGAAAAGTGGATTAAAAAAAATGATTAATTTGATTTTGGAAAAAAGTGATTAATTAATTAATTAAACAGATTAATTAATTAATTAATTTTAATTTAAAAAAAAAGAGTTTTAGTTAATTCAAAAGATTAATTAACTTGGTTAGGGTGAGATAATTAATTAATTAATTAGAGAGTGGTTGGAGGGAGAAAAAGAGAGGAATTAGTATATAACTATCAATACTAATTTAAGAGATGTTTTGAAATGAAGGATGGAGGGGGGTATTTATAGGAAAAGTAGATGAGAGTAGTTTAGGAAGTGGAAAAGTGAAAAAATCAAAAGGGGTAGGGCTAAAAAGAGTTAAAAAACAGACTGGAGGGAGTATTTTGGGAAATGCAGGCGTGGGCTGTGGGGCCCACGCCGCCAGGGAGCCGTCGGCGCCGTTGGCCCGTTAGGCAGCGCACTTCCGAAAGGGGAGACGGCGCTGCCCAAGCCGGGTCCGACGTAGCCAGTGCCTTGATAGGCACGCTGACTGAAATTCTGCTTCTTTTGCTCAGCCATATTTTCAGACTTTTTGATAAGTTTTTTGGAGGCTAGAGCTCGGAAAATTAATCGATCAGTGTCAATAGGTTCAGAATTAATTTTAGAATATTTAGGCAGTCAGTTTAGGAGAAAATCCAGTCAATTTTGGAAAAAATACTATTTAATATAGAAAGTCCGGTCAGGATAGGAAAAGTACCAGTGTTCGAAAAATTAAGTATTCTCATACTAAAGTGACTGCAAGTTCATTTTTAGCTCCGGCGGCGCTGCCCCCTTGACCCCTGCCCTCTAATCGACTAGCGGGATTATTGTATTGGCTTTGCATAGTGCACTAAACTTAGCAGGTGTCAAGCTGTGGGCGAATGATGAGGTGTAAAATTAAAGGTTCACAGCCATGTGCACCAATAAAAAATAAATACATGGCAAATATATGCCACGTGTCAAATTTTAAGACATTCTAATATTGCTTTATATATATATATATATATATATATATATTAGATTAATAGTTCGTATCAAACATGTTTAATATTTTTATTTTTTTACCAGGAATAAGTGTCAAGTTAATAATATAAGCAATCAAATTCTTACATATATACTAGAACTTCAAAAGTTTAAATCATGATATCTCACTATTCTATTCCAAATTTGTTTTGTATGCAATAAAAATTCCTTTCAATAGGGATATACTTTCTCACATTACAAATATACAAAAAATTATTTTTAAGTTAAAAAAATTAATAAAGTGGAAGTTAATAAATATCTTTAACATGCAAGGATAAGGATAGAGTTAATTTGATAAGGGTTGAGATTTTAAATATTATTAGTTGCTATTCCCTTTTTTTTTTTTTTTTTAAGTATTTGAGAAAAATGATACTAAAAGCCACATAATTTATGTTTTAGAAAAAGGAAAACTTATGAAAAAGGTATATCTTATAGTCAAATTAACTCCTTCATATGAAGCTAGGATCCATTCACTGGAAAGGCAAAAACAAATCATTAAAATAATATATAGAGCATTAAATATTTACAATTTTTTCATTTAATGTTCAAAATAAAAGTTTAATGATAAAAAAAAAAATCACATCCAATATATAAAGAGAAGAAGAATAATTTGTTTTGGATTATAGATTAAATTTTAAATTAGATTTAAAAGAAATTATTATGAGTACACTTAATTATTTAATGTAAAAATCAATAAAAATAAATAAAACTATTAAATTTATTACATCATTACTTCATAAAGTCAGAGGTAAATTTAATATTTTCAGAGGGACTAATTTAATTTTTCAATTTAAATAAGAATTATTAATAATGTTGAATTTATTGTACTATTGCTATTTGTTTTTAGTTTATAAGGAGCAAATGGTTCTTAATGCTACAACCTCTACAATGTCAATCTCATTCCATTGGAGTAAAATTATTTATCTAATTTTAATATATTGATATCTATGTTCCTTTCTTAATTTGGTCCAACTTAAAAATATATAATTATTTTTATTCAATTCACTTAGTACAACTTACCTTGATGGCAAGCACCATTTGCATAAAAAAACAAATGCATTCAAACAACTTGGTGATGGATTCCCTCTCAAGTCAATGTCTACAACAAAAATTTATCATTAAAAAAATGATAACTTTACTCTTCATGGCATCAAGAACAACTACCAAAAATTTATCATTAAAAAAAATGGCAACTTTACTCTCCATGCCATCAAGAACAACTACTAAACTTGTAAACTAAGCATACTTTCTTTACCCCCCCCCAAAAAAAAAAATAATAAATCTTTAAATATTTTTAACTTAAAATTCATACAAAATACAATAAATAATTAAATTTTTAAATATTTTTATAATTTTAAAATTTTATTTTTTATTTTATTTAGAATTTAATTTTGAATTTTATCAGATACTGTCTAAATATGGTGTCATAATTTTTTTAATATTAATTACTAATAATGACAAAGTAATATAATCCCGTGATGCAAAATAGCAATTATTGGATTTGGCTGTTTTTCTGGAGAATAGCGTATCCCCTGTCATCTTAGAATTCTGGTCTAATTCCTTAATGGTTGGTGCGGTCCACAATTTTGATGACGTGGCAGTTTTTCATTGCCCTTGATACTTTCCTTTTCGGCCTACGATAAGTGTTAGCTTCACTTGATCGGTGCTGGCTAGTCTGAATTTCAGCCTTTTCAACGTATCTTTCACGAAAATAATTTTTATTTTTTAATAATAATAAGAACAAAACAAAAACCACCGCTTTCTGGCGCGTGCAAACCAGTACGAACGCATTCCACTTTTCCTTCAAAGCGCTTGATTATACCGTACTTTCCATCTAAGGGTGTAAATGAATTAAACATGTGTAGGAATCTACTATTTTTATTTATATTAATAAATAATTTACTGTTTATATATATATATAAAAGACTTTACTCATTTGATTTCAATTCGAATTTATTTTCGTTTTTCTAATTTTATTTTTAATATTAATAAATAATTTAATTTGTTTTTAAACAATAACTAAATTACTTGAGAAAAATTAAAATATTTTAAATATTTATTTAAATTGTGTTTGAATTTTAAAAATAAAAATTTTATAGAACCAAGTCTAGTTTGAAATCAGCCTATTGCTTTTACAAATCTCTGGAATGTGTTTGGAATTAAGGTTAAAAAGGTTCATTTAAAATTTTTTATTTAATTGACTGATTTTTAATTTTTTAAAAATTATTTTTTAAATTTATTTTTAAAAAAATATTAATCTACATATTTATATTTAAAGTAATATTAAAAAAATAAAAAAAAAATTATTTTCAATTTATTTGGCCTATTTTTATTTTTGAAATGTTCCAAAAAGCATATTTCATTTTTATTTTTAATATTATTTTACTCTTTACATTTTTTTTATATTTGAATATTAATTTAATTTTTTTCATAAAATTTATAAAAAAATATAAGAATTATATTTAATAAAAAATATAAAAGAAAAAATAAAAAATTATTTAATGTATTTTAAAATTTTGTGAAAAAAATATATTTTAAATAAAATAGAATGAAAGAAGTAAGGTGTGTGTGTGTAAATATATAAATATATATATATATATATATATATGTATAAGCCCAAAATGGACCCATGTACCATACAATCAACCTCAGTTAAATCAAGATGGCCGATCAACTCAACGCCAAAAATCACCAAATGAAGATCAGTCAATAAGGACCGCCAAAAACACTTGCTTATTAGGACCCACGGTAATTTTACGTGCTCACGGGCCCACTTTAGAAAAATAAAAAAAACACGCATCAGTACAAACCCGAAAATGAGTAGGAGCAGCGCAGTGTTTGGGACAGCAGTAAACAAACACCCTCTCTCTCTCTCTCCCCCAAATCCCCAAAATCTCTTTCTATATATATCTCAGCCTCTTTGATGGTTAAGAATCGTCTTTTGGGTCTCTCTATATCTAATATTTTTTTCTCTCTCTAGAGAGAGAATCGAAATAAGCCTTTCTTTAGGTCGGTCAGTCTCCTTTCTATCTTTTCTTTTTTTATTTTGTTGTTTGTTAGCTTGATATGTCTTTGATCAATATGTTTCTTATTTGAATCATTAATTTGTTTTTATTGTTTTTATTATTGATTGGTTAGTTTTTGATTTCTAGATTTGATTTTCTTTCTGTTTCTATGTTTTGTAATTTAGATCTAGGTTTTAAAGTTTGGATTTTTAAGGTATTAAACTTCTTTTAGCTAATGGTCATGATAATTGTAATGACCATCTGTTTTCTAATCGTTTTCAGGTGTAAAGTTTTATTTTTTTTTATTTTCCCCAATTCTGAATCAAATTTTTTATCTTGTTTTATTTGAAGCTGCATTGAGATTTTAAATTTTAGCAGGGTTTTGGTAGGTTTCTGTAAATTGGACTAATAATTAATTTATTACAAGTATTATTGTATGTATGATTTCCCTTCATTAAATTGTTTAACCTTGTATAGGGTTCAGGGTTTAGTGCTGTAATCAAGCTTGATAATGTCATATAATTTTATTGGTGCAATTTCCTAAGTCTCTGACATTGGTGAATAACCAGGAGTGATCTTGCATATTTTTGTTAAATATTTCTAGTTTTTATTTGAATTCAATTCATGTTATTTTGTTTATATGAGCAACTGGTTTGTTTGTTCATGTTTTCATGTTATATTTTTATGTTCAGTTTGTTTTTGTATACATTCATTAATCATTATTGCTTTCATCTGATTTATATTTATTGTTTTTATTGAATTTCTTTTCAGGCACTGAAATAATAAACTTACTCTTTTTAGGGATGGCTACCCAGTCTGAAGAATCTATCCCTACTCCTCAAGTGGTGGGTAATGCCTTTGTGGAGCAATACTACAATGTACTTGCTGAATCTCCACAGGCAGTTCACAAATTTTACCAAAATTCTAGTGAGATTAGCCGGCCAGATTTTAATGGTTCAATGTCATCTGTGTCAACTTTGGAAGTAAGTTTTGCAGAGTAGTAGTTATATGCATATTGATGTTGATTGTTGTCGAGTGCTTTATAACTTTATCATCAAGCAGTAAGGCCAGCATTTAACTTCTATATAAAAAAAAACATGGCATGAGTTTTCTGAAAAAGAAAAAAACAGAAGTTATTATGTTCTTGGTCTAATGTACCATGCTTGTTATATTACTTTTTTTATTAACAGTTGTTTCTTCCTGGGCATTAATTATGGTTGGGAGGTAGTGACGAATTCATTTGTCTTAGTTATAGTCAATTTATCTTTTCTTCAATCTTTGACGGTTTTATTCCTTTTGGATCTACTGCTTTATTTTGAACTTTGGGGTATGCATTTTTGCCTTTTGTGATGAGTGATTTGGAATGTCTTTTTATTGGAACAGGGTATTGACAAGATGATTCTTTCCCTTGACTATAAGGATTGTCGAGTTGAGATATTGACGACTGATGCTCAGGTGTCTTTGGGAGATGGGGTGCTTGTTTTGGTGACTGGTTTTTTTACTGGAAGGGACAATATCAAAAGAAAATTTACACAAGCATTCTTTTTGGCACCTCAAGAAAGTCGTTCCTACTATGTTTTAAATGATGTTTTTAGGTATGTGGATGAAGACGAAGCAGTATCCATCAAAATTAATGATGCTGATGACACTGCTCCAGCAGCTCCTGTGACGCCAGATCCTGGTAGGTTTATCTGTGTTTTTTTCCTCCCTCCTTATTCTTGTTGTTACTTTGGTCAGAAAATATTATTGCTAGATTTGCTATTACAGAACCTACTTTGGTTTCTGAGCACACTGTGCTGGATCATACAACTGCCTCTTTGGAGGAGGATAGCATTCAAACCGAGGAATCTAGTCATGCATTGGACAATGGAAAGATTTCTATTAATGATGAAGTTGTTTCTAGTCCTTCGGTGGGTACAAGTCAGAGTGATGATTTCCCAGTTTCAGCTGGTACAGGCCAAAGTGATGCTCGCCCTGTTTCTGAGGCAGTTGTTTCTAATATCCAGGAAGATGCTCCCAAGAAATCTTATGCATCAGTAGTAAGTTCATTCACATAGTTTTCATGGAAGAATTATTGTTATTATTGAACATAATTAATTTCTTATCTTGTGTTGGCCCAGGTGAATGAATTGAATTATAAAAAGCAACCATTCCAACAGAGGATTTTACCTGCCAAACCTGTTGAACAGGTGCACGCAACTGTGGCACCTGAAGCATCCCCTCGTCCAGTTAATGACAAATTTGTGGAAAAGAACACCACCATTTCAGGTTTTTTTTTACTTGTTTGTGCATTGTTATTTTCTATGTACTATGGCCTTTTCTCAATCATGCCATACTTGTTGCTTTAATAATCTTTATATATTTTTCTGTTGCAGTTAAGGGTTACTCCATATTCGTTGCAAATTTGCCAATGAGTGCAACTGTAGAAGATCTTGTAGAGACTTTTGAGAAATATGGACCTATTAAACCTAATGGTGTCCAAGTCAGAAGTTATAAGGTCTGCTTTTGATTTGATTTTGTAAAATCTTATTTTCATTTGTTTGTAACTTTGTTTCTGACGTACTTGTTTATATTAAATTCTATGACAGCAAGAAAAGAATTGTTTTGGCTTTGTAGAATTTGAATCCGCAAGTTCTATGCAGAGCGCCCTTGAGGTATTGTTATTACTTTGTAATATTTACTAATAGCTTATAGAACACTTTTTTTTTTCTGCTGCTGTTGTTGTTGTGTTTAACTGTGCCTTGCATTTTCAATATCTTCTTTTAATTTGTTGCCATCAATGTTTTTAATATGCTGTGGCAGTGTGTTTGCTAGTTGTGAACTCCTTGTTTTGTTGTCTCTACTTCATATCTGATTTATAAAGTAAATTACTGGCTAAAATCTTTGAGATCATGCCTTGTGTGGTATCACTCTTTTTGAGATTTCAGTGCCTGGTCATACTGTACAGAGTTTATTCAACTTAATGTATAGAGTTTTATTCAATTACTTCTTTCTCTTGTAAACTTTTGTTCTGTTTTCTCTTTCAGCTCGTTAAAGAGCTAAATGTTATATGTTCAAAAATGAAATTTGGAACGTAAATTAGAAATATATGATTTAACTCCCATCTTTCTGCTGCATTTATCTGATTTTTAACGGCATATTGTTTCAGGCTAAAGCTGTCAAGATCGGTGACCGACTAGCTCATATTGAAGAAAAAAAAGGTAAGTTAAATATTATCCTTTTCTCTCTCTTTTCTTGTTATTTTTATTTATATTTTTACAAGGTGAACTTTTCAAGATACATGAACTAAAATTTCTTAAAAGTATTGTTCAAAATTGATTTTGGTAATATGAAGCCTGACTTTATTTGGTCATCCCTATAGCCAACAATGAGGGGGTGAAATTCCCATATAGGAAGGGTGGTTTTCGTGGTGACAACTTTAGGAACCGTGGAGGTCGTGGCTTTGTGAGAAATGAGTTTGATAATCAGGGTGGATTATCAGGTCAATCTCGTGGGACTGCCAGACGCAATGGAGAGGCTACCCAGAAAGTTTATCAGAATGGTGGAGGAAGAGCAGCCCGACAAATTCAACCTCAAGCTGAAGCTCAAGGTGGGAAGAACTAGGCTCCTGCTTTCTGCTAGAATTTTGTTTACTATGTTTATTTGCGTAATTTTTCAAATAGGGAAGTTTTTAGGCAATCAGTTTGCGGCTTTTATTTTTCGCGTAGTCCAATTGGTAGAGTAATTTTTAGTTCTGTTCAAACTTTAAAGCAGAACAAACAGAATGTGCAGACGTTTTTTATTGGAAAGATTATATTTATTTTAGGAATACTGATGGTTTTCCAACATCTTTCATCCTCAATTTATGTCTGCTCTCATACACAATGCCTCTGTGCTTCAAGTTTGATATTGTATGTGCATATTTCAATTTTGTATGTCCATTCATTCTTGTAGCATAGTGTCCAGACACACCAGCAAGGATCTTCAAATGTCGTTGGTCTGGCATTGATATAAGCTTCTTCTTAGTTTTCTAGGTCAAAATTATCAACAATCTATACATTTGATTTTTCTCATACCACTTGTAATAAGAAACATGTATAGGATTTTCATACTCAACATTTCTTCTCTGCTTGTTGAGTTCCTGCGCATAGTAGAAGGTTTTTCACTTTTTCTTGCGTGTTGTGGATTTAGAGCTTTTATTAGGTCAACTTCTTACTGGTCTTTAATTGGTAAACATAGGCTGTTTTGTTGAGGCTTCTAGCTCTTAAGGAGTGCTGATGTTGGTTTTTACATATTAAATGATTTGTAAATATGTCTTGCTCTTAATTAGGGTGAATACAATATTTCCAACTGATTATTGAAGACAAAAAGAAAAAATGTTAATCAATTTACAATTGTATTTGCAAGGAATTATTCATTATATATATATATATATATATATATATATATATATATATATATATATATATATATATATATATATATATATATATATATTAATTATGCATATAATACTGATTTTCGATTATAAATTCATGTTAGGAAACTATTTGCTGAATTGAAATGATTACATCCTCTAATTAATGGAACTCTTTAATTAATTAATCCAAATAGTATTTAGTTTGAAATTAAAAATATAAATATCTCGAATCATTACATTAAATGATAATGACAATCCATTGTTAAAATCTTCTAATCAAATTTTATACTATATTTTAATTTACATCATTTTGCTTCTTCAACTGTTATTAGTGAATTGATGGACAAAATTCAATTCCAAAAGTATAATATTTTAATAAAAATATTAAAATTAGTTAATATTTTTAAATAATAAAAATTATATATTAAAAAAAATTACATTAATGGTTAATTTTTTTATAAATATTTATTCATTTATTTTTATGAAATTATCATTTTAATTTTTTATTTATTTAGATAAATTATCTAATGCATCAAATACAATTTACTTTATATATATATATATATATATATATATATATATATATATATATATATATATATATATATATATATAAATAAATAATACTCTATGTTGTTACTTCTTGCAATAAATATTTAAGTATACTGAAATAAACATGTGTATTATATATAATAAACTTTCAAATGATATTATAAATTTATTACTATTTCTTACAATATATTAAATTTCATTCAAATGAATATTTAACTATTATCCAGTAAATATGTATGATATATGTAATGAATGTGAAACTCAAATTTTAATCTTAAAAACAACTTATATTATAACTTAAAAATAAGTTATATTATAACTTGAGTTATTAAATATTTTATAATAATTATTTTAATTATAATGTTTTAAGTATATCTAATTAAAATTATAATAATTATTATATGAGAGAAACAAAAATAATTTATATATTTAATTAATTGATTCAATTCCAATTGTTGAAACAAATAAAAAAAGGAAAAAAATCCACCATTTAATTTAAAAAATTTTGTGATCCATTTATAGTTTTTTTGAATGTTGGAAACCTTTTAAAAAAAATTAAATAATGAAAAAAAATGAAATAATAAATGAATATACACTTTATAAGTAACGAACGTATACTTGATAAATAATATAAATTTAATATATTATTATTATTTAAAAAATTGATTTCAAAAAATTAGAAAATAATTAATTTAAAAAAAAAAAAGAAACCAAAACTGAAACTTTATTAAATAGAAAGATAATGTATCAATACAAAATGAAAAAATAAAGGTCCAAAAAAAAAAAAAGCAAGCAATTGATCTTTTTAAAAAAAAAATTTGTTTTTAAAAAAAAAAAAGGCCAGATTAAATGAAAGAGAGAATTACGATTTTTTGGACCACGGTCCATAAAGCAATATGGACTGGGGTTCATACTATAATTTACCATACTACAATTCAAACTTAAGACTATCACAATTTAAGCTTATCTTTAACCGTTAAAGAGCATCTTCAACCCACATCAAGCATTATTTGCGTTCGATATTACTCCAATGCAACACCATTACAGTATCACACTAAAGTTGGTGTGGTACTGTTCATATGCCATTTTATTTTATTTTTATAAAATTATAAAATAGTATGAAAGTAATAAAGAAATATAAAATGAGAGATAAAAGATAATATGAAATATATTTTTTTTGTATTAGAAATGATGTAATTGGTTGGAGATAAATTTAATTCAATTACACCATTTTAATATAAAAGTTACTGTATTTTAGTATTATACATTGGAGATGACTTTAAGCTCATTTTGTTTTCATATTATGTTCATTGACTGATATATTAATTAATAAATTGTTTTACTTCACTTGATATGTTAATTAATATATATTATGAAAACAATGATACGTTGTTTTCATAATGTATTAGCACTACCATCGTCACTATATTTGCAAGTACCACCATAATCATAATCATTGTTAAAATTATCTCACATCGCTAACTTAGTAGCTTGTTATAGTATATATAATATGGATTGAACACCCTCTTCTTTTGAACTAGTTTTTGAAAATGAGTTTTATCTAAACTTATTTGACATGGTATTAGAAGCCAAACCAGGTTCCTATTATGCACTTATACCCTTTGGTGTCCGTCATATGGATCGCGAATTCTCAAGTTTCAAATTCCATATATGTTTCCTAATGCAGACTCAATATTCAATCACGCCACATACTAGTTGGGCCTAACACGTATCAAAGGGTAGTGTTAGAATTGTCCCACATCACTAATATAGAGGCTTGTTATAGTGTATATAATGTGATTTGAACACCCTCTTCTTTTGAGCTAACTTTTGGGAATGAATTCTACTCAAATCCATTTGACAATTATAATCACCACCACTATAATTATATTATGTGATGAATACTTGTAGATGTTAGATGTGATTAAGATGATATAGAACCACGTAAAATTGTGATTCTGATTATGATTATAATGCAATGAGCTATAAGTATTGTATGATGGCTTAGGGGTTTGCTTATCATCCGTTGTTGCGTGGCTTAGCCAAGTAATGGTTGAGACCCTGCTTAAGAGACACTATTTGGATTTAGAGAGCTAAATAGGAGACTAACTCCCCAGATTGAATTTTAATGTGATTCTTATTGACTGATTCTCATCCTTGGATGATTATATGATTACTTGTCTATTTGACGCAATGCATCAGCATTTTTTTATTTAGAATGATTTTAGGACACCATATTAGTATATTGATTAGTATCATTTATTGAGTTGATGTGCTTACCTTTGTCTCCCCATTTTTTTTTTCCATATTGTAGGTTGAGATTATAAGTAATTAATTTTTGTTGAGTTATCCAAGCTTTTCTCCGCTGACAATGGAGTCTATCTTACTATTTTTGGATACGTAGTTTATTATGTATTGTGCTATATTATGTATTTTGGAACTTCACAATTATAATAAAGTATGGATTTGTGTATGTATTTGTATGTTAGTATTTAATTGTATTATTTATGTATGATGGTATTGAGGATAGCAAAGCTTTCGCCTTTGATGATGAGATTCTTTGTTAAGCAGGAACCTATTATTGATATTGAGATATTAACCCTAAGTGGTAGTATGCACAGATTCTGCTTGATAGATGGAACCAAGACTTTTATTACATGTCAATTATAGACGAGTTATTGTAGTTTTCCTATTTGATTTGATATGTCAACTTGACTATGGACTCTAAAAGTTTTAAACTTTCTTGTACCTAAATATCGATCACATTGCTCTAGAGTCTAGTTGTGACAAGCTTCATCGTCTTCTCTATCCAAGATTGGCACCATTAGATATGTTCTGGCCCGCATTAAAACCCCTCTTTGCCACTCCAAGTATAGCTTCGTGAAGCCTCCTCATTGTTGCTTATAGGTGCACACCATCAGAACTCTCCCACCAGCACCACTTCTAAGCCATTTGAGGCCATTTAATGTGAGAACTAACATAAATCTCACAACTTTCTCAAGTGACAATAGGTTTCGATCATTGAGCTCATTGTTTAGTAACCAAGCGATATTCATTGCAAGTGGTAGTTTTTGAGTAATCTCTCATCATTGATCAACGAACCGGTGCCCTAATGTCCATCCTTTGCTCTAATCATCTTCTTTTTGTAAGTGAACTTTGATTTTTGCTTTCTGTTTCTTTCAATTTTTAATTTTCAATTTTAGGTTCATTTTTCATTTTTTTATTTTTTATTTTAATATTTTTATTATTCAAAATATATTTTTTTAAAAAATTTATTAACTTTTTTATTATTTAAAAATATGAAATGAGTCTTACATATGATTATACGATTCTATTTAACTTTTATTAAGATCACGTGTTGGCATTGTGCTATCAAGCTTTTAATTAATCCACAAATAAAATGCAAAGGGACAACTAATCTGTTTTGATTTACGGGATTGACATTACACTTTTGACTAAAGTTAAACTCCCAAATTAGATTTTTCCCCATGCATTGATTATGATAATCAATTGTTAAAATCTTCTAATTAAATTTTATTGTTTAATTGAGCTTTTGTACATTATTTTGCCTCTTTAAAATGTTGTCAGAATTTTTTTTTTTTTAGCAGAAATGTTGTCACAAATTTAGGTAGTGTTTGGGAAATGGGTGGAAAATGAAAGGAAAGAAAATAAGAGAGGAAAATACCTTGAAATTTGTGAACTTAAATTTTTTTAATATTTTGGCACAAAAATTAATGTATTTTTTATCCATTTTTCTTCTATTTTGGGAGGAAAATAGGTGAAAAATATCTTAAAATTTGTGTCAAAATATTAAAAAAATTAAAATTCATAAATTTTAAGACAGTTTTCTTCCTTTCTTATTTTTCACTCATTTTCCAGAGATACTCTTACCCTATGTTTGGATTGGTGGAAAGTAAGAGAGGAAAGAAAAAGTTGGTGAAAAATAAAGAAAGAAAGTTACTTTCATTTGTTTGGATAACAATAGAAAATAAACAAATGAAGGAAAATATTGTTTATTTTCCTCCAATCATTGTCTCTCTAAAATGAATAGAAAAATTAAAGTTTGGAGAGAAAATGTTACTATTTATTATATAATTATCATATTGCCCTTTTAATTCAATTATAGTAATTTAGTAATTAATATTCTTAAAAAATGTTTTTAAAGCAATTTATGTGTCATATAAATTTGATCTATTATAGTCATATGAAATATTTTGTTTCTATTAAATTTATATTTCATAATAAATAAAAGTATTATCTCAATTTATTAAATATAATAAGCATTATTTATATTACTAACTCAAAGGTAAAATAGTAATTATATAAAATTATTATTTTCTTTCCTTCCATATTTTGTTTTCCAAACAAAAAAAAAATAAAATTATTTTCTTTTCTTGCCCTCTTTATTTTCTTCCTATCCAAACATAATGAAGAAAAATATGAAAAAAAATAAAATAAAATTTATTTTCTTCTCTTTTTTTTTTTTTTTTTTTTCTCTCTAAAAATTTATACAAACATAGTGTTAATGTCATTGGCAAGAGTAACATTGAGTTTGGAAAGGAGAGAGAAAATGAGGGGGAAAAAATGGATGAAAATTTTTTTCTTGAATTTGCGACATAGAATAATGACGTGCACCAACCACTGACATGTTCAAGTGAATATGTGTTCCATTTGCTGATGTGGCAGCATTTATGGCGATGTGTCACGGCAGCTGATGTGGTGGACTATGATGAGTCTTGCTTGATGACATGGTATATAAGACCATGTGTATTGTCAATGCGTCAATCGAGGTGATGTGGCATGCATTGATGTTCAACTCCAACAAACTTGTTTATATGATGACATAACAACATATGACATGTCAACGCAGAATGTGGTAACAATTTAATAATATGAAATTTTATGATACTTGGCAAAAAAAAAAAAACAGAAAAAGAAATTTTACGTCATATCATTAATATGTCATTTTGACATGTGGTCAGTATTATCTGATGTGGCACATTTGCACTAACGTGTCAGTGGTTTCTGATGTGGAAGGAATAGCATGTGGCCGTTGAGCTCAGGGCCGGCAGCGGTGATTTAGCCCAAGAGTTTAGGCACAATTGGGCCTCCGCAAGCTGAAGTATCGAGCAACCTCAGGAAAAAATTTCTGCTAAATTATTAAGATTTTTTTTTTCCTATTAATAACTGTTAATGAAATTTTTTTTAGATTGAAAATAAAAAAAATTACTAAATTTCATGAAAAAAAAACTAGCTATTTGAGTTTTGTTTTCTTTTTTTAGTATTGATTTTTCTTTTATACAAAGCGAGAAAAATATATTCATCAAATATAATTTCTTATATACCACTGCATTTAATTTCTAAAAATAAAATTATTTATTCTCGAAGTAAAGCAAAGTAAATTCACATCTTGCAAATAATTGAATGCATCATTATTACGCATCCCATTAAAAACTAATTTTCATTGATATTAATAATTCTTAAAAAAACATTTGGCACTCACATTAATATTTTTATTTTGTAAATTGACAATAATGTGATAATATTTGCCCTTTTGAAGGATGTCAAGACTATATAATTAAAAAGTTACACATTGATTAATTAACATATTATGTGTATTTTGATAATACTAAAATTTTGCAAAATTATTTAAAGCACTTGATAATTCTTGTCAAGTATTTTGTTTATATACATGTGATAACGTCCATTTTTTAAGCATAACTAATATTACTTTTAATTAAATTTTAAAAAATTGGGATACAAAGCAAAATAGTGCTCGCCAAATTTGAATATTCGTTATTGAATAAAGTCATCAACATTCAAGAAAGTTACTACATTGCTCACCAAAGCAATCAAGTAAAGGGAACGCTCGTTACCAATTCATAATAAACATCATCTATCGAGATGAAATTAGAACTTTTATCATAGAGAAAAAACTTATATTTGTTTATGGAAGTTAGCAATGTTACCAAAGCAAAGTAACAAAATTACCTGTTGATTTCAAGCAAAATTTGTAGAAATAGCTATATTTTTTAATCAAATTTGAAGTCTTATGTATTGGTTATGTTCTTAAGTGAAGACTAAGTGATACTAAGTACATTCAAGTGAAATCTAAGCTTATAATCTTCAAAATTATTCTTATTCTATTTTTAGAACACTTGTATTCCATATGAAATCTTGTAGTATTCATTGTAAAAGTTAGTATGCTAAAAGCCTTTCTTATAAGTCTGGGGAGTTCTTAAATTTAAAAATCATTGTATTTGATTGTGTCTTGGGTGAAATCCTTGTATTCTAGTGTAAATAGCAAAATCCCAAATCAACTGCTTGGATGCGAACCCAGATTTATGAAAGCCTAAATCAAGGATTTCAGAGAAGTGGACGTATGAAAATAATTTGCTCTGAACCATTATAAAAACGGACTAAGAATTTTCTAACCCTCTTTTTAATTTGCATTATATTTATTTGACTATTGCATTTATGTTGAGAAATTGCATTAGAATTTCAATTTCCTATTCACCCCCTCTAGGAGCATTGCCATATGGAGCTCAATAGTAATTAATATATAAAGGAATTTTCCAATCTTAATAGTTAATTTTTAAGATTTGTTCTTCCAAATATATACTAAAAACTTATTATGTATCAGAGTTTAATTAATTCTTACACCACTTTTTATTATATCATAGTTCGGATTGGGTTTTAATTCTCTTTCTTGGCCCGATATGGGATTGTCCTCAATTTTTAAATTTGTTTGTCTGGTATAGACTATTTTCAAAGTTTCCATGTTTTTACCTGATATGGTCCTTCTTATACTTTAAATTCTATTTTGGCAAAGTCTACATTATAAATTTACAAATGACAACTGAATTTTACCATTAAAAAATCATCTTAACTTGGTTACCATTTGACAGTGTTGTTAATAATATATAATGAGAAAAAGTTTCATATTCATTAAAGACAAACAAATTAAGTGAAATAGGCTCCCTTACTTTAATAACTAACTTTTAATCATTTAATATGTTATATTTGATCAACATGAGACTTTTTTCCATTATATATTCTTAATATCTCCTCAAATGATAACTAGATTAAAACAATTTTTGATAAGCCCAGTTGATATGTAAGTGAAAATTAAAAGTATGAAAATACAGAGGTGAACCAAAAAAATTTAGGTACAAGCAAATCTAAATATTAGCTACGTAAGCATCCTGAGTAAGCAAAGTAGATATGAACCTTGTAGACCATCCCATAGGGGTGGTGAAAGGGAAGCCCCAATTGGTAGAAAAAATCCGCAACCTCTTAAGGTTATCTTACATTTGAAATAAGAAGTAAAAAATGAATAAATATAACGATAATTTGATTCTTCGTTGCCATAATAAATAGGAGAAAAAATAAAATTTGTTTCTTCGTCTTTTCAAAATAAATAAAAAAGGAGAAATTAATTGTGGTACGTTCACTAAAAAATTTTTTTTTGTGGCAAATCATTTATTAAAAACATAAATAAGCTTAACAAAAAACAGAAAAAAAAAAAACAGTAATGTGGTCCAGGCATCTATCATTATACCGACACAGAAAAATCCATACTGAATGTAGAACAAATCTAAGGATAAATTTATATCAAGTCAAAAAAGAGAATTGAAATCCAATTTGAATTATGATGTAATGAAATTTATATAATAATTAATTAAATTATTATACCATATTAAATTTTAAATTCTCTTTAGAAATATTTTTAGTTACTCGATGGAGTAATCTCTCTCTACATATATACCTTTTAATAATGGCAAGTTTTTTTTTTTTGCCAGAATTAATAATGGCAAGTTAAAAGTAGAAAAATTGATGTTTTAAATGTGTTTTAATTTTTCATGCAAAAATATTTAATATCATTACAATCACAATTTGATATCATGCTTTTATTCTTTATGTGACAGTGAGGGCTTGAAAAATAAAATGACAACGATTGATTTGGTGTGACAAAATTTAGTATTAACATCGATATTCTTCACAATTTTTGTAAAAGTATTTACTAGATTTATGAAGTTTATTTTTATTTTTATGTTTATATTTTTACAAAAATAATTAATAATCATTGTTGTCATATTTAGATCATATCGACTAATTGAATTCGATTAATCAGGACCCAATCAAATTTTTATTTATTTTCATTGAATTTCAAACCCATAACTTCCTACATAAGTCATCACTCTCTTTATCATTCAAATTAAAAACTATTGTTAATAAATTTTCTCCTAATCATAATTATAGCTTCATTTGGATCAAGACTTTTTTAAATTCATAAATTTTAAATCTATGAATTATTATGAAATTTATAGATTTAAAAATTTTATCATTTGTATTGATTATAAAATTAATAGATTGTTAGGGACAATATTGTAATAAAAAAAATTATCACAATATCTTATATACAAAAAAGAATAAATTTTGAATTTTCTCACTTAAGAGGTAGGAAGAGAATTTTGAAAAATGAGAGATTTTTTACCATTTATATATTATGACAATTTTTTGAATTGCCAAACAGTTGATTTAGCATAAAATTATAAATTTTGTAAAATCTCTCAAACTAAACGAGGTATATATTAATTGTGCTTAGCTCATCTCTACATACTTCTATATTAGTAAACAATTTTAAATATATTTAAAATAAATTTAATTTTTTAGAATAAAATAATAGTAAAAATTTTTTAACACTAAAAAATTAAATTTTTTCATTTTTATTTACACAAAAATTTATATTTTTTTACTATTTTAAATTCTAAAATTAGATTTATATATTATTTATGTCAAATTATACTATTAAATTGCTCTTAAAATTAAAAAAACAACATAATTCTTATTAATATAAATACTATGATTTAAAATTTTGTTTTCAAAATTATTTAATAAATTTTCTAAATAATATATATTTACTTAATTAATTTATTTTAACTAAATACTTTTTTATTTATTACAAATTTTAATAGGTAACGATAATTATAATATGTTATATGTAATATTTATTATAAACTTAATTTAATTATGGTTTGATTTTGATTTGATCTGTGTTGAATATTTGCTCTGTGATTTTTTACGTTTATCAATTTTAAGATCAAACTAAGTTTAAAAGCATGACTAACAACATTAATAATAAAAAAATAATGAATTAATATTTTTTCGCACATTGTGTAAAAAGACACACATACACACATGAAAAATGACAAGAATCTGTATAAGATAAGATATCTATCATTGAATATTCATCATAACAATCATGTGGCTGATATACAAAATCGAAACTTCAATACTTTGGTCAAAGATGAACTGATCATAATTGATAAAAAAAAAAAAAAAAAAAAAAGCGTGAAATTGGCTGAATAAGATTTTTATTTAAGTAATTATTATCTATATCTATTGAAAATTTATATTAAAAGCCATAAGTATCAGTCATATTGTTTTTAAAGCATTTTAATATTAAATAATTTATTTTTCAAAATTACCCTTAAAAATAAGTTTTATATATATATATATATATATATATATATATATATATATATATATATATATATATATATATATAATTTAAGTATAAATTAATAATGTGAAAATAAACCAACTTATAAATTAAAGTTTTTTTTGAATATCGGATAGTGAGAAATGATCCTAAATATATTATATTTTTTATTATATTATCTAAAAAATATATATACTTACCATTAGATTAAATTTTGATATACGTTATAATTAATATATGTTTATTATATTTTTCAGCTAAGAGAAGTATTAAATATTTTTTTTATTATTTTCTTCATTCTCATAATGATATATAAATTGATTATATTTTATAGAATAACTTACGTATCATCACGAAAATAAAAAAAAAATAAGAAAAAGCACAAAAGAAAATATATATTTAACTCTTTTTTTTTAACGAATCCATATATAATAAATTCTATTCATATTTTTACTTTATATTAAAATTCAAGATTACCGAACAATAATATTTTAAATTAAAAATAATTTATATATGTTAAAATATTTAGAAAAACACAAATTAATTAAAAAAAATCAAAACGTGCACAAAACACGTTCTCAAAACTTATTAAAATTAAAAAGTCAATAATTTGAATGATTAAAATCGAAAACCCTTTGGAAAAAAAGAAAAAAAATAGTAAAACCCGAGAGTGTATGTCTGCCACCTAAGCCAACAATTATTTTGTTGGGTCAAAAATCAATTTAGTCCTCTGTACTTTTTTAATGTCCTATCAAGCCCCTAAATGGCAAATGCTTTTTGGACCAATTTCAACCATAACCTTTTATTTTCGTGCAATTGAATCTAATTTTTGTTTAAAAATAATAATTTTATTACATAAACTAAAAATTAAATATCTAAAAGAAAAAATTCCAACCCCAAAGGAAATTCAAACATAAAAACAATATCTACCTTTGGTCTTTGGCATTTTGTTTACAAATCTACATTTTGCTTCTTTGAGTAATTTTCTCTCCTCATTATTGCCAAAATATTCAGTTTTTAACTATATTTGGTTTATAGAATTGACTAAGAATAAAGTAGTTATTATATAAGTTATTCCTTATTTGGTTCAAATTTTAAATAAAAAATAATAATTTCATATAATAACAATTCTACAATTATTTTGATTCAAGTTTTAAACAAAAAATACAAATTTCATATAACAACAGTTCCATAATTTTTATATAATACATATTATGCAAATAAAAAAAATTAAATTTTTAGGTTATGAAATAAAGTATTTATATTTTTACTTTTAAAAAAATATTAGCAAGTCAAAACTTACAAACTATTATATTTTTTTATTTTCAGTTTTTTGTTTTTATATTTTAATATATTGTTGATGAATTTTTGTTATTCCAAACATGCCACGTGTTCTTTTAGTACATGAACTGTCAAAATGCTCCTCTTTAACTTTTAAAATTAGAGTAAATTATAGATTTCTAAACTTCTTTACCTAAATTCACCTGTATTCAATAAATACACTAGTAAAGTATTTGTAATTGTTAGCTAGGAATTGAAAGGCTAATGAGAAATTAAATGAGCTTAAGATTATGAATAATAGAATTGAATATTGAAATTAAACTTGAATTGCGTTAATTGAAAATACATGGAAGTATTTACAATGGGAAAATTTGAAATTGTAATGAAAACTAAGGAAACATGAAACAAAGACTAAATTGCAAAAAATAACAAGGCTATGAACTGTAAATGTAAAAAAGAATTGATTTGCTTGAAAGGAAAATGATGCTGCGTGTCTTCTTTACTTGTCAGCTTCACTTACTTTCTATAAAAGAATAAGTTGGAACCACCTCCTAGCCATTAACAAAGTAAATTCCATTTTTGCTCCCTGTTGGTTTGAATTTCTCCACCACTTTCACTTTTTCAATTTATCTTCTCAATTATTGACATAAACACTTCCCACTTCCAGCCAAGTTCGGCTCCTACTTTCATTAATTGTTCATTTTCATAAATTAATTAATTTAATAAATGGCCATGGACGTTAATTATATTAATAGATTGACAAAAAAAAAAAAATCAAATTATGGGGCATTCGTACATACATGTATATGTATATACATTGATCAATTTTTTGCGAAATTTTTTTGGGTAAATAGAACAATAAATTAATTTAGGTAATTAAATTTAAAAATATATATTTTTCAAATTTTAACTCAAATAAAAATTTATTTATTATACATTTAAATTATTTTTTTAATAAAATTTGGTGAATTAAATTTAATTTTAATATTAAATAATTGAAATAATTATCTTATTTTTGGTATATTTTATTTTATAAAAATAATTATTTTATTTTTTATATATTATATTTCGCAGATCAAACATTTGTTATATTTATTTGGATGCAGAAGTTTGAGATTGGTTTTTTTTTCCTTGGTAGATTTGTTTTTGTGTTTGAGTTTTTTGGGCTGGTATTTTTTTTTCTTTTAAATATTTAATTTTTTGATTTTGATTTTTTAATTTATGAAATTATTTTAAAATATTAAAATAATTTTATTATTCTAAAATAAAAAATTATTATTTAATGTAAAATTATTATTTTTGAACAAAAATTAAATCCGATTAGACAAAAATAAAGGATTATGATTGAAATTGGAACAAAAAAGCATCCAAAGCGGCTACTTCAGACATCAAAATATATTTTAAACTGGCCTTTATCCCATTCCTTGCCACATCGAAAAGCACAGACGAGTGCATCGGCGTCGTTTTTTTGACTTTAGCTAAAAATAAACACGTGGCAATCCAGATGTGTCGGAGAATCTCAAAAACATGTCCACGTCAAAATCAGTGACGTGTCCAACCAAATCAATCCTATAAAATATCCCTTCAGCTCTCTTTTTCATGTCTCGCTTTTATTATTATTATTATTATTATTAGTAACTCTCACCTAAAATACACACACGTGGCTCTGTCACAATTTCATTATTTATTTATTATTTTTATAAAAAAAAAAATGAAATACTATATATATATATATATATATTGGAGTTGCGTCACCTATTGAAAAAGACTTTCATTAATATAAACTTCATTAATATTCGTTGAATATAGTTAAAAAAAAAAACAAAAAAAGTTATGAGAACTAATCTCATGCCATCTCAATTCATTTTATATTTTTATTATATGAATTGTTTTATTTAATTATAATTTTTAATAGATTTAAAAAAATTATAATTATTTAATAAAGAAAGAGCCAAAACACCATAAAATATCTGAAAATTAAATAAAAACAAATGCAAAATCATTAATCAGTAATAATCCATTTAATAAATAATTTTATATATTTAGATTTTGAATTTTATTAATATTTTATGATTATAAGCTTTAAAACGTAAATTTAAATATTTGATTAATTTTAAAATTTATATTTTAAGGATATAAATATTTTAAAAATTTAATACAATACAGCTTATCAATCATTTTCATCTATATTAGATATATTATAATTTTAGCTCTCGTTTTTGGCATATTACATGGCCTCAGCTATAGTTTAGAATTGATATTCCAAATTTTATGTGATTTTGTATTAATTAAAAAGATTTTCTCTGTCCTTTTTAACTTATTAATTCGTATTAACTAAATTTTCACATATGTTAGGCATTTTTATTTAACATATGGTTGTAGGTGGGGCGAAACTCTGCGTTAACCCATAAGTGTTAATATATGATTGTAGGTGGAGATAAAAAGTCTAAAGTCGATTCTAATCTTATAATAAAAAATATATAAATTCAACTAATCCTATGTTCAAACAAAGAAAAATAAGGGCCGAAGGAAAATTAAAAAGTAAAGTAATTTTTCTTTATTTGGTAAGAGAATAAAATAAAGAGAAAATTAAAATATTTTTATTTTTTATTTAAAATATAATATTTAAAATCTAAATTTCAAATGGGTTTAATTCATTATTCAGTTGAATATACTTCAGCAGTTGGATCTCAACTGTTACAAGTCATATACAGTGAAAAAAAAAAAAAAAAAAACAAGAATTTTATTATATTATATAGGTAAGTGCTTACAAGGAAAGGGAAAGATAAGATGGGCTTATATACAGGGATGAGCTAAGAAACTAACTATCAATTACAATAGATATACATGAGCTGTACTACACATATTTTTTTTTTAATCTTAAACAATTATAAATCATATAAATTTTGTATAAAAATAAATTAAATATCACTATTGATAATTTTTTTGATAGCAAACACTGTAAAAAAAAATAAATTATGATCTCAATTCTCAGTAACATGATGCAGTAATTTATTTCTAGTGTTATAATTTTATAGTAGTAATTTTATATTTTTAATGGCAAAAATAATGCTAATTCTAATATTTCTTGTAGTCTATAATCCAGTTGAAGATGACAATGAATCTTACATTTTTTTTTTTATCTCCACAAAAGTTTGAGAATTTTATTTATTAACAAAATGAGAAATAAATTTCTATTATTATTTTGGTATGACCTATAATATATATACTGCATTTATTACAATTTTTTAATGGTATTAAAACATAAAAATATGAATTAAAATAGAAAATTTCAAAAAGTGATAAATTACTATTTAATTTATCAGATTCGATTTTTTGAAAAACTAACTAATCAGTCTCTGAATTTTAGTTCTGCTAGCCTATTTCATCATTTCGCTTAATTTTTTTTTTGTTAAATTTATATAAAATATCTAAAATGCCCTTGTAATATACATATAAATATAATTTGTTTATTTAAAAATAAAAAATTTATAATTAATAAAATTAAATAATAATTAAATAATTAAATATTGATCATTTAATTATTTAATTGGTATTTAATTTTATTAATATAAATATTTTTATTTTTTATTATACATAATAATTATATAATAATAAATAATTATATAATTTAATTATATTTAATATACTTATTATATACATATTATTTACTTTTATTAATTTAAGTTTTTTATTTTTTAAAAAATAAAATAAAATAATATTTGTTATATATATATATATATATATGATAACATTTTCATCATTTTATACATACTCTAATAGAAAAGGTAGAAAAATTGAACGAAAAAACTAAATAATTTAATAAAAATAAAATTGAAAACTATTTAATTAATTTAAAAAAATTAATTAATTAATTAAATAAAAATTACAAAAATTAAATAGTAATTTATAGATAAGAAAGAAAGTAGGAAAATGGAACAAAATTGCCTATCAAGCAAAAGCAAAAGCAAAAATAGAAAATGAGTCTTATCTTAGATTATAAGTGCATTTCTATCTCTATCATCAAGCGCCCGACCTAATAATTCCTGCATACAACTTGAAACATTATTATATAATTTTAATTTTAAACAATACATTCTTCTTTGTCCTTTTTTTCCCCAACATTTTCTTCCCACACATGCAAGTTGTTAAAAAAACAAGGAAAAAAAAAAAAAACTATTGAAAACTATATGATTATAAATAAATAATTTTATTTTTTATTTGTATCTGTCAAAAAACTACAGGTTCTGACGTCATGAATGCAATGACCAAAAGAGACCTCGAAAGGTCACTTTCAACTGATTGGCAGTCCATAATGACTGAGTAGTGGACGCCCTCACCCACTTCACCACGTGTACATATCCTTAGCTCCTTAACACGTGTCACCTCACATCAATACCAATCTCTTGGTCCTCACACTGCTTGGCTATTTTTTTTTTTCCTCCTCCTTCTATAGAATAGACTGCGATGAAAATTTTTATTAATAACCAGCGGAGCCGGCCTTAGTAAGAGCAGTTGATCAATTTTAAATTTAAATTTATTAAAATATTTAATTTTATCCATTAAAAAAAATTTATTTCATCTGTTAAGAAAAAATATATTAAAATTTAAAATAGGACTAAAAATTAATGATATTTCAATATCATTTGATAAGTGAACTAAATATTTAATATTTTTATATGATTTATTGATAATTTTAAGAAAAATATATGAATATATACAACATTTACACTTTTTGAATTATATATATTCAAGCTTATTTAAAAATAAATAATTATAATTTGACTAAAATAATATAGACCCATAAAATAATAAATATTTTTAAAATTCAAGAGGCCCTTTTATTTCATGGGGCCTTGGACACTGCCTTAGTTGCCTAGGCTTGACCGGGTCTAATAACTAATCTGTTTGAATATTGTTTACAAAAAGTTATATTTTCAAGATTAGATCAATTTGATTAATTTAATTAAAAAATTTAAAATCAATTTATAAATTAATTTAGATTACTTATAAATTAAATATTTTTCAAAATAAATATTCACAGTATTTAACAAATATTATTTTATTTTTCTATATTATTGTAATATTCTTTCAAATTATATAACAAACATTATCACACATAGATATAAATCATAATTATCAACATATTAAATTTATTTTCAAAATATAAATAATAAATATATCCTATTATTTAAAATTCGTGACTATAATTAAACTTTTGATTCGTGATTCTTTATTTCTATCAATTTTATGGCTCATATAAATTTAAAAACATAAAACATATATATATATAGTAAATAAATTCGTATGACACACACGTAAAAAAAAAAAAAACCCTTAAAATAAAAAAGGATATTGCAAATCAAATAAATTGAACATTAAAAAAAATGTTGGATGTTTTAAATCTATCGTCCAACCAATGAATAATTCTTAAAGAGGGTTGATAAAATTTTTTCAAATTTCAAACTATAATGAGTAAAATATTTCAAATCCTAAGATTTTTATCGATTCAAAAGAGTTTTCGCTAATGTAATAATTGTTTTTAAAAAATAAAAAAAGTAATTCTTATTATGTAGCTGTAATGTTATTATAATTTATTTAATTTCTTATTAGTAAAAAAAAAAAAAAGGAATAAAATTACTTTTTTTAAAATTTAAAAAATTGTCCAGTTTTATTTGAATGATTAATTTCTTTGACGGTGTCCCATCCACGACACTCGTTAGAAATTTCTTAAATTATTCAAAATTAATTAAATATGAATACAAATTGCAACATGGCTTGATGGACCCCACTCTGTTACATATGACATGTGTCTTGCCTTGGACCACGTGCTCCATGCTCATTCCTCACCGATTTTTTTTGCCAACTCTTATCTCGTTGACTTGAAACCTGTCTTGTTTGAAAATTCTCTTGCTTATTATTATTATTATTATTATAAGCTCATAAAAATATTATATTAATTAACTAAGTTGATTATGAGATGAAATTTAACAAAATTGAAAGGATTGGAAATCAGACTGACCCATTATTTAATATAAATAAATTAAAAATATAAATTTTATTTATGAATAATAAAATATAATTTAATTATATTGAATGTCATAAAAATTGAATTTATAAAAATAAAATGAATATTCTCAATCATACACCATATAAAAATTTATAAGTTTCAAATGAATTTTATCAAATTTTATAAAATTTATTTATATAAGATATGATCTAAAAGATTTTCTAAATCAATATACTATTATTTTGATTTTTTCTAATTTAATAAATAAAATAATATACTTTTTATTTTAATTTTTTCTTATCTAGAATTCACTCATGATTAACGGTTTATATATAAAAATACATGTAAGTTTAACTCAATGATAATATACTTTTTATGTTAAAAAAGTATAAAGAGATTGTAAAAAAAAAATATCATTTTCTTTTTTATAGAAAAAGAGAGAATAGATTATTATATATGAGATTTTTTTCTTTTACATTAAAAAAAATGATTATAAAAAATAGATTGTTTTGCCTTGCTAATCCTCTCCCAATTTCTTTTAATGCAACTCAAAGCTACAATCCTTTAGCCAAAAATTAATTTAATTTTCAAGTTTAACAGTACATATATCTTTGTGAATCAGCATTTGGCATTTTATAATATTTAAGAATATAAATTGTCAAAAAAATTAAAAAAAAAAATCTAGTTACATGTGACCCTTAAAAATAGAAAAAATATTTGATTCTTGCATTATATTGTTTTTGGCAATTCCAATTTTGTAATAATTTAATTTGATTTAATTATTTATTTTATCATTTCCCATATTTAAAAATTAACAATTAATAAAACTCAATTCTTTTCGATAAAAAATTATTTATTTTTTAAAAAATAAAATTATATTACATTGAAAGATTTTATCAGCATTCAATTCATTTAATAAAATTTATCATTGAAAATTCGTCATTTAATTAAACATGACCATTTTTATGTAAGGATAAAATGAGAATATATATATATATATATATAATAGAATTCTAATGAATTATAATTTTTAAAATTGATTCTAAATATGTGAATTTTATTATTAATTAAATTAAATTATTATAAATGAGTTATTATAAAATGGTCTGTAAGATAAATAATAGAAGAGAATTTACTGTTAATTAAAGTCTAGATAGTAATAATAATATTTTTAATTTAATATTATTAAAATTATTTTAATTGTAAAATTCTATCTTTCGATATTAATTGCAATTATTTTTCCAGAAAAAAAAAAGAAAAAAATTGACAAGAGTTATTCCACAATGTTCTTGAACGATGGTCAATAATTGAAAATTATTGTACGACCCAACACCAATCCACATCTATATTGTCGCATAATACAAATGTAGCAAATGTCTTTTCTTTTTTTCTTTCCCTTATAAAGACATTAATTAGTCACCTTAGGGTTGTTCAAAAATTAATTAAATCCACCAAATTAAATCAATTTAATTCATTACAAATGAAAATTTGTGATTTTATTTTAGTATGGTTTGAATTGATTTTGAAAAATAGTTAAATTAAATTTTTTCGTTTGGTTATGGTTTGAATATATAAAACGTCAATTAAAAACAAATTGAATAGAAATATGTTAAAATTATATAAACCTAATTTTAATTTTATAGACACTTTTTATTTAATTTTTTATATTAATGTTTGAAATTTTATTTATCTTTTCAAGTTGATTTTTGTTACATAATATAAAATTTATTCTTATTTTGGTCTTTTTTATCTTTTAAAATAATAAAAATATTTTAATTTATATAGTTTTTATTTTTTTAACTTTTTAAAAAAATTTTGCAAATAAATCTGAAATTTTATAATATCATTTTGCATAAATTTTAATTTTATTTTATTTAAATATGATTTAAATTAATTATAAACCAGTATAATTAATTTGATTAGTATAATTATTCATTCTAAACCGACAAATTTATCCATGAACACCTCTATCAACTTGCCTTACGGCTGAGACCTGAATAACCGTAAAAAATGGAACCGTAGGCAAAAGGGACAAGACAAAGACTTATCAGAAATCTGCGACGTACGATTTATTATTATTATGACTATGATTATGAATCTTCACGGCTAGCAATCCCAAAAGCATCGTTCCACGTGTCAAATTCCCAGACGACTAACCTCGAAGACACGTGTCCACTTTCCATGCTTTTCCTTTTTTTTTACTGACACGCGTCCCGTCCGAAAGTTCAACTTGTCTTCGGCTACCAACACACTCTCCAAAAAGGACAATACAAAAAAACATTTTAATTATATTATATAATAATAAAATAAAATAAAATAAAAAATAAAAAATAAAAAAGGGGTTTAAATCAGTCGTACCCACGTGTCGATCTTCCAGCTCTCATGATCGCCACATGGCTATCTCCCAGGTACTTTTCTTCTATAACGTCACAAGGGTATTTTCGTCACTCAATAAAATATAATTTTGTTTTTCTTTTTTAAAAAATTTTAATTTTAATTTTAGTTATTTTTGTTTTCTCTGTAGCACAAGCCCCTCCTCCTTCTCTCGTCTTTCTTCCTTCTGCTTCCGTTTTCTTTTCTTTTTTTTTTTTTTTGTTTCTGTTTTTAAAATTTTTTGCCCTCTCCTTCTTCGCTGATAATCCACGGTTACTCCTTTCTTGTTTATGTTTTGCTTTATTATTTTTTAATTTTAATTTTTTGTTTATTCCATGAGTTCTTGCTTGGCCCAAATTGGATAACACAATTACGAGTATTTTCCGAGGGAAAAAAAAAAAAAAAAAACAGAAACTTTTTCTGTTTTGGCGACTTGGGTTTGAATCATAATCCTCAAAATTCTTGCAAATAAAATAAAAATCAAGTCTCTTTAATTTTTTTTACACATGGGTTTTTCTATTTCTAAGTCAGATCAATTACTCTTCTATGTTCTGTTTCATCACTCAAAAAATAATATCTTTCTAATCAACTGAAACACTTGTTGTCTCTCTCTGTTTTTATCAGTTTTTCTTTTGGTTTTTAGAAAAACTAGCATGGGAGAAGAGAATGAAAAAAAAAACAGAACAAGTAGCAGTAGCAGGACAATGGAGAGCTTGTCTTTAGAAATAAACAAATACCCAAGAGATCTGTTGCAGAGATTTATATCAAGTGACTCGCAGCAACACAAAACGCCTACAAGTGAGAGAGAAGATACAGAGGAGATTGAGCTAAATCTGGGGTTGTCACTAGGAGGTAGATTTGGGGTTGATAAGACTGCAAAGAAACTAACACGGTCATCTTCAATAGCTGGTTCAATACCACTAGTGAGAGAGAATGATGTATTCAGTACACCGCCTGTATCTTATCCTGTCCTAATGAGGACATCTTCTTTGCCTACAGAAACAGAGGAGGAGTGGAGGAAGAGAAAGGAATTGCAGAGTTTGAGGAGAATGGAAGCCAAGAGAAGGCGAAATGAAAAGCAAAAGAATTTGAATGCTACTTTGAGAGGAGAATTGAATTTGGAGGGATTGAATGTGAATAGAGGTAACTGGACGCCCACATGGACTAGGCAGGCTTCTATTTCGGCAACGAACGTGAATAGGGGTAATACTTTGCAGGGGTTGGTGGGACAACAGCAGGGTTCACAAGGGTCTGTGGAGTCTCAAGGAGGGAGTTCTTCTGGGTTGTCCGAACTGGATAGTAAGCCTATTCAAGGTTCTATTCCATTGCCTTTCCTTTTTTATCTTTTTCCCCCTATTTTCTCTAGGTTGTGTATGATTGTTTCGCTGCCTTTATTTTTGGGGAAAGATTTTTGGATTGGAATGGACGATCTTAATGTTTGGCTTTGTTATGCAGTAAATTCTGGCGTAATGTTAAATTGATGGTTTAGTTAGGTGTGGATTGGGCTCTTGTTTTAGTTGGGGGATAATTCCTCTTTTTTGAGTTGATAATTTTGTAGCATAGTTTTGGGAATTTCATTTGGTTTCTTACAGAGCTGGAAAAGGTGCTAAATTTTGATGTTTGTTTCTTTTCAATAAATGCAACTCTTAGTTAACTAATTTAAGTAGTTGTGTTGAATTTGCTTTCAAAACTTCGAAGAAAAGAAGGAATTAGGGGTTGAAAGAAGGCGGCAAATTATGTTTGTTTAAAGCAAGGAATTTGAGGTAATGAGATAGCATATTAGTTAAGGATGCTAATAATGAATGTTTCCATTGCGATTGGTGGGAATTAAGCTGCTGTAACTCGACACTAAATTTGTTTACATTATTGATCATTTGGTTTATAAGTTTGCTGGACTGCATGTGTATCTATCAGTTTAAGCTTGTGGCTATTACTTGAAACTACTTAATGTTTGGCCAACTTGATGAATATGCTATTTCAACTTGGTTCAGCACTTGGGTTTGAGCATTTTGTTCAATTTAAGTTCATGGGACCTGGAATTTTAGTCTCTAACGCTCAGGGCTATATTACTATTCGTCATTGTACGCATTATGAATTTTTTTTTTTTGCTAGAAAGGGATATAGGTTTTTCCTCAATTAATTTCTGCTGATTTGGGAACATGTTTTTTTGCAACAAAAAAAGATGCACCTTTTTGGTAAGTGCATCAGTATAGAATCTTGTTTTTCCTAGGCTAGCGCTCTGTTGCATAGACACTACAGAAGCATGATGTGATGAAATTGAACAATGCTTCTTGTTATGTTTGCACCTACTATTTGGATGCCAATATAAAATAAGGCAACAAATTCAAAGATGAGCATAATGTTATAGTCTACCTTTATAATCTGTTCTTAATGTTGCTATTATTGCTGGTATGCTGAGACAAGCATCATACAGAGCAAGGATAAGGGATATGTGGAGGGTGGAGTTTTGACTCTGCAAGCATAATTAAATTGTTAAGTTCGCGATAGTGAGCTTAGTGGGCAGCAAGAATCTGATAACTGGAGCATCTTGTGGTGACAATCAGCATTGAGCATGTTTGATGGATATTTTAGGGACAGAATATTGAAGAATTGAAGGAGAAGGGCTAATGAAGTCTGGTGGTGCTAATTGCATATGGATCCCCATTTTGTAGACAATTCACTGTGGCTATGATAGGTGTTTGAAAAGTGTGGCTATATGCTCTTGCTTTTTATATGGAAGTCATCATTCATTTTTATTGCCTATTTCTGCAACTGTGCCAAGGAGCCTGGTTGAGACCAAACAGGAACCGGGCTGACAGTTTGTATTGTTGCAGGCTGGCTATCAGACATGGTGCAATGTGTTGAGATTAGAAGAACCATTTTAAATACATTTCTTTTTTAGTTAATTTCGTTTTATACAGGACTATTAATATCTGGATACACGAGCTTAGGAAGAAGTTAAAGCTTCTCGAGTGATCCACAATTCTCATAGATCTATCTGGTATTCCATCTCATTATTTTCATTCTAGCTATATTGTTGCAGAATTGTTGAAGCCTGTTTTGCTGAAAGTGTAGATTTTCTCTAGAAGAGAAATTGATCTCTATGGCTATCAGTAAGTTCAGAACTGTATAATACCAAGGCTTGTGACTTGCAACTTCAGAGAAGGCACAGTTAATACTAAACTCAATTTGCCTTTTGAGAGTGAGGGAGTTTCTTGGTGAAACACACACTAAAAACATGAAGAAGCGAGGGTTGAAAGCTTTGGGGGATTGACAGGAACATTGACATGTTTTCAGATTCTAGTAGGCTGCTGTTTCTTTGAATTGCAAATTTGAAATGAAATTATTATGGGAAAAGAGGGCAAAGGATGGTGTTGGCTTATTGATGTAAAATGCTAAGGTACATTGTGGTTATGAAATGTGGTTTACTTATATTAGGCAAATGTCTATTCTTATAGTGGTCACTACGAGTAATCATTCCTCATACGTGCTTGCATAGTAACTGGGTTATGTTTGACTCGGGCAAATGATGTTCTTTGGGTGACCTTAATAATATACTTGAGCAAAATGGAGGATTTTTCTGTAGCTTACTGAAATAGGTTATTTTGGAGACTGCTGCTTTTTTTATTGTCTGCCTGATTGCTCCAAGGTTTTTAAATTTCAATAAATTGGTGACATTATTAGTTCTTTGAGTCTAGACAATCAGGCCTTGCATTTTGAATATGTGATGAGAGTTATGAAAAAATAAGGTGGTTCTGGGCCGGAACTAGAAATGTAGACTTGGAGGGGCTCAAGTCAAAATAAATTGAAGATACAAGTGAAAACTGTTGTAGAATAGCTGGAACATTACCGCTTATTGCAAAGCACACGACCTATTTGGCCTCCTAATGAATCAAAAAACAAAGAAGGTTGACTCTGTCTACTACAATCCTATTGGATTGCTGTAACTTGAATGTCTCTGCAAACTATTTATTTTTAAATCTACTGCAAGGGAAGGAAAACATGGAGAAATCAACTGATATTTATCTTCTCATAATATCTCATGTACATTGCAGGAACAAGCAGTGGTGGTGAAGCAAGAAGCCCTGGAAGTAATCAATCCTTGCAAGATCGAAGCAACCAAGACACTGTTGGTTCTTCAGGGATAAAGACAAATGAAAACATATCTAGAACCTCCAGACCTGAGATGGAGAATCCGTCCGGGAAGCTGGATTCTGCTGAAAATAGAGGGAGGGAAATGGGGACAAATGCTGTGGAAGACATGCCTTGTGTCTTCACGGTAGGAGATGGTCCTAATGGGAGAAGAGTAGAAGGCATTCTGTACAAGTATGGTAAGGGCGAGGAGGTGAGGATAATGTGTGTGTGCCATGGAAGCTTTCTTTCCCCATCGGAGTTTGTCAAGCATGCAGGCGGCCGTGATGTAGATCACCCTCTTAGGCATATAGTCGTAAATACTACTGGTAGTTCTTTTTTGTGATGCGGCATTGATGTTACCCCATAAAAGGAAAAATGGGGATGTGAAATAGGAACAAGAAAATGAGAGAATTTTAGAAGATAGATTTTTATTTATTTATTTTCCAAAGTTCTTGAAAGGGAACTTAATTATATAATTAACTATTTTTCATGTTCTAGAAGAGATTTTCAACTGGACCAACTTGAGGTTTCTTAGAACGATTTCTTTCTTTTCCATCAATTGTTTTATATCCTTCAAAAGATACCAGGCCAAAGCTGCCTTGTGCTTCTGCGGACAAGTAATAGCAGTAACTTTTACGATATGTTTGGTAGGTTGTAATGTAATGCAATGTAATGTAATTAAATATATTTTTAGGATGTGTTTACTATACTGTAATGAGATATAATATAATATAATTAAATAAATTTCTAATATAAATTTACAATAGGAATTTATTTAATTATATTATATTAAATCTTATTATAGCCTATTAAATATACTCTTAATATAAATATTATATTAATAGAATTACGGTTCATTAAATAAATTCTTATAATTGCTAATTAATGTTTTTTATTTTTATATGCAATCAATTTCAGGAAACTAAAGGTTGAAGGGTAGTTGGCGTTTTTGTATTGCCTTCCCTTAAATGTTTGAAGAGAATTTGCAATTTTTCTATTTTGCCTTAACCTAAATTACATCATTTTGAAGTTTAAGTAGTGTGAGCTTGCAGTTGGCAACTTCCAAGAGCTGGTTTTTGGTACTTAATAAGCACTACATTTATAATACAATTAGTAAACTGAAATGGAATGTAAGTAAATGTATTTTTATTTTTTTTATGGTAGTATTTACATTTGATTATATATATACTTTATTATATTTCAGCATTTCTATTTAAATTCATTTGATTATAAGTTTTCTTAGAATAGTGTTTTAAAATTGAATAAAAATTTAGCAACATAAAATCATAATTAAAATGCTGAAACCATCTAATAATACCTTTACAAAGGGTAGCAGCTGATATGGAGTTGACAACAACAACTGCATTGCCTTAAATGTTTATGGCAAAATTATTAAAAGGCCATTTGAATTGGTAGCTATTTAAAATAATAAAATATTTAGAATTTATCATTATATTTATTTTTATGATGTTATAACGACAATCCTCAATAATCAAGCTTTTTTTATTTTCGTCAAAATTGGAAATTTGGCATAGTTGACTAACTTTTGTAAATTATTGACAGCCTATTATTTTGAATAAATACCCAGCAAATAGTTTTTAGAATCTCTAATGACACAATCCACACCTATCCTATTTGATCCAAGTACACATTGGAATTTATTTTTTCAATCTAACTTATGCGATCGTATCACAACTAGTAGCAAATTATCATCGTCGATTTACGAAAACAGAAATTTTTATAAAAGAAGATTCACTAAAAATTTTTATAAAAAAAGATTATAAATCCCATAAAAAAAACCATTAAGTAGATAAAAAATAAAATTATATCTATATTTGAAAAGATAACATATTAACATATCTCTCTTATTAAAAAAAAACTAAATAAAATAAAAAATAAATTACTTATCAAAAAAAGATAAAATGGTGGATGTTAAACAAGAGCCCAATTATTTATTTTCGTTGCCTTTATTCTTGTCAACTTAACACCTCTTTATAAAATTAGGATAAGGCCAATGTGGCTGACACTTTGGGTTTAGGTGATGTAAAATTTTCAGGTATTGTACCAAGAAAAAGGGAATATAATCAATCTTGATTAGATTTAGTTATTATATTATTTGACAAATTTAAGATTATAATTAAAAAAAATAATTGCATACTGACTTTCATTTTTAATTGTCATATTCTAATTAAGCTCATTGTTAGTTTATTAGCAATCAAACCGCACTAGTCTTCACTCCATTTGAACACGAGACTATTCTTTTGGTCAAAAAAATTCGTCTACTTTTAGGGCATCATTCATTTCGTTTTGTTTCGGACATTTTTTTTTAAATATTCTAAAAAATATGTCTTATTTTTATTTTTAATACTTTTTTTAATTTTTATACCTATTTTGTCCTTACATATTAATTCAATTTTTCTCTATAAAATTTATAAGAAAAATGTAAAAATTATATTTAATAAAAGATATAAAAAAAAAGTATACTATTTAATATAATTTTAAATTTTATGAAAATAAATATGTTCTAGATAAAACTAAATGGAAACGTATTATTTTTCAATTGTTTTTACCTTCATTGACCAAATGGATTGGCACCGAGTTGAATTTTCCATAAGGTCAATAAAGCTTTTATTATTTATTAATATTTTTTCTCTTTTCTTTTTTTACATGTTGATTTGCATTTCTCTTAAGAATACTTTACTCATTTCATCCTCAACATTGAAATTAAAAACATTTTTGTTTCAAAATATTCTTCTTTTTTTTTTTTTTTTTTTAATGAAATATTAGTCTAATAATTGTTGTTAAATCATATTGAGCAAAAGCTATTAAAGCTCATTTTAAGAGCAATTAACAGTAATAGATTCTACTGGGATTTCCCATAATTTCCAAAATGTGTTTCTCATTTACTATAAAGTATCTCCAATTCAAAACTTCTTGTTGGTTTCCTGGAAATCATAGACAAGTTACTGAAATAGAAAACCCTTGTATAGTTTCAGATTCTAATGAACACATTTCATACAGATATATTTAAGTAATGATAGCTGTTTTCTGCACTCAAGAATCTAAAGAAAAAAAAAATCATACTGATGACTCGAGACAAACCTCGCAAGCAGGATGTACAGCAAGTTTCTAAAGCTTTTAGCTAAAATCTGAAGCTTGTCATTTCCATTTGACTTGTTACTTGTCCTAAGATGTTCCAGCTAGACAAGAACAACAAAGTACCACATTCTGTCATGCAGCATTAACTAATGCTATGCTTTACATGTAACTGTTATTTCCTTAACAACGAGCTAATGCAAGATTAGACATCGCACACCTACGGGAATATTTTACAGCATCAAATCCACGCCTGACATGGGATTTGCAGCAAATTTACAACTTACAAGATTGCATTTTTTCTACTCATGTCATACCTTCTACACTCAAATGTACATCTTCAGGGGCCTCATCGTGTTGCTGACATTAGGAAGGCTGAATTTGCTTCAACTGTTGGACAACTTGCTTCATGGTAGGCCTGGTTGAGAGGGTTTCAACTGTACATTTGACAGCCAAGTGCAGCATTTCCACCAGATCATCATGGGGACCTGAATCCCATAACCCTGCAGTCAACACATCCTTTGCTTGGCCGTGTTGTAACAACATGCAAGCCCAAGAAACAATATTGAAACCATTTTCATGTGATGAAAATGAAGGATCCAACGCTTTCTTGTCTGATATCAGCTCAAGCAGAACCACACCATAGCTGTAAACGTCAGCCTTCTCAGACACACGACAGGTCATAGCATATTCTGGTGCAACATATCCAAATGTTCCGGCCACACCGGTTGTTGCATGGGTTTCCGAAGTTCCCAAGAGCCTAGATAAGCCAAAGTCAGATAAATAGGCATTTAAGTCATTATCCAACAATATGTTACTGGGCTTGACATCACGATGTAGAACTCGCGGAGCACATTGATGATGAAGATAAGCAAGTGCAGAAGCTATATCTAAAGCAATCTTGTGAAGAATCTTCCAATTAACACCTCTTGATGATCTTTCCTTAATAAAATCTTCCAGATTACCTCCTGGCAAATAATTATATATGAGAAACATCTCAGCTTCACTGGCATGGTACCCTATTAAAGTTACAAGATTAGGGTGCCTCACCCTTCCCAGGGCCTTTATTTCAGCATGGAATTGTTGAACACCTTGAAACCTACCAAGAGCAAGCTTCTTTACAGCCACTAGTGTCCCTGGAGAAATTTCAGCCTTGTAAGTGGCACCAAAGCCTCCATTCCCAATGCAGTTGCTCGCATTGAAGTTCCCAGTTGCTTCTACAATGTTCTCATATAATAGTGGAACCCCAATGTTGACAAAACCTGTAATTTGCTTTGGTTCCACAACCTGAACCCTGGAAGCACGGATCCATTTTCTTGTGTAAAAGAAAAGAATAACTAGAACCAGAAGAACAGAAAAAATGGCTGATGCAGAGGCTATTGATGCAATCTCAACTGGCTTGAAACCACTCTCACTTTTGGTTTCTGGTTGATCCCCATCCCTTGCTGTCGTATTTGGAGAGGCAGAAAGAGTATATGTATCACAAGAGTTAAGAGAATGATTTCCCGGATTACCGCTACAATTCATCACCTTACCATTCAAGGTCAATGTCTCCAACAGGTCATTTGAGGACAGTGATCTAGCATTAGTGAAAATAGAGGGAGTCTGCTCTGAGAGTTTGTTGTTGTCAAGCAGAAAAGTAGATAATTTTTCCAATTTCACAATATCTCGTGGGCTTCTGCCAGAGAGAGAATTCGAAGAAAGTACTAACCCTTCAAGGGAATTGAACTGCCTCAAACTGGAAGGGACAGCACCAGTCAGATTGTTTCCAGCCAAGGAGATGTGCTTTAAGTACTTCAATCTATAAAGACTTGCTGGAATTTGACCTTGCAGTTTGTTCCCACTCAAGTTAAGGACAGAAAGAAATTTCAAATCTCCAAGACTTAGAGGTATTGACCCTGAAATTTGATTCTGAGAGGCATCCAAAAATCTTAGAGATCTGCATGTTAAACCAATCTTCAATGGTATGGGACCAGCTATTTGGTTTTTGCTAATATTAATAATCAATCCATGCAATTTATTACACTTCCCAAATAAGCTTCTAGGAAATGATCCAGTAAGCTTGTTTCCACTGGCAAGAAAAGCATAATCAGTCTGCTTCCCCAATCTCTCAGATGCAATTGGCAGCCGATGAATTGGGCCAGTGAAGTTGTTTCCACTAAAGTTGTGAATCACTGCCAAATTAGCAAAAGATAATGGCAGATGGTTTGCAAGGCGAGTTTTGTCTGTAAAGAATGACATGTAGCCATGTAATGGGTCATAGACTTCGCCAAGATCTAAATTCACAGGGGAAGCACGTGGGCAAACACTGCAATTAAATCTGGGAATGGAGCCAGACATGTGGTTCTGACTAACATCAAACACAGTCATACAAGGAACTGAAAGCTTTTTGTCAAGCTCCCCACTTAGCCTATTTGAGCTCAAATCAAGGAAATGGAGATTTTTGCATCTCTCAAACACTCCATTTATTTCTGCGCTAAAACCATTCTGAGCTAAATTCACCATCTCCAAGCTCTCACAGCTACCCCAGTTGCTTGGAAGCGTTCCTCCAAAAGTCACTCTTGGAGCCCAAAGCACTCGCAGTTTTGGAAGGGTTGTAATCTCTATAGGAATAGATCCTTGAAAATGATTGTACTCACCATTAGCAACATTTGGCAACGTAATCGACACCTTTTCCCTCTTATTTCTGTCATTCGGCCGTGTTTCAAAAAGGCTTGATAGGACAAGAATCGACAATTCAATACAGTTACCAAGATCGGCAGGGACAACACCATTAATGAAATTTCTTGAAATGTCTAGAACTTCAAGCCTATGAAGCTGACCAAGTTCACGAGGAATCTCACCATTCAACATATTCGAAAACAACAAAAGTGTCCTCAACTGCCAACATTTTCCCAAAGTATGAGGAATTCCACCAAATAAGGAATTTCCAGACAGATCAAGATGCTGAAGATACTGGCATTTACTAGCTAAAATAGCTGGAATAGTCCCATTCAGCTCATTATTAGCCAAGTAAAGGCCCCTGAGCGTAAAAAAACTACCAACAAAATCAGGGATTGAGCCCTTCAGCTTGTTACCAGCTAAATTCAAAACCTCTAAACCCACACATTTTGATAGAGAAACAGGAATCTCCCCATCAAGTCTATTAAACCCAAGATTCAAAACTCTCAATTTCCTTAACCCATCAAATCCAAAAGGCAATTTCCCAGTGAACAAATTCCCTTCAAGATCAAGCACTTCCAAATGCTCTAAAGCCCATATTTCTAAAGGAATTTCACCACTAAGTTCATTAAAAGACAGAGACAAAACTCTAAGCAGACTAAGTTTTCCAATCAACGGTGATAAATTCCCCTTTAATTTCCCAACAGAATTCGAACATTTTCTCCTGATTCCAAATCTAAGATATGGAAATTGTAAAGACTTTGGACAAGAAAGAGCTTGAAAAGAATTACCTTCATACCCATCACCGCCGATGATACTAAGGGAAACAACCCTAGATTCTGAGTTGCATGAGACACCAACCCACGAACAGTGATTGGAATTGCTAGAGTTCCAGGTAGAGAGAATCCCATAAGGATCAGAAATGAAGGACTTGAATTCTAACAGAGCGTCTTTTTCCGGCAATAATTCCCCTGAAAGTGAAGAGCAAAAACAGAGCAAACAGAAGATAAAGACCTCCAAAAATTGATTTCTTTTCATTTCCTCAAGAAATAGTGAAAAAGATTGAAACTTTTTGAAAACCCAAAAAGAGTTTTGATGGAAGAAAAACGTTTCGTTACGTTTCTGGAGGAAACGGTGTTTTTCTTCTCCTTCTTCTCGACTACTAATGATACTACTAGTTAAGGTCATGACAACAGTTTCCTGTTAATTTCCGAAATATTTTTATTTTTAAATAATTAAATATAAAGTCCATGGAGGGGGTGGGGCCAATGGACTTTACTAGTTAGAGTGGGGGCCATTAACCGGTCAATAAATGCATCACTTCGTCAACACACGGCAGCTCCCTGTGAGAGCAAGCGTATAGTGGGTCCATGCTTTATTATCCACGTGGCTGAATTATATTTGTTCAGTTGGATATTATGGGCCCTGATGAACTTTTTTTGTTATCGTTGTTGGTCATGACGTCACTCCTACGTAAAAAGGTTCATCCGCTCGAAAATGTTGACTTCATTTCTCCAGGGTTGGCAATGGAAAATGAAAACGTTGTCGTTTTGTTAGTCCAACCACTACAAAAAACCACTTTAGGTGGTACGTTAGAGCCAAAAATGTGACCCTCTCACCGTTCTTTTCTATTTTTTTTTACATTTAATTTTGTTATTTAATAATATTTTTATTTATTTTTTAATAGATATAATTTTTTTTTAATGTTTATTCTCATTTGCTAGTTTGTCAACTTATCTCTTTCACGGTAGATTTTTTCTTTTTATTTATTATTTGGTGGATAGTCCAATCATAATTGTAAGTATTATTTTTTTATATTAAATTTATGATTATTAGTATCTATATCAAATTTGTAAAAATATTATTAAAAAAAATTAAAAAATAATTATTATTTATCCAATGAAAAACCTAAGAGAGACTTATCTAGGCTAAAGCGCAAGTCAGCTCTCAATTTTTTATTAAATGTATCATGAAACTTTTTTTTTATATAAAATTCATAATTAATGGTATTCAGCTCATCTCTTATATGAAACTTAAAATTATTTAAACCTAATCTAGTATCTATTTAAATTTTGCGTCCGCTATTGTATTTATCACTGAATATGATTTAATCCAATATAATCTAATTTTTAAAACAAGATTATTACTATTATCATTTATATTTCTAATTTACTTTAATATTAATCTTAAGAAATTATAATATTATAAAATTTTATAATTATGTAATGATATGTGATATTTAAATATTAATTTAATTATTTTGATTAAATTTTGTGGATTGAAGTTAAGGATTACAGTTGCTATAATTTTGTAAAATAAAATTTCTATCTCTTAATAATATTCAAGTGATCAATTAAAATCAAAATATCAATGTTTAATTGGGTGATTTGGATTAAAAAAAATTAAAAAGGAAACCACCACAACAATAATATTATTTTCTTATTTTTTATAAAAAAAAAAAAAAGGAAAGAAAATAGGTTGTTTGACAACTCGTTGATATATAAAGGGGTGGGTGCACTTAGGTTTTGTTTCTTTCTGCCTGTAGGTTTTATTCAATTATTTATTTTTGTAATTAAATTAGATTTATTAAAAAAAGAAAGAAAGAAAGAAAGAAAATTTGACATTGCAATCATGATATTATAGTTTTATTTAGCTTTATGGCAACAGCAGAGAGAAATAAATAAATCATTACAAAATGATTGGAAAGATATAAATATGTCAAACTTATTGGTTCCAACATATTTTATTTTTCTTTGGCAAAAAAAAAAAAAAAAAAATTATATATATATATATATATATATATATATATATATATATATATATATATATATATATATATATATATAATTTTTATTTTATAACTTTAGACATGTATGAACAGAACAAATCTATAGACTTCATTTTAAATGTACATTAATTTCATGGCTTGAAGTATTTTTATTTTGAAAGTATGGTGGAGTTGAATGATATTATAAAGTAAATTTTTAAAATTATATTAATTTATGTTTGAATTTTAACACTTAAAAATATGTTTTTTTATATATAAAAATCTTAAATTAAAGTTATTATTAAGATTTAAATTAATATTTTATATTATAAAATATGATTTGATTATATTATCATTAATCTAATGAAACCATTCATATATTAGGCAAATAATATATAATTAGCCAAATTATATCTAATATAGTAAAATATCTATAAATTAATAACCTGTGAACGGTATAAATTCTATTAATTTAAAGAGATATTAATCAATAGATAAATTAATAATTTATTAATTTATTGATTGTATTTATAATTTAAAGTAATACTCATTTAATCAACTAAATTTTTTTTTCAAAAAATTAACTAAAGATTTATTTTATTTTATAAAAATATAAATTATTCTATTAATAAAAGGATACTAGAAGTCTAAAGAATATAAACCAATTCATATCACAATCCAGATCTACTTAATTTACAAGTATAATTTAATTGTATTAATATTTTCAATGCAATTGATATTTAGGAAAATAACAATATATTCATATTTTAGAAAAATATAATATATAATTTTAATGAAGTATTAATTTATAATATGAATGGAATCAATGGGTTATATAAAAAATTATTATTTAATAGAGATTATTAATTTTATTATTTTACCAAAATTATTTATTTATTTCATTAATCCAAATTAGGATTTGAAAAGTTATTAATTTATTGAGTGTTAATTTATAGAGAGTTCCGTATTGAGTTCACAATAACAAGTGCAAATTTGGGCATCATTCAATTTTTTATTCATTTTAAAATTTTCTTTTGTGAACTCTCGAATTTGCATCTCCAGACAATTGGCACTCGATTACAACTTCTTGAATAAAACCGAGCTTAAATTGAATATGAAACAGGCGAGAATAAACTAAAAAATAGCATATGGACCCATAGGGACAGCACATACCCTGTGTGGTTACATTTTGCCCGTGTGCGTTTCGTGCAGTTCAGAAGTCGTTGTGTACGACTCCTGAAGCCTCCTGTGGGGATTTGTGCCTTAGGAAGCGAATCCCACATTGAGAAGTTCACCATTTTTGCTCCCAACTCTCTCCCTATAAAAGCTACACCCCTTACCTCATTTGCACACTCAGAATTGCTTAATCAAATTAATTGATTTCAAAGCAATCAACATTTTTAAAGTTTGGTCCGAAAAAAATGAATTTTTTAGTTTAAAATTTTATTTTATTTGGATAGTTGTTTTGAGGTAGCTCTCTTCAAATCAGTCCAAGGAGGTCCCTATAACGCCGTCCGAATCGCCATTTGAAGATTGTCATTCTACAAAGTCGAGAAGGTGGAATTGCGATCTAGCCGTCCGCTTCATCCACCCTACGTCCCCAAGCCTCATCCTCGTAAGGTATTTATTTTCTTTTTTTTTTATTATTATTTTCCTATTTTCTTATTTTGTTTTAATTTTTTCTTTTGCTTTATATTGTTTTGTTTGTTTGTTTTGTTATTTTTCCTTAGGATTACTTATATTGTTTTTTTCATTTGTTATTTTTTTACTTCGCATGTTTATTGCTTTCTGTCATTATTTTGAGGCATGTTGATTAGAATATGATTTAGTTAACTTGGTAAACGATTTGAGTTGATGCATCCACTTGTTAATTAAAACCTGATCTAATTAACAACTTGGTAATCAATAAATATGATTTAATCAATCAACCAACCTTTCAATCAATGAACTGGAACATAATAAAATAGTTAGGCTAAATTGACCCATTTGCAAGAAGGGCGAATTACGTAGATCTTGATTCCCATTCGAAGAGATACGTGAGCTTGCTTGTTTAAAGCATCAAATCCAATTTAAATAAACAACAATCCTTCTGTTGCATGAATTTGTTCTTTTCTTTGTGATATCTGTCTTTGGTTTGTTTTCTTTATTATGATGTTGGTTTTGTTCCTCTTTTTCTTTATTTGTTGCTTTAGAATTATTTTGGAAAATGTATGACTTTCCTAGAACCCATAAAGGTTAGATGAAGTATCTCCTATTTTGGTTTTAAATTGTAAGTTTAATTCCTTTACTTTATTGTTGTACCCTTTTTTTTTTGAATGTTTATTTATTTGTTTAATTCATGCATTATATAATTGTCCATGTATTATGTAAACTATTTATGAAATTTATTTTAAGTCATTTTATATTAAATTTGCTAAACTAATTTTGACACAATAAACCAAAAACCTAGTCTCCAAATCCTTTTTAGTTTCAAAACTAGTGATTTTTTCTTTTGGGATATCAATTGGAGTCAATTTGAGTTTTTTCCTTAATCTTTTTCTCAAATAAAATAAAATTAAGGTGGTGACTTTTTTCAAAAAATCAACCAATCTGAGCTTAAGAGTTTCATCTTGAGTTCAAACCCAAATGAGTATTTCGATCTTACTTAGCTGATCGGACCGGTGCTCGGGCGAGATCTCACATCCTTTAATGCTAAAAAAAAATAGTATAATATAATTGCTATCCCCTATTTCATATCATTTTTTAACAAGACATGAATAAAAATGTCAAAATGTTCTATATCGGATTAAGGTTGAGTATGGATATTAAAAATTTCAAATTGAACCAAATAATCCAACTGAAAATATTTAAAACTGAACTAAACAATTGACTTTTTGACTTTTCTTGAATCGAAGTGGATCGAGTAAAATATTTTGGTATGGTTCTTAATATTAATATATATGTAGACTAAGAACTAGACTGAATTGAACTGAATTGTATTGAATTGAGTTTGATCGAAATAACCAAAGTTTTTTAGATTTTTATTTATAATATATAAGTAATACTAATTAAATAATATATAAATAATACAAAAATTATAAGATTATACCTGACATTATACTAATTATCAAATTGCATCAAGATTATATCACAAGAAAAAAAGTGAATTATAAATATATAATTATAAATGCATATACCTCAATTGAATATAACTATTGATATTTATACAGTTTAATTAAATATTATGTTTATTAAATTTGTATGATGAAAAATGAGTAATATAATATGGATTGAGTTCTAATAATACTAAGATATGACAATATATTATTTTTTTTTCTATTTCTATGATTTCTTTTCCTTTTTCTTCTTTTCAATTATTCTTTTCGTTTTAGTGGTTTCTGAATTTTAGTAATTTCTTGGTGAATCATAAGTTGAGTTGGACATGTAAAGTTAGATTTATAGATTTTATAATTTTTATTTTTGCAAATTTTTTATTTTTTAGTTTCTAAATTCTAATTAATTTCTTACTTGTAAATTTTAATCAATTTTTAATTAAAATCATTTTTCTTATTATTATTATTATTGTTGTTGTTGTTATTATTATTATTATTATTATTAAACACAAAAAATTTAAAAGAGAATTTTTTTTGTGAATTTTTCAAAATTATATTTTCGAATTTCCAAATTGTATTCGATTGGATTGGGCTGGAATCAAAATATCTAATCTCCAAATTGTTTTGTCCAAAAAATAAATTGACTTTTATATTTTTATATTTGAAATAAATTTGTAAATGAGTTATTTTTATTCTTATTGTTTAGAATATCCTAATATAATAAATATAATTAGAAAAGTTAAAAAACTAAAATATAAATACAAAATTAAAATATGAATATATTTTATATTTATAATTAGTATTTAATTTCTAAAATATAATAAAAAATTAGTTGGAAAAAAAAAAAAAGAAATGTTAGAGGAAGAGAGAATAGTAAAAGGAGAGAGAGGGGGAATAAAAGGTATTTTTATTCATAATAATTATTTTGTTAATTTTATGAAATTTATTTGAAAATTTAACTTATTTTAATGAATTTAGATTAATTATATTAAATTGTATGAAATTGAATTCGTGGTATTGAAATAAATATTTTTTAATATTTTAAACATTTTTTTTTTAATTCTGAAAATTAAAATGAATTGTATAAAATTTTTTACTCTAAACGAAGAGAGTAAATACATATCACAATTTGAATTTCTTTTGGATGAATAAAGTGAATTGGACTTACCCAGTAATTACAAATCCGACGAATTAAATAATTTAAAGCTAATGAATTTGGCTTATAGCTTTTTCTCATGCATTTAAAGCTGCAAATCCAAACAGATACGATTGCTTCTGAATTCTAAATTTCTAATATTAATGGACCCACAAACCCATTAATTACTGCAAATATATGAAAATAAAAGACTTTTTTTTTTAGAGGGGAAATTCTTGTTTATACTAATTATATAAAGAATATAAAAATGGCTAAATCCAAAATTGCATGGAGTAATTTTCAAACAACCTCAATTTTTAGTTGTTCTGTTTTTTTAGACAATTTGGCTCTTGCCTCAAACTTAAATTTGAGAATTTTTAATTCTGAAAAAGACTTCAATACCACTAAACTAAAAGGCTTATTAATACATTTAATCTTAAAGATAGTAAGTATATGAAGTAGAATATATATATATATATATATATATATATATATATATATATATATATATATATATATATATATATATATATATATATATATATATATATATATATAATTTATGCATAGCAAAGTAATTCCCTGATTATTAGTCTTAGTAAGCAAGTTAGTTAGTGGTTATTTCCTATTGGTTGATATGTCTTGCATATATACACTAGTTTGTTGGACCACATATTTTCATTCAATACAAAATCACTTTATTAAATTATCATTTTCTCTTTCTACATTTTACCTAGAGCTCGAAGTTCTTTGTACACTTGTAATGGTAGATTGATATTTGTGCACGGTCTTAGAGCGCTTCTAATCATATTAACATAATTGTTTCGTAAAGATTGAATTTTTAATTTGTGATTAAATTATAATTTGTAAAAATTGGTATGTTGATTGAAGAAATCGAACGAACTGAAACCCTAGAAAAAGAGAACTGAAGGTGCACAGAACAATAGAGCTTAGAATACTGTGCTGGAGCTCAAAATCATGGAGATCCTCTTCTATTGTAGAAGTCAAATCATCTAGGCATGATTTTAGTGAGTTCTCCTTTAACTAAAAGTAATTTACTTACATGGAGTAGGTTTATAAAGATAGCATTAGGCGCAAAAGTAAAATTAGGGTTCAAAAATAGAAAATGTCAAATACCTAGTAGGGATTCAGAAAACTTTGAGCAGTGGCATAGAGTAAACTATATGACTATTTCATGGATCTTGAATTCCATTGCAAAGGACTTGGTTGAGGCTTTTATCTATGCTAGTAGTGTTAGGAAACTGCGAGATGAGTTAGAGGAGAGATTTAGTAAGAGTAATGGACCATTAATGTATCAAGTGTAGAGGAAAATTAGTTCAATTTCCCAAGGAAGCATGACAACAACACAGTACTACACAAAATTAAAGAAGCTGTGGGATGAACTTAATTATTTAATCCCTATGCTTGTGTGTACTTGTGGTGCAGTTAAGATTGTAATTGATATTAGTTGCTTGAATAGGCTACTACAATTCTTGATGGAGTTGAATAAGAACTATGACAATGTAAGGAATCAAGTTCTTTTGATGGAACTTTTATCAAGTGTAAATAGAGCCTACTCAATGGTGTTGAGGGTGGAAAAGCGAAGAGAGGTGAATGTACACATGGGTGATTACAATGAAGAAAGTGCAATGATGGATAATAATCAAGATAGAAGGGATTTTAACAAAGATTATGATAAAGATAATCAGAAAGGAGGAAGTTGGAAAAGAAAGGATTAGAGTTACAAGTATCATTGTAATATGATAAACATATGAAAGAAACTTGTTTCAAGCTCTATGGTATTCAAGAATGGTATGAAGCATTGAGGAACTAGAGAGGCCATGATGACTAAACTAAATATAAACCTAAGATACTAGTAAGGTTTGCTATACAAACAAGTGATTTTAGAACTGAAGATGCTGATGGTAGCCAATAACACATAAAGACTAACGAGTGAAGTACTGTAGTTTCAAATTCAATTCAAAAGTAGGTGCAGAGATATATGAAGGGAAAAGGTATCAATAAGGGAGGTTGCGTCAACTACACAAGCTATGTGGTACTATTTACACAATTACTCTTAAATGTTTTGATTATGCACTAGAAACTATATGGATAATAGATTCAGGAGGTACAAATCATATGTGTCAAAAATTTGGACCGATTCATTACTCAATAGAACTTATAAACCTGATTTCAGTGCATTTACCAGACAAAACATTATAAGAACTGTGACTATTCATACCAAGCTTACTTTCACCAAAGTGTTTCACATACCAAGCTTCAAATTTAATCCTTTATCAGTGAGTCAGTTAACATAAGCCTTGCAAATTAAAATTACTTTCTTCTTAACTCACTGTGCCTTTCAGACTTGATGACTGAAAAAATCTTGGTAGTTTAAAAAATGCACAATGGACTTTACATTTTAGGTCATACATCTTTTTTGTAAATACCATACGTGAGTTTCAATCCAAGACTTCTACTATTCTTGCTATTGTTAAAGCAAAAAATCCTGGTTCTTATATAACTTTTCTAGTTCTTGTACAACTCTTCTCTTAAATAAAGAAACTCCTTCAATTTTTTTTTCAGTTTATACATTAAGATTAGATCATACATTTAAAAGCAAGATAGAACACATATTTATTAATATTATTTTGATAAACATGCTATTGTTTTTGATGTATGCCCCTTATCCAAACAACAGATATTACCATTCCCTAAGAGTCAAATTAATATATAGACATTCTTTGAGTTAATACATGTAGAACTTTGGGGACCTTGTAGACAACCTAAACTCAGGAGCTCATTATTTTTTTTGACCTTAATAGATGATTCTTCTAAAGTTACATGGACTTTCTTCTTAAAGACAAAATACAAACTTATTCACTTCTTAGCCATGATTAAAATACAATACTAAACCTCTATTAAGCAAATAAGGAGTAGCAATAGATTAAATTTATTAGCTTTGAATGTCTGCAACTTTTGTAGATTTATATATCATTCATCAAATATCTTATCCATACACACCTTAACAAAATGGTGTGATGGAAAAGAAGCATAAGCACCTACTACAGGTGGCTAAATATCACTAATGTTTCAAGCTAGTGAGCCTAAGAAATTCTAGAGTTATACTATGCTAACTGTTAAACTACCCTCACCAATTATGATTTGGAAATCACCTTTTGAGTTGTTAAATAAAAAAATACACCAAATTATGGTAACTTTAGAAACTTTGGTTGTTTGTGTTTTGCCACAAGCATAAAACCTCATAAGAATAAGTTGGCAATAAGAACAATCACATATCTATTTTTAGGCTATGTATATAGTCAAAAAGTATACAAATTATATGATCTTATTGAGCACACCACAATTATATCCAGAGTATGGTCTTTTTATGAGGAAGAATTATTTCTATTTAACATTAATTTAGTATTGTTTAACATAGGATCAACCATACATAATGTCATCATTTTTGATATTGATTCAAATCCTACATCCACACACCTTCATATACATCCCATAAATGATGATGATACTGTTGTTGAATATTCCTCAACCATACCAAATGAACCTGTTACTGATTTCTCCTCATTAGAACTCAGACTTCCTATTTTTGAGAGTCTTATTCTTGCAATTTCTATTTCTTCTCAACATATGCAGGACTTACAACCTCCAAATTCAACTAATATTCCAATATCCCATAAACAAAGCACTAGGATTAGATCTAAACAAATTGGCTAAAGCTAAAGGATTTTGTTTCTAATATGCATTCAAGTCTTATATCTACTGCTACTGATGACACATTTTGGTTTACTCAATTAATGATACCTTATCCCTTATAATTAATTCCACCACATTACACCAAAATATCTAATCCTGCATATATTTTAACTATAGCTAATGTGTCTAATATTCATGAGCCTAGCATATATGAACAAAAAAGAAAGGATCCTAACTAGTTGTAATGTAACAAGAGCAATTGAATGAAACTTGGGATCTTATTGACTTACCAATAAAAAAGAGACCAATAGGATATAAGTGGACATATAAGGTTAAATTTAACCTAGATGGGACTATAAATAAATACAAAGTGAAACTTGTCGCTAAGGTTACAATCAAATAGCTGAAGTGGATTATAAAGATAATTTTTTATGTTGTTGCTAAACTAGTAGCAGTGAGATTATTTTTAGCTATTACAGCTACACACATTTGGCTAATTCATCAATTAGATATAAATAATGCATTTTTGCATGGGTTCTTGGATAAAGGAGTTTATATGACTCCACCAAAAGGCGATAATATAACTACTTCTTCTAAAGTTTGCAGATTGAGATAGCCTTTATATGGCTTGAAATAGGCTTCTAGGTAGTGAACTATTCGATTCATTGCTAAGCTAAAAGCCTTTGGCCTCTATCATTCTGCTCATGACAACTGTTTATTTACTAAATCTTCTAATGATCATTTTCTTGCCTTTATCGTATATATGGATGATGTTTTAGCCATTGGTATACATGAAGCATAGATCTTACAAGTTAAATCTCATTTGGATTCTGCATTTACTATTAAAGACATGGGTCATGTAAAGTACTTTATTGTCTTTGAGATTTCTAGGTCTAATGATGGTTATATCTCAACCAAAGAAAGTATTTCTTAGATATGCTTCAAGATATGGGCCTAATTGTTGTCAAGCCTGCTAAAATTCTCCTTTCTAGTGGTTTAAAGTTAATAGAAGATACTAGATCTCTTTTTCCTTAATTAGATCAGTACAAAAGGCATGTTAGAAGGCTTTTGTGTCTCAACTTAACAAGGCTTGATATTACCTATGTCATTCAACAAAGCCAGTTTATGAATACCCCCTATAGAAACACATTGGCAAGCACCATTACATATTTTGAAGTATCTCAAATGAATTGTATCACTTGGCCTCCATTTCTTGCTTCTTCTTCCTTACAACTCACTGCTTATTGTGATGCAGACAATGCTGCTTGTCCAACCATAAGAAACTCATTAAGGTTACTACCTCTTCCTAAGAATTCACTCATTTCTTGGAAGTTGAAGAAACAACTCACTATCTCTAGATCCTTACCCGAGGCAGAATATAGGAGTATGGCTATAAGAGTATGTGAACTTTAGAGTGTTTCCTATCTCTTATCTAATTTCCATATTCTTGTTTTTTTGCTTGTTCTTCTCCACTATGACAATCAAGCTGCTATCCACATTATTCCTAGTCAGCTTATTGGTTAGCTAATGGTTATTTCCTATTGGTTGATATTTCTTGTATATATACACTAGTTTATTGGGCCTAACATTTTCATTCAATATAAAATCACTTTACCAAATCATTATTTTCTCTCTAAATTTTACATAGTGCTTGAAGCTTCCTGTGTATTTATAAAGGCAGATTGAATTTGTGCACTATTAAAGTTGGAGCATAGAAAAAGTTTTGAAACTCTCTCCATGCTCACCATTTGATTTATCTTTTTTTTTTTTATATATATATTTTTTTGAAATTTTATATAATTTCAAGTATTTAAAAAATTAAAAATAAATGTTAAGTAATCAATAAGGTACTTAATATGAAAATCTAAAGAATTTTTTTTTTATTTTTTCTTTTATTTATGTAATAATTTTATTTGAACAAATTAAATAAAAAATAAAAAGTACGTAACAATATAAAAAAATAATTTAGATACCATAGTTCTTTTAATACATTGTTATTATTTTTATTATATTCTCCATAATTCTTTTTTTCATTGGATATATTGTGATTGATAATTTAAAATTTTAAATTAGTAGATAAAAATAAAATTATTGATGAGGAGACGAACTTAAAAATCTATTATAATATATTATTTATATAAAATATCAATATATAAAATATCAATAATTTTACATTTATATAACTTTTTATTTAGAATAATATTAATATATTAATAATATTAATATATTCTTTCCTTTTTATGACTCATAGAAATTAACTAAAAATATTTTTTAATAATAAATCCTGTGAAATGCGGTTTATAAACTAGTTTTTATTGTTTTAAAGGGCTAATAATAATTTAGAGATAAGAGATTTAATTATTTCCTTTAAAAAGTTTTTGTATAGAAAAAAAAATAAGAAAAGAAATTATTAGATTTAATTTAATTCTAAAGGCTAGATTATAGTTGTTAATTATCATAATAATACTACAATATTGCTTCCAATATTAATTAATATATCCTAAGTCTCAACCACCCTCTACTCCATCATAGGAATATGAATCAATAAAATTAGAAATGTTAAAAAAACAAGAGTCTAATATTATAACTAGAAAATCAGAAAATTAGAGCCAAAAATTGAAGATATATACATGAGATATATGTATAATTAAGTTGTTTCCTCTCAAAGTTCATCCAACTATATCATATGGATAAAGCTTTGAAGACTCTATTCCTATTGCCTCAATGCCTTTTATTCCTTTGCAAACAATCAACTTTCATTTGATATCATCAAAGGAAATTTCTTCTCTAGGCTGGTTAGATGTATATACACACAACCTAAGCAAGAATTCTATCAAGAAAATGTGTACCTGAACCTAGTATTAGATGGAACAACTAAGAATCTTGTATTTCTTGATCGATCAATCTATAGGATAAAAGAACAAATGCCTTGAAATTTGATGACAGTAGCATAGTTAATCCATGATTTTTTTTAACTCAATTGTAAGAATCATGAGGTGCTGGAAGGAGGTTTAACAAGAGTTGTGTGTAATACTCAATTTTTATCAGCGAGATAGTTGGCAAGAACAACAATTATCAGTACCACCACAACAACAGCAACGACCTTGGCGACAAGAACATCTCCATGGGTGGCATGAACAACTCCTAGGTGGACATGAAGAAGAACAACAAGGACGACAAGAAATAGAACTACACGGGCAACAAGAAGAACATGAGAAACTACATTCGTGACAAGATGAACTACTTCTACAAGGGTGACATGAAGAACAACAACTACTAGGGTGACATGAAGAAGAACAACTAGATGGCCGACAAGAAGAAATATTACAAGAGCGACATGAACAAGAAGTAATCGATGAGCAACATGAAAAACAACTACAAGAGCGGCATGAAGAAAAGCAACTAGATGGCCAACATGAACAAGAGCAACTACAAGGTCGACATGAAAAACAACTCCCTGAACAACATGAAGAACAGCTACATCGGCGACATGAAAAACAACAAAAAGGGTGACATGAAGAACAATTACATGATCGACATGAAAAAATATCCCACGAGCAGCATGCAAAACAATTCCACCAGCTGCAGGAAGTTGATTTTGCATTTGTTTTGCAAGCTGATGATGGCTGCTTTCCAGCAATCACTTTTGGAGAACCACTTTTTACCCCGTCTGGTAAACTGCACAATTCAAAAAAAAATTGAATTTAACAACCATATAATATGCAACTAAAGATTGAATTATATTGCACACGATGAGAGATTAAATAAAATGTTAAAATGATAATGGATTGATTATACATAGAAAAAAAAAATAGAATTGAATATGCATACTATTTGTGAAATATTTGAGAAAAAGCTAATAAAGGGGATAAAGATAAAAATAACACCATTTTTTTTTGGAACAGTCCCAGCAGTAGCAGAATATCCAGGTACAATTAGAACAATAGCACCTTGCGCAGTTACAGTTACAACAATGGATTGGCGATTTACAATAGCAGAATGCCAGGCTACAATTGGAACAGTAGAATGATGAACATGCACACTTATTCTTCTTTTTTCTGCAACAGACAAAAGGTATATTCTATTCATTGATAAAGCGGTGGATTTGGGAATTTCCATTTATTTATATACAACTTTATGGAGTATATATATATTTGGTTTACATGCACAATTACAAACACACCCAATGCAGAGCTAGAGGCATCTTTGTCAATTTGAAATCAGACACGTTCACAGACTAAGGTGATATTTGATAAAATTAAAAATTAAGTGCTGAATTTTAGATATTGAATAAAATAAGTAATATAATTTTTAAATTATAAAAATATTTAAAAATCTAATCACTTATTATGTTTAATATAAATTTTAAGTTACAAATTTTAACATATCATTTCTAATGGTTTTTTACTTAATTGGAACTTTTAAAGCATACGTTACCAAACAACTTAAAACCATCAATTACTTCAAATTTTTAATTTTAAATGTTGAATGACATTATCAAATACCACTAAGTGTGCCTGAAATGTGCATGCAAGAAATGGTAAATTATAATGTTCATGCAAGAAATGATAAATTAACAGCATTATACCAATCTCTATACTTGCAAAAATTAAAATGCATATGACAAGTAACTTGCACTGTAAGATGTGAATGACCTTGCGCTGTCTCCATTTGTATATGATTTTTTAGAAATTCCACATGCATCTGGTTTTTTTGAAATGGTTGCAGATTTCCAAGATATAGTTGAAGTCGTTTTGTTTTCTTCAGGCTTTTCATTTTTGTTATTTCCATCATTATCATCACTGTGGTCATCGTGGTCCCCCTCGTCCTCATCACCATCAATTTCCTTTATTTCATCGATGGTGGTGGCCTTACTCTTATGTACAACTACTTCATTTGTCCCGCTAATCTCATTACTTTTCTTCTTCATTTGAATTGGTTGTTTGCTAGTTCCTTCTGTAGGAACTGAAGGCTGATTATCTCTATCCGCAACAGAAATGGAAGGGGATAATATTACTTGATCTCCGGGCTTAATTTCACTAAGTGGCATACGGTCTCTAGAGAAACTAGCACTTCCTAATTTAAGGCTAAACAATGACTCATTAGAAGCAACACTCCATTCAACTGGTGTTGTAGATTTATTCCTTTCAAATACAGCTGAAGGAATTCTAAAAGGATCATATCCTCCTCCTGCTCTATCCATGAGTTGCATTGGAGGACATTGCATAATAGATGTTAAATGTGGCTGACGAGATTGATTAGTTACATCAGCAATTGGAAATGTTAATGACTCTAAAGAACCAGTCTCAGATTCTATCGATATCGAAGACTTATTTCGCAAAACCCCATTTTCATCATTTTTCAATATTGGTAAAGTAGAACACTTGCTGGTATTAAAACCTTCTTTAATTTTGTTGTCTTGCAAGACTTCATCTTGAGAGGGGGAAGTTGGTGATGAAGAAGATAAAGATGAAGATGAATCAGAGGAAGGTAGCTTTAGGGACAAAGATGAATTCAAAGAAGAATGTTTTAGAGATGAGGAGGCTTCTACATCATTATCTCCTTCATGATCTGTATTTAAATTTGATGAATTTCCATTGGGACTTTTATCAGTAACTTTACCTGCATTGTGTTTTGATTTTTTCTCATCAGAACAATTGTTGATCTTTTTCTTACTGCTTTTATTCCGGCGTTCCAAGCCCATTTAAACTGTAAATAAAATATGAACAACAACAGCAGCAGCAGCAGCCTATTTCAATATTTAAAATCCTTAATCCAATGCCAACAATGAACAAATTCAAAAACAATGTAACAATTTTAAAAAAAAAAGGAAAAAAAAGTTTATACCTTTATGACGCTAGATGGTGTTAACCGGTGGAGAACTTCTGGAATTTGATCGCCGGGATACCACCGGCGATCCAGAGCTTCTCCTATGATAAAAAGAACCTTTTTTTACCCCAAAAAATTATCAAAAAATGAATAAAAATAAGTCAAAAATTAAAAAAAAAAATGAATAATGATAAAGCAACAAAAACCCAGGTCCCAAAATATATAATAAAACAAACCTGTAATTACAGGTTTGATTTAACTTCGAAAAAAGAAGGAAAAAAAAATCTTTGAGACCAGAATTTTAGTTGCTTTATCAAAAAGAAAAAAAAAATCTTAAATTTTTTTTAAAAAAAATTTAAATTAAAGAATGAGAAGAAATTGAAAATGGGAATTAGTAATTAATTAGAGATTACAGATTGCTTAGGCAAATTTGAGAACGAAAAGAATGCAAGAATTTATGGGTTTGTAAATGTAACTAACTTCGGCGCCATCTCTAACTACCTTCTATAGGTTTGCTTTGCTTCTATAATAGGAATTTTGAGTTTGTCCCATCACATTTTTCCAAGTCAATGATCATATAATACTTAGCTGGACTAAAATCTTGGTAGGGACCTAACTACCTATTAAGTTTTGGTTACTACAATCGTCTTCCAGAGTACTGAATTCAAATTTGAATTGAAATAAAAAAAAAAAAAAAAAAAAAACTGATGAGTAACTCTTTCTTTTAAGTATGAAGTGATAATTTTTTTGAGAAATTTTTAAATAGATTGAATTTATCACTTCAGTTTTATATTGATTTAATAAAATTAATGAGTTAATTTATAGTGATGTAATAATATTAATTGACATAATTTATTTTTATTAAATTAATTTATAAATAAAATGATTTACTTAAATATTCTTTTGGTTACATTGATATCAGAAGAGTCTTACTCTATAAGGGCGCTAGAATATCAAGTAAAGGAGCCTGAAAAACGTAATAGGCTGCTACTCTAGCCTCGCTTTGCTTCTTCAAGCTCCGTACCTTATTGAAGACTAAAGTGCTAACGCGCCTTATATTTTTTAGTAAAGCAACCTTTTGCGTTAGGCGCTCACGTTTTTCATTTGGGTGGAAGCTGGCAGCAGGGCTTGCTTAACCGCATACACGGAATTGGGATCTCTTCTCACGTGCCACTCTTTTTATCGGGAAAGCCTCGCTTAGTCAAAGGGCTGATTATTTATAACCCTTTTTGCTCTGTTTAGTCCGTAGTACATAAGTTAGAAGTTCAAATAATGTTATCATACTTTGTCCAAGACATGCAACTCAAAATATGGAATTTAGATTTAGGTTTAGTTTTTAATTTCTTTGGATTTTAAGAATTTAGGTTTGTATTTTTTTTAAAATGAAATAAACAAAAACAAAGTTGGAAACTTTGAAGTAATTTTATTTTTTAAAAAATTTATATCTAATTATTTCAAAAAAAAAAATCTCAAAATAGATAATCTTGTTAGGAGTATCTTATATTTTATTAAATACAAAAATATTAAGTAATTAACATAAAAATAGACTTTTTGTATTAAAAATTTAACATAATATTAGAGCAAATTGATCCTATTTATCTAATTACCTTGTCAATTGGTCCAATTTACTTGTTTATCTAATTATTTTGTCGGTTTGTCCAATTTACCTGATTACCTATTTAACTTATTGGTTGATCCGGTTTACTTAATTATCTTGTCGATTGATCCAGTTTACCTGATTATTTAATTACCTTATCAATTAGTAATTTTAAATAGCTCGTTGTCAATATTAAAAGAATATCAAGTATCACATATTTATTAAATAAAAAAATTTTAAGTGATTAATATATAAATTTTTTTTTCAATTTTAACAAGTTAGCTTTTAATATTGGTTCTCTAAAATTTATATTAAAAATTTAACAAATCTAAATAATAATTATAAAAAAAATCTAATTACAAAATATATATATGTGCACGCAAACTCAAGTCTTATTCATTATTGAAAATAATTCTCACAAAACTACCAATCTTGCTTTAAAATACAATAAATTTGCCCATAAATAAAATGGGCCAAGTATCATAAAAATTTGAGAGACGGAAACCAAAAGCATATATGAATGATAATAATAATAATAAAAAAAAAAAGAATAGTAATAACCAAATAATAATATGAATAATAATGAATAAAAAATTCAGAATAATCAAAATATTTAATAATTATTAGTGTATATATAGTTTTATTTCACTGAAGGAACAAAAGCTATATCTATATAGGTTCCACCGTCTATTTGAAAATAAAACAAATTTATTTCAAAACTAAAAGGTTTTATATATATGTTCATAAATTTTTTAAAGAGAATGAAAAATGTTAAGAATCAAAACTTATATAAAATTATTGAATTATCATCCTAATAACTTTTTTTTCTCCATTAAATTAACTCAATAATTAAAATTCACATAAAAACTCATCAATATTTATTAGATGAAAGAAGATAAATTTAATATTAATCTGCTCCAATTAAAATTCCTGTTAATAATTGAACCCTGCCCCAATATTTATTTATTTTAAAAAAGCAAATTACAACTATAATTTATTGCAATTAAGAATTATATATAAAAAAATATTGCAAAGAATAAAATAAATAAAAGGGATTTTTATACAAACACCTGAAAAAAAATTACTTTTTTACAACATATATATATATATATATATATATATATATATATATATATATATATATATATATATATATATATATATATATATATATTTGCAAAGGTAGCCTGTAAATCTAAAAAATATAATATTTACAACCTTTAATTCATGCACTTCATTCACTTCGTCCTTTTTTTGTTTTTTCAAATGTTTATTATATGTTTATCAAACATTTCTTCAAGTGGTATTTACTTGTGTATAAGTATATATTATTTATTATTTTAATCTCTTTTTATTTATTCTATTTTTAATTAATAATTTCAATCATAATTATATGTTTATTTTCCATTAAGTAATTTTGTTAATATAGTTTAAATTTTCAATCGTCTTTAAGGGTTTTTAATTCAAATTTGAATTGAAATAAAAAAAAAATTGACGAGTAACTCTTTTCTTTTAACACTTAAGTATTAATGATCTTTTCAAATAAATTTTAGGTGAATTGAATCTTTGTACACTGATTAAATAAAAATAAGATATTGATTCAAGTGGTATTTACGTGCATATATATATATATATATATATATATATATATATATATATATATATATATATTATTTTTAATTAATAGTTTTAATCATAATTATATGTTTCTTTTTTATTAAGTAATTTTCTTTTCCATTAACCTGTATTTGATAACATTGGGTGATGAGTTCAAGTGAATGGAGGGAAAAAAAAAAAAAAAAAAAAAGATAAAAATAACAACACAATTTAAAAATATATAAAAAAAAGTAGCAATAAAAAATATATTATTTTTTCCTCTAAATAAATTCTATAATTAACCTGGCCCTAAAGTTTTGAAAAGGCCCATCAAGCAATTGTCCATTGGCATAGTAAGAACTATAAATACTATAATTAACCAAAAACTTGATTACTGCAAATAACTGTGAAATTATCATATTAATCTTACGCTTAATCTTGATCAGGTAACAGAACATGTATGGATTATAAATGGATGGATAAATTGAACTAGAAACGGTGTTAACCATACTTTGTTTCATGGTAGCTTCAAAACTCTCAGATTTTTATCAGCCCAGCCACTGTCTACAGTGTCTTCCATCACTTTCGCAAACGCAGGGAGCTCATGTTTTTCTCTGTTTCTCCAGTTTCATTACCGGTGCTTCATCTCCTATTCGGTTTCGAAATCTGAATCCTTTCTTTCGCCAGAAGGTACAATTCTTGTTTCCGCGTCGTGGGTTTCTTTTTCTTTCTCTGATTTCTGCTTCCAACGCCGTGTTTGTTAATCGATAAATTTGCCTCGGAATAAAGGGTATTGTGGGTAATGTTCTGTCTCTGTAGAAATTTTAGTAAAAATTGTAAATGGAGTAACGGATTTTTTTTCTGGGTAATGAGTACATGTTAATTGAATGAGTACTTTATTGGGTTTTTGATAAGTGTATCTGTTTAGGTGAAGCTTTATTGGGGAAATATATAACCAAGGGAGGTTGGAGAATGAGACATTCATGAGTAATCATGTCTTTAATTTTTTAATATATAAACATTCACATGAATTATTCAAATAAATGCTTTATTTGTTATTCGATTACTATGTTATGCTTAGTTCAAGGGTGTTTTACCTATCCTTTTTCACTTATTCTTGGCTATGAAAAGGATTAGTATTTATTCGGTTTATTATTTACTTAGTTAATATATTTTAATTGCTTATTTTGTTTGGTTCATCAGGTTTGGACTTAGAAATGCATGAAGAAAATGGATAATGTTGGTAACATTAGTTGCTATATCAAATGTATTCAGCAATTCACTCAGAGTCAACATCATTAATGAATTCTGGTCCAGTACACCTCTGTGAAATTCTGGCTTCTCAAATCTCACCTAAACAAGGAAAAATCAAAGTTCTATGGAAGAATCACGAGGTCGACTCTTACCTTCTGATCTTCAAGAATCTGCCTCTCCTCATGACACTGAAAGGCTTAATTTAGATGGGTATGGAAATCGTGGTCCTGGCTTGCCTGGCCTTAAGAAGAGAGGTCATGGACATGGAAGTCGATCTTGGATAAAGATTGATCAGAATGGTGAATCAAAGATTGTGAAACTTGATAAGCCTACTATAATGAGGCACTGTTCCTTGCCTGCTAGAGATCTGAGGCTTTTGGACCCACTTTTCATTTATCCTTCCACAATTTTAGGACGGGAGAAAGCCATTGTGGTCAGTCTTGAACAAATTAGATGTATAATTACAGCTGATGAGGTCATTCTTATGAATTCCTTAGATGGATGTGTTGTCCAGTATGAATCAGAATTCTGCAAACGTCTCCAAACAAACAAAGATCAAGCTGGTAAAATTACATTTAATACATATATTATATTGATTTGATGGTCTTGAATCTTCCATTTGTTTTGCTTGTTAATTGGAAAATAGATGGATTGCAAGATTTTATTACCTTTTATTTATTGCAATATGTAAATCATGCTGGTTGTGAAAGGATTTTTCCCTTTTTTTATTTGTTCTGTCCAATTTTTTGAGTAAAACACAAATGAGATTTGAGCGTCTGTGTAATGATTTCTTGACAAATATGTTGATGTCTTTTGCATATATGACAAAATGAATGTAAAAGGGAAATTTAAATTTTAAAGGGAAAATATTTTTTATTGGCCACTAGTTTAGAATATTCTCTCTGCTCTCATTAAATTATGTATTAAGGTGCTCTCATTAAATTATGTATTAAGGTAAGTAGATGGAAATCTTCAATAGCTCAATATTTTTTTTCCCTTAAAAGTAGGTGCTAATTTCTGCCACTCTCAATTATGATTGATTTTGATTTCTTGAAATTTATTAATCCAAATTCTGCAAGCATTGCAAATAAATTCTGGTGATTTGATTCAGAGGACTTGCCATTTGAATTTAGAGCTCTGGAATTGGCTTTGGAATTAGCTTGCATGTCTCTTGATGCACAGGTATGCTATAATCTGCGTCACTAGCTAATTAGAAAAACCACTTCACTCTTCTCTTTTCTTTTTTCCTTATCAATACACATTTTTATAAATATATTGCAAATTGAATGCTTCTTTTACAATTTTTGAGGGATGTCCTGGGGATATGATCCATGTCTTTGTAAAGTCCTCTGGCCTTTCCTATTTATAAATCTTCTGGTAGAAAATCTTCTCAAGTTGGGGAATCTTTATCAAAAGGAAATTTGATGAAAATATTCCAGTAGATCATGATTCTTAATGACTTCCTAGGATGACTCACGTTATGATATGGCAATGACATTCTTATGCCTTCTTCATTATCATCATAATCATGATCATTATATTCTTCTTTCAGAATAAAAGGAAAGGTAGTGGATCTTGGCATTTGAAAAAATGGAGTGGCTTGTGTTGCTGTTTTGTTATTTGAGAGAGAACTGAAATATGTATTTCCTCTCTAATGCAATTTTATTAAGGTTGGAATAGATTTGGACAGAGATCATCACTACTTTAGTTGATTTTTATGGCTGATACGACAGTGTGACATAAGCGGGATTTTCCTTTCTTTGTATTCTTAACAGTAGAATTAACATTTTGCATACCATAATGTGAAGGCTTGATTGGCTTTTTACATTTTTGTTAAGTCTTGACTTTCAAATTTTATTGGTTTACAAGTTGTTAAATTTTATGCATATAATTCTTTAAATTCAATCACTACCATGGTTCGATAGTCTGCCCACTGCTCTTCCTATGTTTATTCTATCAGGCATAACTTGCATTTTCTGAATATTATAGCCATTAGATCCATATATTTACAGTCTCTTACATGCTAAACTCATAGCAAGAAAGCCTTGATTTGCATACTTGGGAAACGTGCCCAAATTCTTTCAGGGATTTAACTCCTTTTAGATCATTTTTCTGTTGTAAGCTCTGATCAGCACAAACAGGTTTGGAACAACTAGTTGGCGATTGAGGTGAAATGGAGTTTAGTTGATTCCTCTGTTATAAATTTTTTACTGCGGTCACCATGTTTCCTTGACAACAAAAGTAATAGCAAAAAATATAGCTAGGTGGAGTTGCATGTGTAAAGTGGTAGACTAGCTATTCATACTTCAAACTTGGTTTTCACTATTCAGTATACATGGTTGTCACTTCTGATATATAGTTGATGTACAGTATTCATGGTATTCACTATCCATACTTCAAACATGGTACTCACCATTCACCATTCAGTATACATGGTTGTCACTTCTGATGTAGCTCTTTTGTTTAAAAACGTTAGACGATAAGGATCATGTTCTGAGCATCTTCCCTGCACTTTACTTAGATAGGACTTGCTGTGGATAATTGCTCTATCACATACGAAAACAATGGATTACTAACCAACCAGCCAGCATTTTCATAGACAAGATGTACTTCTTGCTAAATTGCTTACATTATGTAGTTTCGGGTTTGATAGGTAAAAGAACTAGAAATGGAAGTTTATCCATTGTTGGATGAACTGACATCATCAATTAATACTCTCAATCTGGAACGTGTCCGTAGACTCAAAGGCCACCTCCTCGCACTGACTCAGCGAGTTCAGAAGGTAAAACTTCCTTTTCTCTTTGTGTTGGTCTGCTGCCACTTTGCCTCCTCTATATATTAGCTTCTAGATTGAAATTATAGGTTCATGATGAGATAGAACATCTCATGGATGATGATGGCGACATGGCTGAGATGTATCTGACGGAGAAGAAACAGAGAGCAGAAGCTTATGCACTTGGTGACTTATATTTACAAAATAATAACTCAGGTGAGACCAGAGTGCTTTCTAACTCTGCACCTGTTTCACCTATGAGGTCATTTAGTGGGTCCCAGAAATTGCAGAGGACGTTTAGCAGTATTGTCACTTCAAGCAAACATGGAAGCTTCGCAAGTTCTTCAACTAATGAAGAAAAAGTTGACCAGCTTGAAATGTTGCTTGAAGCGTACTTTGTTGCTATTGACAACACTCTCAGCAAATTATTATCGGTAAGATTTTTCCTGCACAATTGTGTTTTAACCCATCTAAATTCATAAGATTGCTACAACTCGGTATTATTTGCAAATATATATCTAACAATTGGCCAATGGTTATGCGTTTTGTAAAATTGTCATTATTTCAATAAATCAGCTGAGTGGAAAAATGTTACTAGTTTCTCAATTCACTGATTATGATCCAGGATACCATCCTAGTCTAGACACATAGGCAAACTGAAATTCAGAATCATACTAAGGTTGCATAGAATTCTGTGGGTGCTAAAAATAGTTATGCAATTTTCATACTGAGGGAAGGGGGTGTTTGGTAGTTTGGATTTTTTTTTTCAGGTTATATACTGTATTGACATTGTCTATTCCTTGCGTTAATTCTTCAATTAATGATGCAGCTTAAAGAGTATATTGATGATACTGAAGATTTGATCAACATTAAACTGGTAATGGTTAATCTCTCACGTTTTATGATGCTTCTTTTTTTCTTTTTTTCATTCAACATTTTTTGATTGACAAAATAAAATATTCTGATCTTATCTCTCTTTTATATGACCAGGGAAATGTCCAGAACCAGCTGATTCAGTTTGAGTTGCTTCTTACTGCAGCAACCTTCGTGACTACAATATTTGCCGTTGTGACAGGAATTTTTGGGATGAACTTCGCAGACTCAATTTTTGATTACCCATCTGTATTTAATTGGGTTCTGATTGTAACCAGTATTGCATGTGGGTTATTGTATTTGTCATTCTTGATCTATTTTAGGCACAAGAAGGTCTTTCCATTGTAGAATGTACTGCATATTGCTCCAGACGAAGACCTACACTTGATTTTTGGCAACGAACTTGTAATTCATATTTATTATATTTATATTGCTATTTTTCCCCATTTTCCTCTTGGATCAAATTTATTTTAAAGGCTGCAGGCTGGCTATCATGGTGGTGTGCATGTGTATATTGTGTAAAGTTCATTGTTATAAAAAAATGATGAAAAGTCGTTTTACTGAATCTCGACCGAACCCCATTTTAGAGGTCTTTATTGACTTGAGCTTTACATGTTGCTCTCAATTCTGGGCACGACCTAATGATTTCACCTGGAAAGCCCCACGAGATAATTGAGAAATTTTTCCCTGATCTAAGATATAATTTTATACTATTTTTTCTGTCATTGTCGTCAATCATATTTATTAAATGTCTGGTAGAGTCACTGCATCTGTTTCCATAGTCCTAATCTCTTCATATGAAGCTTCACCCAACTCCAAGGCAATTTCTTGCAGCCTCTTCTGGCTATTTTCAAGTGCTGCCTGTAGTTCTATAATGCGTGCTTTGAGCCTTGATTCAACTACCTCATGAAGACGCAAGCTCAGCTCCTGAGGCGAAATGGCATAGATTTCGGTTTGAGTGTGATCAGAGGAGTTTCCACTTGATTCATGTTCTGAATCATGTAAAATGTTAGGTTGCTGATTGACCTTGTCTGGACCATAATCTTCCTGTATCACATCTTTTTCCAAGTTAATAGAATCCAGCAGCAGGAAATGATATGAAACACACGCACACACAAAAGTTATCGTTTTCTTTCATTCTGTGTTTTCTGACCTAACAAAGTACCTGAAAGGAATGAGAAATCCTCTCCAAGCTTGATGATTTCATGTTTAGTTCTAACCTCTCTAGTTCAGCTTCAAGCTCAGCCTCGATTTCCATCTTTGCCTTCTCGTTATTTAAGTCATTGCAGCCAAATTTCGCAGATTTATTCGATTCCTGTCTTTTGGAAAATTCAGCTAGTGTACCATACAGGAAGGAGTTTCCACCGGAGTTTGAACCCTCATTAGTCAGCTCTTTCAAAGTTAACTGATCTTTCATTTCAAGTTCGTCATGCAAATCATCAACCAATCTCTCATTCTGCTTCAATCGTTCATTTAAATTGTCTATTTCCTTTCTATTATCACCAGTTGTTAATATCATCCCAATAGTCATCCCAAGGTAGAAATGAAGAGTATCATTGCTGGAAGGCCCTGAAAAAAGGCAGAAACTTTAAGCAAGATGAAAAAAAAAAAAATTGGGGTATGTGCTAGAAACAAACATCTAACACTGGTTTCCAACTGCTCATTCATATAGGCACTTAGAAGGAAAAAGATTAATTTCCAAGGAAGAAAAACATTTGAACAGAAATCTATGAAACAGTGGGGTTGAACTCTTCATTTCTGAAATCAAAGCTACCTGTGGTTAATGACCTCATGGTGCATGTACTTGGTGATGGAAGTGAAGCATACGCATAGTCTTCTGATCTATTTTGCTCTCTGTACAATTCAGCTGTGAGATAGTTCTCAAAAAAGTTTAGTGGTTTCAGGATATACCCAGTAGACCTAGTTATCTTTAGTTGCCTCCCAGTTGCCAATCTCTGAGAAGAGCCAGCTTCTCCAATGGAAAATTCAGGTAATGATTCACTAGATAAGTCTAAAAAGTACTCCCTCCTTTTATTGTTCCCATAAATCTGTAACTCAACTTCACCATTAGTATCATAAGAAAAATTTGCTGCTGCTAGTCTGCATAAGGGGCAAGTTCTGTCGCGAATTCGCTGCAGTACGTTTCTGTGATGGGAATGGCTGTGAAATTCACAAGAACATGATTTCAATGAGTTTTCTGTAATTCTTGATGTAGAATTTTTCAAGTAATTAGCTTTAGCCACATATCCGGCACCAGCAGCTGCTGCAACTACCCATAAGTCCATAATTTTTCTTGCCTTAACTAAGAAAAGAATTTGGATTCTAGATTTGAACTACCTGAGAAAAATCCATGAGAAAAAAAAATTATTTTTCATTAAAATTAATGTATAAACTATTTGTTCTAAAGAAAAGAACTTTGAAAGAGCCATTTTTGGCAGTATATTTATATATGTATTTATATTCCAAACCACTTAAAATTATTATTTATCCAAAAATAAAATAAAATTGATTGGAATGTCAGTAACCATCATCAATTACTTGCCAGCAAAAATAATACTGTGGACTGAAATATTTTATGCCAATTGCAGAGATTGTTATGGGCTAATAATATTTTAAGTTATTTTTGTCACTTAATCAGTTGATAATTCTTCTATGACTAATTAATGGGGTAATGGAAGAACTGTCAATAATGGAATGAATTTTGCTTTTGTTATTTATATTTTTGTGTTTTATTTTGCATGTTAATTTGCATTGCTGTAAGCTATTTCAGCCTGAAAATTGAATTGGATGCCATTCAAGCATTTAGTCTTTCACTGGAAAAAAAAAATTATCATTTTAAATTTTATTTTTAAAATTAAAACTAATTTTTTTTTTTTTTGGAAGAAAAAACTAATAGATTAATAATCATTGTGACAAAATCTTAAAAAAAAAAAAATAGAACAACTTAAGAGGGTAATATTGGAACTCAAAAAATCTCTCTGAGGGCAATATTGGAACACAAAAAATCACAAGAAAATCTTCAAGAAGCAATAGTGAAAGACACAAAAAATAACTCTCACGCCAAAACAACTTCTTTCACGAACTTTGGTCCTATTATTCACCTTTTGTTACTGAGATTAAGATAGTTGTGAATTAAAACCATTGCTAAACCCAATTATTCAAACAAAACCCTAATTGAAACCCAAAATACTCTTCAAGATTCATAATTTGCAAGATTCATCATTATAATGAGTGATTATATACTGACTCCCATTCTGTTGAGGCTTCCTGTGGTTAGCTTAGTTAGATTCAGTTCTATCAATAAAAAATGGCCACAGCTTATAAGAAGTTGATATTTCATTGCTCGCCAATGTAATAGTCTTTGTAACAAGCCATATTTGGCTTTCCTGAGGCATCACTTCGGGACCCTAAAGAAGAGAAATATGCTTTGCTTCCCCCTCTTCAATTGGATGCTCTAGTATCTTCCTTGGCATCTTCATACAACAATAGTAATGTTTATACATTGAGTAATCAACCGGATTTCTTTCATCTGATTGTTGGTTCCATTGATGGATTGATTTGTTTTGAGCAACTCAGATCAAAACTTGAAACTTTTATGGAACCCTACAATAAGGCGTTATCTTGTACTTCCAAGATCGAATTTCTCCCTGGTGAGACATATCTTTTACAAATTTTGGAATTTGGGTTTGATTTGAAGCATGATGAGTACAAAGCAATAAAGATTTCTTCCATCCAATTAATCTATTCAAAAGTTTGTTTACTCCAAGAAAATTGAGTTTTATTTCATAAAACAACATGTATGGAGAAATGTAAAGTTTGAGAGGCTGAGTTAGTGGTACTTACAATAGGTGTCTTCTTTTTCTGGTGCATCAATATACTAGGTAGGATTTTGTAAAGGTTGAGACAAATCCATCATTTTGACTTGGGATGAACACATTGAAAATAGATAATCCTTCATACATTTTTGTGTGTGGTGTTTTTTTGTGAAATTAAGGCGCATCAAGAGTAATGATTGATGTTATTTCATATTAGTTGGATAAAAATGATTGCTAAAAAATTATGATTCATTTGAATTTTATGCATCCACATTTTTAGGTTTTTTACCTTTTTTTTTTTATGTTTTAATATTAGAAACAAATTGTTAGTCAGTTGATTATTTAAAACTATGTTTTTGAATACAATTATGTGTTGGTGAAATTCAGAATGTCTTTTTTTAAAAAAAAAAATATTATCACATATCATGTTTAATGATTGTTATTATATATGCTATTTTTTTTATGCCATATTAATATCTATTATATCTTAAACTTTGTAACAGCATGTTAACTGAGAAACAAACGAAAAATTTAAAGGTGATTGTAACACTTCTTATATATAAGAACTTTAGGAGATGTCAACACATAAGGAGAAAATCGAATACTGAATCTTCTCTCAATGAAAATCAATATGCAATAAATGTTGGATGAAAATCCATCTCACTGCCTAAAGATGCTGAGAATGAAAAAAAAAATCATTTTTAAAATTGTTTAACCACTTTAAATCTAAAGAAAGGTTACAAGATAATCGGTACATTAGAGTAGAGGAAAAGATGGCCATCTTTCTAAGTACTCTCAGTCAAAACTTCCAAAATCGTTTTACAAAATGAAGATTGAACCATTCAACCCATACCATACACATTTACTTTCATGAAATTTTAAAGGCAATATTATATTTTGCTAAAGAAGTGATGGTATCAACTACACTTAATCCATATTTGAACTAAGTTAAGCATCATTGACAACTTTGACAAAATTTTAAGGAATAATACATAGGTTTCAACCTTTAAGAATTTTCATTACTTTATATATTAAAAAGTTTTAAAAATTTCTTTTAATAAGGAACAATTAGTGCACTTATTGTGATGCTTGCCTAGACTTTTATACCACTTGACCAACAAACACCTTATCAAAGAAAAGGAAGGAGAGATTGCTATCAAAGTGTACTTGCTATATGTGACTTTGATATGATATTTACATTTGTAGGAGTAGCTCATGACTTGTGAATATTAAGAGAAACTATGGGAGATCCAGAAAATAATTTTCCTTTTCCTCCAAATAGTAATATATATATATGTGTGTGTGTGTGCGCACGTTTTTTTGTTTAATTGTTTATGCAATTTATTTTATAAAGTATATTAATTGCATTTTATTATCTATTTCTTTCATATAAATATTATTTATGTGATACTGCATATATAAATACTAGGGGATTTATGACTCCTTATCACAATACACATTATTGGTTATGGTTGATGAATGGAGATTGGGAGGATACAGTATCACTTAGAATTATGGATATAATTATGATTATGATTATGTTTATGTTTATGATTATGATTATGATGAGATTGAGAAGATGAGCTATGACTGGTGGATGCTAGCCGGGCCTGCTCATCGCGAGGGCCACTACCAGTCGGGTCAGGGGTGCGTGATATAGACTAGTAACGGCCGGGCCCATTAGATGTAAGAGACAGATTATTAGATTCAGAGAGTCATAATAGGGGGGATCAGCTCCCCATATTGAGTATTAGTGTGGTACTGTGGACTATATCTTATCTTTAGTTACTTGTGTGATTTGTTTGTCTCTGTAACATATTGCATTGGCATAAATATTAGATGTATATTTATAGGATACCAGTTTAATATATTAGTTAGTATCATTCATTGAGTCGAACGCTCATTCCTGTTCAAATTATATTTTTCAAGTGGTAGAATGAGTTTGTGAAGAGTTTTGATTTGAGTTAAACTGTCTTTTATCTTTCGGCAGTATTCTGTATTATTAAGTACTGAGTTATGTAAAATATATTTGTATAATTGTATTGGTACTTTAGAACTCCATAGTGTTACTCTTGAAATCTGTATTCTATTTATTATCAGTTATGATGTATATTCTAAGTTAAGAAATAGGTTGTTAAGCAGAAGCCAGTGATATGTAATATGCTAATTTGAGACAATGATTTTGATTAGCCCGTGTGGCTTTGATTTAAATTAATGTTATATTGGATCTGCTTAATGTGTAAGTCCATAGTCCCATTATGTGGTGTTTTGTCATTTTGTGTGATGTCAGACTTACTACGGACACTGGTAGGCACATGCATCACCCGTGTTCTAGTGTCAATCACGTGATTTTAGGTTTGGATCATGACAATAAGGAGGATCTAAACAGACATTTTAGACTTAAAATGTACTCACCATGGATAAGTCTAAATGCTAGACTGTTAAATCTCCATAACTGTTAGAAATTTCTTATTCTAATTCATGTTTGATAGAGTTTGTCACTTACTTTCTCTAGTTCTTATATATAAAATGAGTAAAAATATTAGCTGGTGTTGCTGGTTAATATATTAACCTCATTTCCTTTCCTATAGGTTATGGGTTTAAATCTTAGCAGAAGCTTTTTTTTTTTAGTTATTCTTTGATTTTTTCCCTTTTTTAGTTATTCTTTTTTTTTTTTGTAATATTTGCAATTAAAATTATATTAATAGTTATATTTTTTTGTTTAATTATTTAATTAAATTTATATTTATTTCTATAAGAAAAAATTTATATTAATGGTTGAATTTTTTATGAATATTTATTTGTTTATTTCTATGAAATTATTAGTTTATTTTTTTATTTATGTTGAATTTGAAAAAACTAATAGAGTTATTAAATATTATTTTATATTTATTTAGGTAAATTATTTAATGCATCAAATAAAATTCACTTTCTATAAATTTATATAAAATTAATAATATATATTAATAATTATTTTAATTAATTACAAATTAATATTTTTAATTTTTATGATATTAAAATTTTGTTGTAATATTTATATTATTAAAATAATATCTAAATTTTTTTATGCTTAAAAACTAATCTATCAAAATTCATATATCATAGAGAATAAGTTCATCAGTTATAAAAAATAGGTTCATAAGATATAGAGTATAAGTTCATCACTTTTAAAGAATATATTTTATTCTCTTACCAATATAACTAATGGATTTACAGTTTATAAATGATAAACTTACACCATATATTTGATGAATCTATAAGTAATACTTAATGAACATATTGCTTATATTACTTTGAATTCTACTCGATTGATATAACAAAACTAATTGTTGATTAATAAAAATAAATAAATAATTTAGTATTGATTTATAATTATAAATCTGACAGTAAAAGATAAAAAAATTTGCATGTGATATATAATGAATATAAATATTATATCTAATGAACTTAATAATTATATGTGATAAATCTAAATTTTAAATATAATAAATCTCATAATTATATGTGAAATATTAAAAAATAAAAATTATAAATATGAGAAATGAATAAAATTAAATTATAGAATAATCAAATCATGAATTGACAGTAAAAGATAATAAATCTATATATGATATGTAATGAATCTGAACGTTATATCTAATGAATTTGATAGTTATATGTGATGAACCTAAATTTTAAATCTAATATACCTGATAATTTAAAGTTTGATATAAATTTACAGTTTACAAATAATAAACCTAAACTATATATTTGATGAATTTATAAGTAATACTTAATTAACACAGTGCTCATAAGTGGTGAACATGATTATTATATAAATTATATTTGACGGTTAATTTTCAATGAATTTATTATTATTAAAAAAAATTTGATTTTTGAAAATTTATTGTCATAAAAAAGATAAATATGATATTTATCTTTTTGTTAAATTATCTTTAAAAACCATGTAAAAAATTACCATAAAAATATTAAAATTTATAAATGAAAATTACGTTGAAAAATTAATGATATTAAAATTAATTATCATTATAAAAATCAAATAAAAAATTCAACCATTAATATAATTTTTTTTCAATATTTTTATATTAAAAAGCAAAAAGAAAAAAGAAAAAAAAACTGAAAAAAAAAAAAGAATAAATAAAAAAACAAAGAAAAAAACAAAGAATAAACGGAAAAAAAAAAAAAAAAGAGAGTTTTGTACGACTTGAACTTGGGACTCCAAGTTAGTCCCAAGTTCCAAAATTAGTATATTAACCAATTCCACTAACTTATCATTTTAATCTTTTACTACGCATATAATACTTTAACATATATCCTAAAATAATAATGTTACATAGTCTTTGGTTCATGGTATAAATTGCCTACTTTCTCCACTACAAATATATTATTAGAGTATTAATTTTTATATGTGTCAAACTCCTTATTGTAAACATAATTGGTTTTAATGCAATATAAGTTTTTATGTATTTTATTTTATATATTTTTCAAATTATTTTTTCTATTGGACAAATTTAGAAAAAATTAAAAAATTAAAATTATTAAAGTTTATAAGATAAAGTAAAATGAATAACAAAATATAAAAAATTTATTAAATTTGATTAAAGTTTACTACTCTTTATCAACTAAAATATTTTTTATTAAATAAATTATACTTTTTAAAATAAAAAGCACATAAGATAATCCTGCAAATTGACGTAACTTGCAAAATTGTCAGTTATAGCTCATAATTCTCAAGAGTGAATAATCAAAGCACATACATAGACAAACTAAATTTCAGGGTAAAGAGGGCTTGGAGTAATTTCAACACTCTCAATTCGATGCAACATAAAGCCAAATAAAGCCTTCCAAGGATAGTCTATGGTTTTAAATATCGGCTACTATGTAGTGTATCAACACAGTTATAATGGTGAATCACCGTGACAGTGACACATTGACACAAACAAGGTCGGAAATTTTCTAAAAATTACGGCAACACTGACTGACCATTGCACTTAGGCCACGATACATTGAGATCGCCTTGGTTGGATTAATTTTGAACTCTCTAGCAGGGTTCCTTTTATTTTTTATTTTTTCATGTAAATCCAAATCAATGATTGCTGGTACATATTTATTTTTTTTTTTTTCAAAAAAAGACTGCTTAGGCTGGTTAGTTTAAAAGAAAAAGGAAAAAGAAAGAAAGAAACACAAAAGACGATGGTCAAATTCACATTTCTCACAAGGTATAATTCATGCCACAAACATAAACTACTGCACAAAAGGAAAGAACTTACAAATACAGGTTTTTTCTTCATGTACATATCAAGATGCTAATGTTGTTTTGGCGCAACTATCCACAGTGCAGGCCAGTATATCCTGATAATCTCGGGATATCCGGAAAGAGTCATAAACCTTTCCATCTCTGCTCTTCAAGTACTCAAACAACAGGTTGGAATGGTCAAATGCGGTAAGTTTTACAAATCCATGGTCATAGTCTTTGTACAAACTCCATGCTGTTTGGAGCGTAGTATATGGTGAAAGGCTTGCTCCTGCACCTCCAGCAACAACATGTATTGTGCCATTCAGGGTGCCTTTATAGTAGTGTTTCTCTTTGCTGGTGCATTGATTCTGTAGAAAGAAAAATGACATTCAATTATTACTAAAACAATACCATAGAATTCACCAGCTTTTCAGGTTGAATGCTTAGTAGCAAAATGAAGATACCATAAAGCTTATTGAGCAAGTCATTTTGGATTCTGGAAAGAGATCTTCCCACTTTGATTTGCAAAATTCAATTTCAAGAGAGATTCAGATCAGAATTTTTTACAGTCATTGAGCTTCTTTTCTCTCTCCCTCTCTCTCTCTCTTTCTCTCTCTCTCAGGATTTGCTTCCTAATGCACTTGTTTGGCAAACAAATCCAAGTGTAGTACAAGCTACTTCCAATTGGTCAAGGATTGTATCCACAACAGTTTGGCTTAACAAAAGGTAAAAATGCAAGAAATTGTCGTGTCTCATCACAACAATTCTAATTAAGAATTCTCAAATTAATTCAAAATGCAGCAAAGAAGATGATGCATATGAAGCTGCATAAAGTTGCTCAAATACCTGATATATGGGGCATGTTCTTTCATAGTTGTGCACATGGCCAAACAAGGCAATGTCAACTTTGTACTTTTGCCAGAGTTTTTGAAGGCTTTCCCTTCCCATTGGTTCTGCAAATGATCCTTCTACAGCGTAAGTAATACAAGAAGAATAACCCAATACTCGATGTGCGAGAAAAATCAGCCAGGGTTGCTTTTGTCTATCCACTGATGCTAGGCAATTTTCAATAAACTTGTACTGTTCTGTTCCTTCTCTCCAGTCATGCTCTGTATCAGCTATGCAGAACCGGAACATGCCATAGTCAGTAGAGTACCTGGTAAATGAGAATGATCATGTTCATAATCAGTTCCCAGTGTATCAAGGAACAAAACGATATACATTAATATACCTCTTGTTCAGCTGCCTATGAAATGAGACTATTTTGTAAGATACTTCTAACGGATACTTATCCATGTTATAGGAGATAGGAAACAAATACTGAAAACAGAAGCAGCAAGCAGGAATACAGAAGTATGCGAAATTCTGAAAAGTGACTTTGAGTACTTAAGAAGAAGCATGCATAACATTCTGTAACTGAAACACATAATTTGTAGTTGTGCAAGGAGTTATTCAACAGATGGCATAATTCACATATTATACAACTTGGTCTTACTAATACATGATTTAGATTTTTATAATATACAAATACATGTCCTGATATGATGATACCAAAAAACTGCATAATGGTATCATTGTTCAGAGGTAGGAGTAAACATATTCAAATCATATGATGAGCTATAACAATAGAATAACATCACAAGGGTACTGCAAAATTTTCTTACCAGAACTTTGCCCTGTTCCCTGCAGGGACATAGAACATAGTCTCAGCTAAAACCCCACATTCTCCCCCAGAATCCATGTTCCCATAAAATGATCCTGTCCCTGGCCAGTCACGCTCATGGTTACCACTACAAATACAGATTATCGTCATCACATAAATCGAATTCATAATTTAGCACATGGCTACTTGTAAAGCAACTTAAAAATAAACCTGGCAATCATGTAAGGTATGGTTGATGCAATTGGCTCAATTTGTGCAGTAAATTGGTCCCATTGTGATAAGTATCCATTTGCATAACATATATCTCCAATGTGGAATACTATATCAATGTTATTCAAGTCTTGAATGAGTTGCTTAGTGGTGTTAAGAGAGCCAGGCTGAAAATCATTGTATTCACTAGAACCATCAACTTCACCCTACAAAGTCAAATGAAAAACTTTAGAAACTGCATATAACTTGGTAAATGGACTGCAGTTCATTATTTTTTATTTTTTTTTTTATAAATGAGAACAAAAAATTCCTGACAGGGTTTAAATTTTTACCAATGATAATTATAGAGCAAGCTACAAGACAAATTAATTAAAGTAACATGCATATTTTAGATACTATTGAAATCCATGATCAGCCTGGTAAAGGAAAATGGGGAAGTATGTTAAAGGCAGTTCAAACCTTTCCCATGTCACCAAAAATGACTACACGTTGAAGAGAATTTTGTCCAGGATAAGGAGATGCTTTAAACTGGTATTCTGGACTCCAAATATAAGTACCATTGAACAATCTATGTCCCAGCTTGTAGGTATACCTACATAATCAAGAAGAAGCATATCAGACGTTGAAGTATTTTCAAAATTGAAAAGACTTAAAATCAATTATTTCATCGGAAGTAGTTACCTAGAACAGAGGTAGTTAATTCTACAATAACTACTAATTTAAATTTAATCTAAATTTAAATAAGCGGTTATTTTTGAAAGGATGTGTATAATGATGTCCTAATAACTACTTTTTTGTGTCTCAAGACAGAATATTAATATATATGTAAAATTCTACCAAAATATTTTTTAAGAGATAGAAACAACTTTCTCCCTCCTACTTTTTCTATAGACCTTTACTTGTTTATCCTTTTAACTGCAGGACAGTGTAAACAAGTTAATCAATGCTGCAAAATACTTTTAAGTGCTCAAAGGCCTAATTTATTAAGTGCAAAATAAATTAGACATTGTGCTTTATTGTATCCCATAGGTAGGGGCAAATACGATTTTCCAATGGTAGGGGCAAATACCAACAAGTAGGGGCAAATACAGCCTCAAGGAAAGTGTCAGTGTTTACATGCCTTGAAGCCTCCATTGATTGTTAATTAATTTTCTCCATTTTTGATACTTTGTTCTAACATCAGTTGCTCAGTCCATGTAACAATTTTAGCCTGAGTTTGAATCTTTTAAAATGGTGCAAATCCAATGTTTCATTCATGATTCCATTTGTAGTCAAATTCAGTGATGAAAAGGGTATGGGAGTTTGAACAGAATGTAGAAAATAAAAAGTATATTAGGTTGTATGCCAAAATCTGACTTGTTCTTGCCTCCATTTTCACAACCTCATGCTTCACCCAAGCGGTGCAGCTTTCAGACATACTATAAACATCTTCAAGCATATAATATCTACAGAATAAATCATTAAATTTATAGTTTCACTTTCTTGCCAAATGAAAAATATGATGAGCTGTTCGATCAGTTTATGCAGTTACAAAATCTATATTGTATACTTAATATTCCCTTGTTTACAGTAGATTCAATATATCAATATTCCCTTGTTTACAGTAGATTCAATATATCTTCTAAGTCATGTTGTTTTTCACAATCTGTGACATATAAATTAGCATTAAAAATAAGATGCTAGATCTCAAACATCATCAAGGTGCATCAATGTATTCAAGTGGTGATGAAAAAGTGCAGTAATTATTTCTGTAAATATGCATCCTGATGAATAGTTCGAGTTCTTTAATTTTCTTCTTTTTCCCTTTTTTTACTTTACTTCAAATTATAATATGAGGCAAAGAATGCATTGAATTTAGACTTTTCCAGAGTATCAATGGTTAATTATGTGTTTTGGCTACTAATTTGCAAAAATAAAACATTGATGTCACAGGATACTGTCAAAATTGGAATAAGATACGCTAAGAATGCATAATATTTTCTATATTCTCTTAGTATAAAACTTGAGGAAGAATTCTAAATTTCCCAGAAAAGATTTAACACCAGAAGTCAACGATCGCATGCTAGAGATTCCTCAAAAAAAAAAAAAAAAGGATCATATGCTAGAGTACAATGTAACATACGCTTTGTTGGGCCACAAATCTTTCAAAAAGCTAGTATGTATATATCCAGGATCACGCCATCCCACCGTCCTTGCTGGTGCACCTGTGGATTGGCAGTCATTTAGATTCTTAAAAATTGTTAAAACAAAATTGACCAGAAGGTAAGCTTTATAACTTTCATAAGTAAAAAAATTAGGAACTAAGATAGACAGCATTTATGCTATCACTGAATCCTATTTGCAGTGTAACATTATCAAAAGCCAATTTAAAGCACAACTAAATTAACAAAACAGTATTTTTTTTTTCACACTTGATCCCATCATCTTAACATGCCTTTCAAATGGATTCAAAACAGTTTTCCTTCTTTCCTTCCTAACTTTTCCTTTTAGGGACAGCCACAGACAACGAATAAGCCATTTGGAAGATGCTGATATGCTGGATGATTCTTTCTAATTTAGCATCTATTAAACATCAAGCACATAGCAAGGTTCACCACCACAATGCTGTGAACTTTCAATTAATTTGCAAATATATCTTATGGCAAGAAGAACCAAAAGACCCAAATTCACTCACCACACATGCTGCTACGGTCAAACGTCAGTGTTCCAGCTGGAGAACGGATAGGATCACTTTCTTTAAGACCCCATTCAACAAAAGGTTCTGCTTCATTGATCCCATATCCACTTGTCCATGTTACAGTCATCTGTGCATCAGGATGATGATCATATTAACTCCATGAGGTTAGTTCTAGTTCTAGAACAAAATGGTGCAAATGACATCAGGGGTAACATTAGGAAAAAAAAAAAAAAAAGCTTATGAGAACAAGAAAAGTGTCATGTAATAATGTGTATGTTGTTCTCATGTCAATGCATGCCAGAAGGGAAATATATTCTCAAGACATAATATAAATAAGGCTGCAAGTTATAAGAAAGGAGAGAATGGATTTACTTCATTCCATGTTCTTCCTTGTGCTAAGCGCGGATAGACTGGTGCTTTTGGATTTGAGAAAGTTACTGTATTAGACACTGCCAGCAACTTTGGCTATTGTTCCAGAAAAAGGAAAGCATTAAAAGTCAAAGTTTTCATATAACTATGCATATTGTAATATGAGTCAAGAAAAGTTAAGAGCATACATTTAAAAAACCACCAGTAAATAGTGCAAAAGAGAAGTCTGATCTCTGGTTGATCAGTTGCAGTTTCAGTGACCCTTTTCCTGAATCTTTATACTTAGGACTAGAGTAATTGGCATGCTGAAACTGTATAAGATTAAGACAGTTTTGTCATATAACCATAAATCTCATTATACAGAAAGGAAAAGCACGCCAAGAAAAAAAAATTTGCCAAAAATAGGCACTTGAATGAACCTTAATAGGTGCAGAACACAATAAAGGAGGATAAACTCTTGGATTCTCCAAAGGACAGATAACAGTGCTGAACATTTCAAAATATAAAAATATGATTTGAGTTAGACCAGTACATCACACAATGATACAGTATGTGACCAAAAAAAAATGGAAATGCACTAATTGAGACATCTAATTTTACCTGAAATTTGCAGGAGAAAATACTCCAATCCAATCATCAACTGATGGGATTGGATTACTGTACTCCACAGTCACCCAATCTGAATTTTGTTCCTTAAAGGATAAAACAATTAAATAGTGTTCAGAACAAATGAACATGGAGTTCATCTGATTTGCAAAATGAATTTTATTAAAAATATATTTTTAAGTAAATTTTAATGTTTGAGTTAAATGTAAAATTGATTTTGAATACATAATCTTACTAGCTTTTACTCAGAATTCATTAGTTTTATTAGTTTGTACCTCCTTAAATTTAAAATTCATTCGCAAATTCTATCAATTTTAGTAGAATTCGACTAAATAACAATGAATTTTAATTCATACCAAATACCTCAAATCTGGGTTTACAAATGAATGCTTTAAAATTTTATAAAAAATAATTTATACCAATCCTATTAGTAAATTCCATGTGTTTAATCATAACCCTCTTGATATACAGTAGTAAAGAGCTTACCTCGAGTCCCAGAAGTGAAGGTGAGGCTTTAATATAAGCAAGATCAGTAAGAGCAAAAGTTGTCCTGTGTATAGCAATTCTTGAGAGAGGATGGTGTCCATGAGAAGTTACCTCTTGAAGAGTTACTACAACTAAAAGAATTGCAGAGAACAACGACCTTAACCTTCCCATTCTTAAACCTAGAAAAACTGAAGTCAGCACATAAATGAAACAAGAAGCTCTATCTAAATTCCAAGAGTAGAGAAGTTGTTGAGTACCCGGAGGGGGTTAGAAATAACTGAAGTACCTAACTTTTTGTAGGATAAAGAGGGTAAATTTCGGATGTTGTAGGAAGAAGAACCATGGAATCTCTCAGTGGAAGATTCGATTTTTTTTTTTTTTTTTTTTTTTGAGCTAGAAGATTTGATCATCTTACCAATGTTGTGGATATTGGGCAATCTTAACAAAATGAGATTGTCGGAATTTGTCCTTTTCAATTTAATTTTTTTTTTATATTTTTTTATTTAATTTGTCTTTTCTTTTCTTAAATGATCTGTTATTCAAACTCGCGATCCCAGAATTAATGCAGGTTGGAAACTCATGGAGGTTAAATTCCCTCAAATTTCTCAAGTATTATTATAATGAAAAAAAACATTAATTTGGTAAGTGCTATTAATGATAAGAGAGTCATTCTTATTTTCATTGTTGTATAAAATTAACAGTGATCAACCCATTTCGCATCATTTTGAAAAAATATGTTATCTTTTCTTCTGTTTTTTCTTCATGCAGAATAGTATATTTAATGCATGAGAACCCTTGCTTTGCTTGGACCGACTGGTCACTGATTACTGTCAAATGTGAAGGTGCAGTTTACCGGACAGGGACCTTTGTTCAACTGTTTGATAGCTGAGAAAACATCTAGTCGTTGTTGATTCTTGATATTTATACACTAAAAAATGATTTGGCAGTCACAGCAAGAGCTGCCACATTACATCTGAGCAACAATAATAATGTTGTTCAAGAAGATTGTATGGTAAGATGACCAAAGAACAATGCATAAAAGAAGTATGGTTGCATACTTTTTTCTTTTTCGGAATTCTGTTTATTGGTATAATGCAATTAAGAATCTATGCAAGAAAATTGAAAAAGAAAGAAAAGGTAAAGAAAAATATTTATTCACAGCTCTAAAAGGAAAGTACATGATTACACAACTTTTGCTTGGTCTTACACACTAAACGTGTATCCTCAGAAAGCTCGTGGACAGAAGTCATTCTTCATCTGCAATGCAGGTCAAGATGCCAATGTAGTTCTTGGACAACTATCCACAGTGCAGGCCAAGATATCTCTATAATCCCGGGATATTTTGAAGGAGTCGTAAACCTTACCATCACTGCTTTTCTTGTACTCCAATAAAAGATTAGAATGGTCAAATGCTGTAAGTTTTACAAATCCATAATCATGGTCTTTGAAATAACTCCATGTTGTATTGATGGTTGTGAATTCTGCCAGGCCTGCTCCTCCTCCACCTGCTACCACATGTATCGTTCCATTTAACATGCCTCTGTAATTATGTTTCTCTTGATTGGTGCAAATATTCTGTATTGTTACAGAACAAAACCAAATCAGTCTAATAGCTTAGTGTGAAATGTAGATCTGGGAAAAGATCAGTATACTCATTGCAGTAATCAATGTACATTACATGCAACACGTTGAAAAGGCCCGAGAAGCGGATATCAGTACCCAATAAGTTTAATTCATGTGGTTCTGTTCTAGTGCAGATGCATGTCTTAAAAACTGCTAAATGTAATTCTAAGAAAGAATTTCATTATTTTAGAGGTAAGTGTGCAGAAATTGTTTGATATGTAGGAAGCAGCTTCATATAAGAAGATAGAAATAGTTACAAAATTCAACAGCTTAATGTGAAAGTAAATTCAAGAGGAAGTAATAGAAGCAGCTAAGTTGGCAATTCTTGTATATACATTGCCTATGAAACATAAATCATGGAGAAAAATGAATTGCTTTTGAGTTGATGAAATAATTTCAGTTCTAGACTCATGTAAAATGTTAACATAAGTGAGGTACGCAAACAGCTTTGTCACTTCTGTAAGTAGTATGTATACCTGGTAAATGGGACATGTCCTCTCATAATGATGTGCATGGCCATATATGGCTATATCAACCTTGTATTTCTGCCAAAGTTTCTGAAGGCTCTCCCTTCCCATTGGCTCCTCAAATGATCCTTCTTCGGCATACCAAGTAGCAGAAGAATAACCCAGCACCCGGTGAGCAAGGAAAATCAGCCATGGCTGCTTCCGTCTATCCACAGAAGCAAGGCAGTGCTCAATGAATTTGTATTGCTCTGTTCCCTCCCTCCAATCATGTTCTGTGTCGGCTACACAGAATCTGAACATGCCATAATCAGTTGGGTACCTGACAAAAGAGAATCATGATATTCATTATCAGTTCCCCTTCATATCTACAGACAAGAAATATACAGAAAATGTGTATCCAGATCCATCTGGCTTAGAACTATATGAAGCCTGAACAATTGTTTTCCAATTGTCGTAGGTTAAGCAAAAAAATCTGAAATGACAAAAGAACAAAGAAGAATGAATTTCAGAAAGAAGGAAGCAGAAACTTATTTTTCATTTACAATTGAAAGATAGCATCAACTATTATAGTAAAGCCTTCATAATATGAAACATCTAGAATATCATGAATTAATTGATTCACAGAAAAAGAATAAAGTTTACACATAGTGATTGTTAGAAATTAGAAAAAAAAAAAAAAAAAAAAAAAAACAGAACTCAGAGGTTTGACCAAAATAATCATTATCAGCATTCAAAATCATAAACAAAAAGAACCACAATGCATTAGAAGTTAATTATATCTAACATTGTTGTCAACAAATTTCCATACCAAAAATTAGCCCTATTCTCAGCAGGGACATAGAACATTGTCTCGGCCAACACACCACATTCTCCTCCAGAATCCAAGTTCCCATAGAAAGATCCTGTTCCTGGCCAGTCACGTTCATGGTTACCACTGAAAGAACATGGAACCAGTTGCCAGATAAGATGACAAAAATAGCTGTGCATGCTCAAGTAAACAACAAAGGTAAAATTACAGCAAACCTTGCTATCATGTAAGGAACAGTTGATGCAATTGGCTCAACCTGTGCAGTAAATTGGTCCCATTGAGAAAGGTATCCGTTTGCATAACATATATCTCCAATATGGAAGACTATATCAATGTTTTTCAGGTCTTGAATAAGTTGTTTGGTGGTGTTAAGGGAGCCATGCTGGAAGTTGTTATATTCATTGGAACCATCCATTTGATCCTGAAACGTGAAAAACTGAAGTACCTCAAGAACGGCATGTCCTTGTAAATAGCTTTACATCCCAAAATAGGTAAACAGAAGTAAACTTTCAGATGTACAGTGACATTGATATTTAACAGGAAGTATTTGAAGAAAGATCCTGAAAAGTTCTATTCACTTCAAATTTTATACTAGCTCATTTCTGTATAAATCAGAAACACATTCCAAGAATCACGAGATAAAAAAAATGTTGACAAGTGAAAAAGTCGAGCAAGCAAAACCAAAAATCTATTATGTATCACCATATAGCTGATGCATCTATTAATTCAACTTTCACGCCAGTGTTATGCATATGTTTTTAAGTTCTGGATAAAGGTATATGAGTAAAACATGATTGTATATTTAACATGAATATGATACTTTCAAGACAGTTCAAACCTTTCCCATGTCACCAAAAATAACTACACGTTGTAGAGAACTTTGCCCAGGATATGGAGATGCTTTAAACTGGTATTCTTGACTCCAAATATATGTATCATTGAACAATCTATGCCCAAGCTTGTATTTATACCTGAAAAATTAGTAACATCAAGTTACATGTAAAATCAAATGACTGACAACATGGTGCTAATCTCATACATTATGATTTGTATCTAACAGTCCAACTCCAATCAAACACCAGATAGTAAATCTTTAACATGGGGCTAATCTCAGATTATGACTTGCATATGACAGTCCAAATCCTCTAGCGAACAACATACTGCACTCCAAATCCAATCTTTTGCAAGAGAACCACATTTATTACAAGAAGTTCATGGATCTCAAGGAGAGTTATGGAGTTTGTTTTCTTAAGTGTTTATAATAATTCTACTTTGTTTCTCTCCTGCCTCCTTCCTAGCCCATTACTTCTAACAATACAGTTTTTGCTCAGCCTAAGACTAGGTAAGCTGCTTCTGTTGAGCATGGCAGTAACCTTCGGAGACCCCTTGCTCTGGGACATTAAGGCATTCAGTTATGAGTCTTTCGTTGTGTGTGCATCTCTCAAAAGGCCTTTTTCTACCCAATATGGGATTGATTTCACATCGTGTGATTAAAACAACATATATCCCTAATGTACAAGTTCTATGCACTTAAAGCAACTTCACCTTGCATGGTACCCACTTGATGCCAAAGAGAACCACACTCAAGCTTTTGATAATCATCAAAGCATTTACATGGGTTGAATGTATTTTCATCACCTTCAAGCGAGAATAAATAAGGTCCAATGATCTAGGAAAGCTAATAAATTGTACAACGGTAAACAGAATATAAGAAAATAATGTGAGGTCCTAGTGTTGAACTCTTTTCATAATTATCCCAATTACCTAACATAAATCACCATTCATTAAGTGTCACTCTCCACAAATTTTTCTGATTACAGAACTTTTATTTTGTTATTCCTAATAGAAATCAAGATCAATCATAAACTGAAGCAAGGCAAAACCTACACAACATTGGGCCATAACTCTTTCAGAAAGCTAGTGTGTATAAATCCAGGATCACGCCACCCCACTGTCCTTGCTGGTTCACCTGTCAATATACATTTGATTCGATGTATCTACAACCTATTAGAACAAGCAAAGAAAAAACTTTGGGCTGCAATAATCACATGGGAAAGTAAATTAAATAAACTTAGAAAACAACCAAAATATTATTCAAACAGAGTAATTACCAGTTAATTATTACTAGTGTAGCTAATTTTAATCTAATGAATTTAAAGTGTATAAGTTTTCTTTCCATTTTTCTGTTTATCTGATGACAAAAAGGAACAATGTAGCATTTCTAATTATCTAATCCACTGAGGTACTCTATAGAAAGTTGTGTAGATATCCATATGAAGATAAAAATGAGTTCAAGCAATTTTTCAGCCAAGTCCTAACATACAATGCAAAAATTGATAAAAAGAAAAACAGTCACCCACCACACATGCTGTTACGGCTAAAAGTCAACGTTCCACCTGGGGAACGTTTAAGATCACCTCCTTTTGGACCCCATTCAACAAAAGGTTCCGCTTCATCTATCCCATATCCACTCGTCCATGTTACAGTCATCTGAGCAAGAAGTTCAAAACCATATTATCTCCTTGAGAAATTGTTAGCTCAAATAAACAATGGCTAGTCAATGAAAGGTTCTTAGTTTCTAAGGATTAGACAGAAATAAGTAATTCATCAAAAGGAGATGCAATGTAACAAAAACAATAATTACAATAAAAACTGCTGTTTTAGTATTTTATTCGTTCAGCAAAAGAACCTCTTATATAGTTTGGGGTATGATATATGAACTTCAAGACAACAACAAAGAAGAAATTGTACTTACTTCATTCCATATCTTTCCTTGGGCTAAGCGTGGGTAAACTGGTGCATTTGGATTTACAAAAGCAACTCTATTTGACACTGCCACCAGCTGTGGCTATCAGACAAGAACAAATAAATTGATCAAATAACAACACAACAGACCAAGGACAAAAGCAAGAAATAACCATAATTCTCAAATAGAAGATTTCACGTAAATGTGAAATAGTGCATATTCAATAGAAATACTTTGTGTCTACAATGTTATGCATTCATAAGGCCTACTAGCTAGTGCTTTTGAAATATAAGGAAATGTATAAAGAGAGACTTTCACATACAAATATACAATAGTTAAAAGCCAGAATGCCTATGAGCTTTCTCTGACACTCTATCACGTATACACGTGGGGCACACAGAGACTCATGGAAACATAACTTTTCTCTTCTGGAACAGATAAATGATATTGTATTAATATGGTATAAAAAGTCACAAAATGTATTGTAACTGAAACGAAATAGCACTTGCATATTCAAAATGTGTTTGAACGCCAATCTAAGATAATCAAGCTAAAACAAATAACAAATTCCAATAAAAGTGCAAACCTAATCTCATATATAAAAGATCTTATGGAATTTCAGCTGCATTCCACAAATAATAAATTGTATGATTAGTCCTAGTTCTCTCATCTCTGCCATTATTTAGCTACCCCCTTGAAATGCAAAATATAAATGTGAAAGTCAAAAGCATACATTTGCTAAACCTCCAGAAAATAGAGCAAAAGAGAAGTCTGTTCTCTGGTTAATTAAGTGAAGCCTCAAGAACCCCTTTCCTGTATTTTTGTAGCTTGGGCTACTGTAGTTTGCGTATTGAAACTGCAAGAGTATTAAAGTTTATTTGAATCTCTCACTCTGCATCAAGGAAAGACAATTAAGGAGCAAAAAGTTCGTGGCAAAGCAGTAAATATGAACCTTGATAGGCGCAGTACACAAAAATGGAGGGAGATTTTTCGAGTTTGAGCTTTCTGGAGAGCAAGTAGAAGCACTGAAAATTGAGAAAAAATAATTAATTAGATCAATAAAAGAAATTACCATTAAAATATTAATAAAAAAAATTCCAAATGCTTACCATGGCCAAACTGAAGAATATGATTTTACAATACAAAGAAATCTATATATACCTGAAATTGGCAGGTGAAAATACTCCAATCCAATCAGCATTAGATGGGTTTGGAGAAGTATACTCCACTGTCACCCACTGTGAGTTTTGCCCCTAAAATATAGAAGAAAGTATGCAAATCACCCAAAAAAAAAAAAAAAAAAGAAAAAAGATTTCTTAAACACCAACGGAAGCTGGTGATTGCTTTACTTCATTTAAAATTAAATGGATACGAAAATCACATTTCAGCCTTCCAAGAAAAGACAACTAAAGACCCACCTTGTAATCAAATAAAGCTTCCCCTTGATACTCCAGGAGGAAGCTGAATGATGAAAAGGAGAAATTAAAAAAATGGTAAAAAAAAGAAGCTTACCTTCAGTCCAAGAATTGGAGGATATGCTTTAACATAAGCATTGTCATTAAGAGCAAAAATTGTCTCTTGAACAGCAATTCTTGATAGAGGATGAACTCCATGTGAACTTGTCTCTTCAAGTGTAACAAGAACCAATAGAATTGCAAAGAATATCAATCCGAATCCCATCATCCCACCCAATATCTGAAATCAATCAAAAAGAATATCAATTTCAATTCCAATTCAATTTATCAACCCAATAAAAGGTAAAAACTTTATCCAACTCATAAAACAACTCACAGCTCTAAAAGAAATTAAATGCATTAGCAATGCAAAAGTATGAATTCCAAGTAAAAACAAGCTGAAAATCAACTCAAAATACATAAACTTATAAAGGGTCCAAATAGCCATTCCATATCATCCACAATTTACAGAGAAACAAACAGAAAAGAAGTCAAAAAATACAGCAAGAAAACACATTTTGTCAACTATTAAATGGTAAAAAAATAAATAAAGAAAGAGGATCGAAGCAAAGTACTAACCACTAGTAAATCAAAGGAAAGGCAAAAAACAAGAACTAGTTGCAGTAGCTTGTGATCATTTGCAGAAAGCTAATAAAAGATGAAGAAAGATGCGTGAATAGTTTAAAGATTGGCTATTTTAGTCAAAAGCATCAATTTTCAGAATCTTCTATAGGAGATGCCGACCATTTTCCGATAATGCTGGGAAAGTCAACTGTTCAGTTGAGGCTGCCGGAAAGCTGTCGCCGTGCACTTGATACGAGGTGGCCGGTTTTTTGTGGGGGGTTACATAAGAAGTGGGGTCACGGGCTTAACCGGTGTCTGCTGTAAACAAATTTGTTTTTGCTTTCTGTTTTTCAAAGGCAATGAATGTTTTATAAATATTATTTATAAAAATCATTGCTTTTCAAAAAAGGGAAAAAAAAAAAATCATTGCAATGCTTATAAGATTCCTTTTATTGTCGATCATGGATATTTTCCGCAAATTTCTTTTCTTTTTTTTTTTTTTTTTCTTTTCTTTTACTAAAAAGACTGCAACTAATTGGCATTTTCCGTGACTATGAGCATTATTTGAAATTAAATTTCATTTTAAGGCAAAATTAAAAGAGTGTATCACACTTAACTTATATATTCATAAAATTACTTTTTAAATATGTTCGAAAATCGAAGAGTAAAATTCCTTTTATTACCATATTTAATTTTTTAATTAGTTTTTAATATATATATATATATATATATATATATATATATATATATATATATATATATATATATATATATATATATATATATATGCAATAATTAGCTCCTAAATTTTTTTTCTTAAAAATTATTACACTTTTTTGATACATGATATTACTTACCTAATTCACGATATTAATAAATAACACTATTACCTTAATGTATTTAGTAATTTTTATCTAGTATAATTATTAATCCCTTTATTTATGATAATTTATTTTTTAAAATAATTTTTATTTTATTTTATTTATTAATATATTCTATTAAATATATGATTACTAAAACAGGATTATTTAGTACTATAAATTAAATTTTTTTATATGATTTAATTAAATTTAAAATTTAAATTAACTATAAAAAGTAGAAATTCATATGCCGAATGGGCTGTTAAATTCTTATCGTTCAAATATGTTTTTCTCTTAACATTTTATATTATCAATATTTCTTAAAGCATAAGTTTTTTTTTAAGAAATAAAAATTTAAATAAAAATTAATTAATTAATTAAAAATAAAATAAATAAATAAATAATAAAGATCATTTATCACTTGCGATAATAATAATTGTAATAAAATACAATTCTAATAAAATCTTTGTTTTTTTCTCATTTTACTCTATCTTAACCAATATCCTTAGAGCACCTGTTAAATATATATATATATATATATATATATATATATATATATATATATATATATATATATATATATATATATATATATATTAAAATAATTCATGAAAGAGATTATCATATTTCAACAATTCAATTAGATATGAAATCTAAAAATTTTTGGGTTTATAGAAGAAGAGTTTTTTGTTGGAATTCTCTTTTTTTATTTTTTATTTTAAAGAATAAGTTAGCCATCTATTAACAAGTGCCAATAATTAAGAATATTCGATAAAAAAAAAAAAAAAAAAGAGAGAGAACAATGAGAAAATAATTGTAATAATTTTTATGGCCCTCCAATTCATGTATTAGACTAAAAAAATCTTCCTTAACTACAAAGAAGTTTTTTTTTTATTATATGGAAAGAAAAAATCTATATAATGTCTAGAAGTAATTATTACTAACAACATTTTTTATTAATCCCCTAAAAAAAGATTATTTATTAATTTATTTGTTTATAACCTAATGAAGTTCAATAAATTAAAACTAATTAGGGTTTAGATAAATGAATAGTGTTTCTGAATTAAAACGTACAAATTTTTGTAGTGCTTCTTCGCTTTTCTCTTTTGTGCAAACGGATTAATTTACCTACATTAACAATTAGAGTCGAGCTTCACACCCTAAACTCAAGCTTAGCCCAAGCCTAAGCTCAGGCTGGCCTGAACCCTCGGCGGAAGGCTCCAAGTCCTTTCTTTGACATGGTTATAGGCTTGGATCTAGTCCCTGTCCACCCTCTATTCTAAGACCCACATGGCAAACTCCGCATATAAACTGTAATGCATTCATAAGTGGAATAAGAAAATTTTATTTGGAACCAAAATTACTAGTAAAACAAAAAATAAAAAGTTAGTTTATAAAATATTAATTTTGCGAACTAATTAAAAATTCAGAAGGGGTAATTAAAAAAAAAATAAATTCATTTCTATATAGATAATACATAGATTTTAAATAATTTAGAGAGTTAAGACTCCTACTTATCCCCTAATGCAAATATAAATATCAAGTAATTTGAAACTTGTATTTGAAATAGGACATTAACCATATTCCTTTTTCTTTCATTTTTCCGAGAAGACTGAGGAAAAAAAAATTCCTTTTTAGCCATGATTTTCTATGCCCTTTTTTCTTTATTTTTTATTTTTTTGTCAGAGAATTTGAGTTTAGAATAATTTCCAGAAATTCTTAAATAAACTGAGTCTATCACATCACTTATAAATTAAATTAATAAAAAAATAGCATGTTGATTAATGGTGTTAAATTAATCCAATAGAAATAAATCAGATTAATTAATAATGTTATAATTTATAAGTAATTTAGCATCATTAATTAAGTCAGTCTATCTAAAAATTCCCAATAATCCCTTATTTTATCCTCCAATATGTTGTTTTAAGATTATCATTGGCCTAGTATTTCGAGTGCTCAGTTTATAATGTAAAAGAGTATAAATCTGAAAGCTCTTCCGTTCAAGGATTTTTGATGAACAAAAAAACTACATCTATTTATATAATTTGTAAGATCAATAACTTGTTTTATGAAAATAAAAACATCTATCTATATGCAAAACGGTCGCTCTCAAATTTAATATTGCATACTACAAAAGCTAATGCTATCCCTGGATACGATTGCACACACCAATTCATGTCTAGTTAATTTTGCCACTGTTATCCATCAGGCGAAAGAGATGGGACAAAATGATTACAATCTCGCAAGATTAGATTTTATCCTAATAATATGACAATATTGACTCATAATCACAAGATTAGATATTGTAGAATGTAGATACCATCCAAAGCATATCATCCATAACATATTTATCCATTTAAAAACCTTGGATAAGATACAACATAAATGCAAGACAAGCCCAAGCCAGATACAAAATCAGGAAACCTCCTTTCTCCTGTAGATATAATGAAATTAACTGAGATTACAGCACCAAATTCAGCCAAAATGTAAGAAGCTTTTGCCAATAATTGAGCCCATCCACTTCCTTTTTTTTTTTTTTTTTTTTTGTCGCATACAATTCTTTTAAGAGATCTTACCACTTCAAAGAGACAGCAGAGACCATAGAAGGAAAAGTCCTACCAACAAAATATCACAAAAATGAGTATAGAGGGAAAGAGCAAAAAAAAAAAAACAAGGTATTGCATGCAAATGTATAAATAAAATAAGAGCAAGAAAAGAGAATAGAAAAAATTAACACAAGAAGACGCAGGCAATATTAATCTTTCTGACAACAGGCTTACGTTGGCCCCCTGGTTGGCCTTATATGCACAAACTCCAACAAAAAAAAATGCAAATGCTTTTGAGAAAATCACTGTTTTTGCTACGGATGTTTGTTTGTATAAAGCTGAAATGTGGAGCCAAACAAGCTCCTAGTCTATTTGCTATTTGAGTTACAACCTCTTTTTTTTTTTTTTTTTCTTTTTTTGAACTTAAAAACTCTTTTTTTAGACCATTTTTAGAAGTTGCAACAAATGTAATTTCAAACTTATCTTTAACCGTTTGGAAATTTTACGATTAAAACATGCCAAATGGTGCTAAAAACAATTTGTAATGAATTTTATTACATATTGATATTTCTATTAACAAGAGTTTCAATCACAACATCAAAAAAGCACTCATAGTGTTAGCCTAATAGTAATGCATATCTGACTTGAGCAAAAGGCTAAGTTGGAATCCCTCCTTTCCCAGTGCTCGGAAAAAAAAAAAAACAAAACAAAATAAAACAACAATGTCAAACAGAGAAATGAGTTAACATGAAGAAAGAATGACCCATCCTCACTAATGGAAAGTCTGTGCAACGTGAGCCAAAAACTAATGTACAGATTATTTGTTGACACCAAAAGTGTGAGTATTGTTGCAAGACAACAGATCTGCTAGTAGCACAGTAGTAAGAAATTACATGCGCCCGTGAACACACATATGCACAAGAACAACCAACACATCAGGATGCTAGGCAACTATAAAAAATAAAAAAATAAATAAACAAATTAAATGATTTTTTTTTTTCTTTTAAATGTTGCTTTTGGTCAGCTCATACTCCTAGGCTAGGTGCCATAATGTGTGTCCCTGATATAATTGAGGGAAAAAAGAAAAGGCATTGAAAAACAGTCAAAAATAAAAAATAAATCACATGTATGAGAAGACTTTAGGTGCAAAAAAGCAATTAGTATAAAAAGTAGAGTTTGACAAAAGGTAGGGCATTGCACCTGCAAAACTTAACTTCGTCTGAATTTTTGACCCCCATGTCCCGCTCCAGGCATACCCTAATCAATCAAAGCCATATGTCAGTTATGCACATTCAAACTGAGAAAGAAAATGAAGAACAGTTCACATGAGCTGGACTAGACTAAATGATCGACAAAACAAGAAATGGTGAACAGTGAACTAACCTTGTCCAAAGCAACTGGTGCTGGTATTCTTCCCATTCCGGCATATGCAAGCAAACGACTGATCCAAACCTGCAAAGCCACACAACCCTCCACTGGTTTCACAATCCTTGCAGATATTACTATAATATGAACCATTATATTGCAGAGAAATCCCAAAGTTCCATTTCATTGGATCTCCCTCATTGCCTCCAAAACTGTATACTGATGTATATGAAGAACATTGGAGTTTGGGAAGATCCAATGTGTAGCCCGCAAGTTGAATCGGTGATTCATAAACACAGCAAGTAGATGTCGGTGCATTTTGTGGCAATCCAATGCCTGAGACTCCCTTGCAAGAATATAATCCTCTACAAACACGAGAACCTGACCCCGTGTCGCATAAATCTTCATTTGGATCAAATACAGGAGAAGTGGTAGAGCATCCCAACAAAACAAAGATATTTTCCGCTGTTAAAGCAAATGGACTAGCCCGATCCAAGCTAAAGCCCCCTGCGTTCTGCATTGAACTGCAAGTTGACATTAGAGGATCTGTAACAATTAAGGTGTTGCTTGGGTAATCAATCGAGGAGATAGTATAAATGCCAGTGCCAGTGGAAAATTCTAGTGTGCCAGAGTTACATCTTACGTATCTAGCAAACTCAGGGTGCCCACATCCAAATCCAGTGCCAAAAGGGAACTTCACAGGAATTGTGCCACAGGTGTCATGACAGGTACCATTTAGAGGAATAGGACGGACTGCAGTAGAGATGGTGAGAAGTAAGGGGAGGAAAAGTGGAACGTAGGAGATCCATGCATTTGAGGGAGATGACATTGGTGAGCTTTTGCCAGGGCTTGAAATGCAGAGCCAACTAAACTAGAGTGTGTTTTGAGCAGTTGACATAAAGAATAGGGAGTGCTATTTTCGGTGGAGCGATTACTGTCAAGTGTCAATATACTCTTCTTTTTTTTTTTCTTCCCAAAAAGCAGAACCTAAGCCTATTACAAGTGACTTCTAGCTATAAAGCAATATGCATTTCCAGCTGGGGACCCCATCACCTACGAAAATGGTAAAGGAAAGAAAACAAACGTGTCAAAGTGAATAGTGTAAATAGTAGTAACTATCAAGTAATGTGGGTGAATACGTAACTTTTTATTTATAGAAAAGCAATACTTTACCGCACAGATAGACAGCTTAGAAACAGAATGCTGAGTTTCTAATTAACTACAGCATACCCAGAAAAAAAAAAAAAAGGGAGTTTCACACTTACTCAAAATAATTTCAGCATCAATTTTGACACCAAATGATACATAGCGAAGTACAATACAGATTTAGTGCCACTGCGATACAATGCTACCCGCAAGGCCGCAAAAACTTTCAAGGAGTATCTGGCTGTCTCACCAAGTGAGCTACAACCGTCCAAGTGAACTCACACAAAACAGAAGAACATTCAACTACTACAAGTGATTACTTCATTTGATTCCTCCATCATTAATGCATTTAGCTCTGGTATGTGGACATATCATCATTAAATCCCTCTTGAAGTCACACCGTGAAAGCAAGAATGAAATTAAGTTCTTTTAGTTGAATCATCGCTGGCACTTGCCTGGTCTCACTGGGCAGACATTCACCAAACAATAAAAAATATTAGAGGCCAAACGGAGCCGAGAATAATAAAAAATTCATCCATCCGGTTGATGGCTGATGATGGTTTCATTTTGCCAATGATTCCTCTCTTATCATTTTCATTAGATAATGCTGCAAACACAGATATTCATAGTGTGAACAATTTCTTTATTTACATAGTCGTTCAAACCAGCCCCAATTTTCAAAAGAGTCCTCAGTCCCCAAAAAGATGCACATCTAACTTCATTCATCCATTCGTTCAAATAACTCAATTTTAAAAATGCTCTTTTTATTCTCTCACAGATTCAAAACCCAAGCATTTTAAAAGTTTATATAAACACCACTATGCCAAAAGGATCCTTGAAGCCAATCCCAGAATGCTTGGAATTGGGTCTTGATTGACTTGAATACCACACAGCTAAAGGCTATAACCCAAGTGAACAAAGCGACAAAAGGCTTATGATACTCAAGTATCTAAACAGCATAAAAGATTGAAAGCAAGCACTTCCAATGTGTTGAGTAAAGGCTCGAGAAACAGCTTAACACAGTCACAAGGCACTCTTGAAGTTCATGCATTCAGACCAGCCCAATTCTTAAAAGCAATAAGTGCTTCCATTTTCCGGAAGTTCCTTTTCCTCAACTTTGACACTTTGAGCTTCTTGTGATTCTCCATGAATGCTTGCTTATACTTCCACTTATCGACAAAAATTTTCATCTCTTGTGATTTTTCAACAACTTGCATCACCGCATCAAAGAAACCCCCTTTAACCAGAGCATACAGAAATGCATCAACCAAATTTTGATCAAATTTAATTCCTTTCTCTTTATCACTTGAAACCTTTCGCTTAACCTCATTCCAGAGCATCAAAACGCTGAAATATTTCTCTGCAGCCACATACCCATTAATTAAGGATAAATAAGTTTGGTCATTTGGTTCAAACTGCAGGAAAAGCATTCTTCTAAAAGTCCTCTTTGCGTCTTCTAGCCGCCCAGCTTTACAGAAGGCATGAATAATCGAGTTCCAGTCATGAGTTTTCACCTCAACTCGAGGGTCCTCAACAACTTCATCCAAAAATGCAGCCATTAACTCAGGTCTTTGACTCTCCATCAAACCTGTCATTATGGTTAAATAGCTCCCCTTCAAGTCAGCTATTCTTGCCTCTCTCATGTCCCTAAACAAAGTAAAAGCCGACTGAAAATCTTGGCCAGTCATGGATGCTTCTATTAGAGCATCATAGCTTCCTGCATCTAACTGAAGCCCGGAATTGCTCATCTCCATGACCAGTTGAGTAGCTTCAGCTGTTCTATTCTCCTTGCAATATGCTTTCAAGATTGGCACATAGACCCCAAGCCCAACAGAACCACCTTGAGCATCCATTTCATCAAGAATGCTGTGAGCCTTATCAGATAATCCCAGGTCAACACAAGCATTAATTATACCAAATCCAATAGATTTATCAATCATGTTAGTCGCTGGCTCAATCTTTTGAGCTTCAAGGATCAAATGCGCTAAACCCTTAAGACTCCCATCTTTGAGAAACCCTTTAACTATCTCACAATAAATTTCCTCGCTGAAATTCGAATTCTCCCCATCTTGGTCCCTCAAGCTACACAAAATAGTTGCTAAAACGGACTCCAAATTCCCTGACCTTACATAGCCACTAATCAAATGACCATAAAACAACCTTTTATTTGAAAAACCAAACCCATCAATCAAACCCTTTAACTCGGTTATCTTATCTTCAAGCCCTTTCAAAGCATACAAATAAGTAAGAAACCCAAAACTCAATTCATCAGGCTTAATACCCAAAACAGACATCTTCTCAATGATATTTTCAGCATCACTAAGAGATTCAAGTTGACAACAACAGCCCTCTAAAGCCACATTACAAGCACCTAAGTCAGGTTTCATAAAATTCAACTTCTCATCAATAGCAATCCTACAAGTTTCTTCAAAAACCTTTAAAAAAGCAACAAATTTACCATTCTTCCGACTAATTTCAGCAAGCAAACCACCCCAGAATCCAAAAGGCATGAAATACCTATTCTTAAGCATACACTTGACCAAAGCAAAAGCAGGGGCAGGAGTATTAGCAAATTTCATTGAACTAAGCACATTTTGTACCGTTTCAAAATCCAAGAGTTTTGGATTCTTCTCTACAACATAAACAACAGAAGCAAAAGCCCTTTTCAGATTGAGGGTATCAGTGACAGAGGCGAGGTGAGAGATAAGTGAATTGGTGAGTGATCTCGAGGGGAAAGCAGAGTTAATAGTGAGAGACTTGAAGGACTTCCAAGCCTGATCAGTGTCATTAGCAAGAAGAGAATTGTGGATGGTGGATTCAAGAGTGTTAATGTGGTCTAGGGTTAAGGGGTTTGTGGAAGGATTGTTGGAAGGGCTTGGGGGGGTTGTTAATGAAGGTTTTTTAAGGTTAAAAATTGAAGGTCGAAGAAAGGAGTATAAGGAAGTCGGAGGAGGAGTCTCAGGTGTAGAGGACAAGAAACGTCTTTGTGGAAGCCATTGAAGCGCTCTTCTCCACATTCTCTGATCGGGAATGCGAACGGCCGGTTTCGCACCAGTTTTTTATTTATTTACTGCCCAATTTTTATTTATTTATTTATTTGTTTATTATCACTGGGTGTCGATATTTGGATTTGAATTATAAGATAGTGTTAATATTGGAAGCTGCAATAGCACAGTTGATTGCAGCGTGTGGCAACTGGTTGGTTTTTTTTTTTATTTTTTTATTTTACATGTAATTTGAGTTTTTTATTAATTTGTGAATTATTAATATAAAATATTATTTTTTTAAATTCATTTAAAAAAAATTATGGTATAAATATAACAAAAAATAAAATCTAAATTATTATTATTCTAGAATTAAGTAAGAACAAAAATTAAAAAATAATATTTAATTATAAAAAAAAACTCAATACTACAAATATAATTTAAATTATATTAAATATTTTATCTCTCATCCAATATTTTTTTAGAAAAAAAAAATTTCTCAGCACTTTTTAATATTTTAATGGTTTTATATTAATTGTTTCATAATATAATGATGGTATAAAATTTATTGATATGCACAAGATAAATTCCGATATTAAGTACATTGTTAGGCGATATTCTATACCAACAATAAAAAAGATTAGAGGGCCCAGACAATTTACTTAGGGACCACTCCGATACTTAAATTAGTAAAATTATGATTTATGAAAAATATGTGAATTATTTAGTTTAAAATTAAGAGTTTTTTTCTATCTCTTTATAGAAATTTAAAGGATATTTATAGTAATATTTTATGATATATATTTTTATTATGAGAGGATTTATCTACTATAATATTTTACTTGTAAATGGATTTTTCATTATTATATTATAATCAGAAAATGACTCTTTCTACTCGTGGTCTAATCATATATGAATTCTTTAAACCAGCTCCTAACTCATGTAGGATGATCAGTTCAAAAAAGTATGTAACACATATTCCCCCACTAGTTTTGAATAAAAAATTTAGAATCATTTCAATTTATAGAGATCTTATCATAAGGCGATCCAATAGGAAGGCAATCTTATTAATAGTTTATTTTCTGAAAATATTCATAGTGTTGTTTTCGTTACTTTATAATTATTTTGAAATAATGGTTGTATAAATACTTTTTTATTCCACGTATCTTTGAGAAAAAAACTTTTTTCAGTTTATGCACTATACCTCATAAATAAAGTCTTCACCTTTTACTTATTTTTTTTTTTTATCTTTTTCCTTTCTATTTTCACTCTCATTTTCTTCTTCTTTGTCTATTCCTATCATTTTTATATTTTCCTCTATGCATTTTCTCTTTTGAGTCTTCTTCTTTTTAAAGATTTTGCAAGTTTTCCAGCAATTCCTTAGTTGTTAGCTAATTTAGTGTGCCCCCACCAGTTCTGAGTCAAAGGCTCATAATCGATTTTTATTCTCGAAAATTCTGTCTCAAAGCGATATTTTTGCTGACGAATAGCTCCTTCCTTATATTTTCTGTTCTTTTTATCATTATATTCCTCATGTATATTTTATTTTTTCAAGTTTGATATATATGATGATTTTGATTAAGAATTTTCGTAAATATTTGTAGGATATTTTATGGGTTTCAGGCAAATTCATGGTTCTCTAATTTTTAAAACTTCACAACTTGAACTTTAAGAGTCTTAGATAAACTCTTCACTAATCATTAATTTAAGAATCTTGGGCGAACTTTTAGCTCATTTATTCATTTGATGATTTTTTCATTTAATTGTTTTAGAAAATTTTAGACAAACATGTAATTCACTTATCCTATGGTGAGTTTTCCCTTTAGAGAGTCTTGGATAAGCTTTATAGATTCGCCTATTTCATGGCGATTCTTCTTTTTTAGAGAGTTTTGGGTGAGCTTTTTACTAATTATTTATAAAGAATTTTAGGCGATCCTGTAATTTGTCGATCCCTATTATCAAGGTGCTTCTCCCCTCTCTCTCTCTCTCTTTTTTTTTTTTTTTTATTTTAAACAGAGATTTAAGGAGTAACATACATGTGGTTTGCCTATCCCAAAACAATGTTCAACATAAGGAATCTCAGACTCTCTTTAAGGTAGGCTTATCCTATGACAATGTCAAACGTGGGGAATACTATCACTTGACAATTTCCATTGTGGGGAATACTAGAAATGTCGTGTGAGGAATACTATTCTCTAAAAAAATCGAATGTGGGGAATACTATCCCCTAGTGATGTCGAATGTGGAGAATATTGTTCCCTGATGATGTTGAGTGTGGGAAATACTATCTCTTGTTGATGTCAAAATTTATATATGGAGAATGTGCGCACATCTTGAAAAATCAAAACTTTTACTACTCAAAAAACACGACTAATCATTAGGTCTAACAAATAAAGAAAAAGATTAAAAAAGATTTTACTGATAATATATGATTAAGTTGTCTGAGTTCCATGTCCGATGTTGGAATTTCTCTTGACGATCTTTTTATATTTTGCAAGTTTGAACATCATAATTGACTTCATGATCTTTAGTATCATTTTTCAATATATGCATTTTGTTATGCAAAACTATTGTTGAACTTGGAAAAAAGCATAAAGGTATAGTAATATGATATTTTTATTTTTAATTAATTAAATGCATATAATTAAAAAATAGTGAATTAACACATATATAAAGAAGAATTTCTTTTTTATTTTTAACAATTTTTTTTTATTTTTTTTCATATAGATGATCAAAATATTGATCTCGCAAACTAAAATTTTTAAAAATTATGTTTGAAATATCAATTTCAAGAATAAAATTAAATATCAATTTCAAGAATAAAATTAACATCATGAAAAATAAATAAATTCTCTAATTAAGTTAATTAAAGTCAATTTTTTTTATAAACTTAACCCAGTGAGAATGGATTTTACTATTTTAATTGAGGTGGAGGAAGCAAAAAGACATTTTATTTGGATAATAAATATTCCAAAGCAGAGAGAAAAGAAAGAAAAAAATTAATGGTGGGACCTTTTATGTATAGCACGTCCTGAAATAAACTTCAATTCAATAAAAATCATTAGCTGATATATATATATATATATATTTATATATATTTGGACATATAGATAGTCCAAATATCCCCGAATTGTGCTAAAATCAAAGAGTGGGCTTTCCAGATTCGGGTTCTACGATGCAGCAAACAAGAGCCTTTCATCTAAAGGGGAAAAAGAAAGCATCTGGGCCGCACTTAGTTGAGACAAATAGTTGGCCTCATCTGTACACAATTTATGAACTCGTTTCATGCAATAAATATATATATATTTTTTTTCTAATTGTGTCAACTTATATATAAATGCATTATAATATATAAGAGATAAAATATGATATAGAGTTAATTACTAAGAAATTAAAGCAATAATCAAGTAGTAAATCTTTGGTTATTGTTTTTTATATGATTGTATTTTTGCTGATCATTGAACATAACAGCTTTAGTGATATTTAATAATGAGTTTCATTTTCACCGTATCAATTGATACGTTCAAGATAAATTTCGATCTCAAGCACATTACTAATAGGCAATTTTTAATATCTACAAAAATGAAAATTAGTGGACCAAAAAAAATAAAAAAAAATAACTCTTTATGAGGATTGCACATTCAACTCCTATTGTTTCATGGATGAGTCTTTTTTATCCAAAAATTTTCTTACAACTCTCATCAAAAAGTTAGCACCATTCCATCTCAAATGGATATCATTATATTCTCTCAATTCAGAAAAAATAGACTTATTTTTATTTTCACAAAAATTAAGAAGAACAATTAATTTAGTTAAAATGAAAAAATAGACTTATTTTTATTTTCACATAGATCCACAAAGCAATATGAAAATAACTACTCCATTTAATTTTTTAATGCTAAGCCTCAAAATCAATAAAATTTCATTGTTTTGAAAAAAAGAATTAAAGTTTTTCATTATTAATTAACGTGCTAGTAATTCAATCATTTCATTTCATAGAGAATATAGAAATATGTGTTGCGCGATTTCTGCAAGTGCACAGGTCGTGAACAAGTAATAAAATGATGAGTGAGTATCGTTCCCACGAGAAAGAGTTTGTCAAGTACCAATTTTTAAGATTACTCTATTATTTAGAAAATCAATTATGAGATTTTATATTTTAAGCTAAAATAAAATTGAAATAAATAAATAATGATAAATATAAAAATAAGATTAAAGGTTTAGGATTTAGAATTCATCAATTTATCACATATGATTTCTTTATAATCTTTAGATGGATTATTTTTGCTGGAATTAATAATTAGATTTCCCTAAATTATATGATATTCTCTCTCAAGATACAACATGTGTGTTTATATTAACCTTACGTCTACTTTCATGATCATAAGCAATTAACACAAACCCATTAAGTTTTATGGAAATTATTTTAAAAATCACAAAGGAGTATTCTTATCTCTAAGCAATACATTCCATAGGTAAATTATCCTAATGAACTAATATTGTGCTTCCACTCTCGCTACTTCACACAATATCTTAAATCATACAATTAATGGTCAGTTAATTACAAGTATTAAGTTCTAAGATAAAATATTAATTCCAACAATCAAATCCAATCAATTAAATATAAATAATCATATGCAAATCAAAAGATTACATCTAAATTATAGAAAAATAAAATTAGCTATTCATAATTAAAAGAGAAGAAACAATTAAATTAACAATAAAAATAATAAACATAATAATAACTTATAATTAAATTCAAGAATAGAATTTAGAGAGAACTTGTTTTGGGATACAATTTTTGATGAACTCAAGCTTCCAAAAACTCATCCTCTTGATCAAAATAAAAAATAAAACTAATATACTCTAAGAAAGCATATGAAAATCTCTCTACATATTTTTTTTATGGATTTTCTTTGATGCCATTTTCCTTTGCCAAGCATGATATTTATAGACATGTTTAGTGGAAGAATTCAAGTTCCATTAAAATTCTTACATCAAAAATTCAACATTAATGGTTAGGTTGGCCACCAACCATTGAATTCCTTTATCAATATTCAAAAATGGTTAGGTTGTCTACCAACCATTGAATTTTGGCCACCAACCATTGAATTTATTTCTCATAAATTGAAAACTTAAATCAGTGCTTGCATCATTATTTTTATGACATCACCGTCTGCATCATTTATTTTATTGTATCATTGTGACATCATTTTGATCTGCAAAAATAAAATAAAAATACTTAAAATATATTATAATTTATTTATAAATTGTAGAACTATTTATTTCTAAAAATATGTAATAATATTATTGCATTTAAGAGAACTGAGCTAAAATTTAAGTTTAAATAAATAAAATAACTCTAAAAATATAGAGTTATCAATATGAATGCATATTTTGCTTAATAGTCCAATAAAATTAACTAATAGTTTGTTAATAAAAATGTGGTACATTAATGTTGAAATAGACTCCCTCCGTCCTAAAAAAATTATCCATTATTTTTTTAGAATGTTTTCAAACACTTGCCCACTCTAAAAATAGATATAAGTATTTGTCTATTTTATTCTTATTAATTGAAAAGTGTGTATTCTCAAAATTAATAATAAAAATAGTAATAAATAAGTATAAACAATGGTATAAGTAGAAAAATGTAATAAAATTTATGAGTTGACAAGTAAGTAATAATGTTTTATTAAATTATGTGAGAAAAGAAAGTGAATAATTTTTTTAAGACGGATGGAGTATTACATAAAAATACCTTCTAAAATAGGAAAATAGCCTATAATTTAAGACAGACAAAAAAGAAAAGCAAGTTTATCTTTTTCAGCAGGAGGGAGTATGTTGTATAATTTGATAAGTATTTATCTAATTATTTTAATTGGATAAAACAATTAGTTTATCTAATGGATTAATGTGATATTCACATAGTAGTAGTCGTTTAACTCGCAAAAACTTTTAAATTAAAAGAATTAGAAAAATAATTATCAAATTAAAAACAATTAGATAAATATTTAGAGATTATAGTATAATTCAATTAGTAAAATAGATAATATAAATAGGTTAGATAATTAATACTTAATATAAAATACTAATTAAATAATTATATTAATAATCGGTATTTTTCAAATAGTAATTAATAAGACACATCTGGAATCTTTATATATATATATATATATATATATATATATATATATATATATATATATATATATATATATATTTATTTATTTATTTATTTATATTTATATCCAAATTCAAATGATAAAAAAGTATCAAGCATAGAATTAGGTTTTATTATAAATATTTGTTTAAATCATGTCATTTTCTCAAATGGTTCCCTCTAAACCACTTTTATATATTGTCATGACTTGGACATGAGGGTACATGACCGGCATTAGTAAATAAGAAAGCATAAGATTTTTAGAAAATCCATAGTAAGTTTGACAAGACACTAAATGATAAAACAATCAATATGACAATTGTTATTGTCACAAAACATGAGTTATGGGCCCACCTGTAAACCATAACCTAAGCATAACTTCATATCAACATTCACATCATTAGATTCCTGCTTAACAAAATAGCATCGCAATTAAAAAAAATAAAAAAGGTAATGTAAAATAACTATGCGAAGTGCTAAAATTTTAATAATACATAATAAAATAAAATTTATTATATAGATGGGTAGCAAAATATAATTCATTATCGAAAAAAGAAAGGCAGAGATAAATCAAATAAAGTTTCTTCACGAGCGCAACTTGCAACCTGGGAAACATATAAAGAAACAATAATGAGCGTTTTAACTTAATGTGTGATATAATATAATATACCAACCTGGTGTCCTACTATCTTTCTATGTAAATAAATGCTCATCATCAAGTCAAAAAGACAATCATTCGCATAACCATTTAAGGATGGGAATTAGTCAATGAGAACTATATTAAATCTTAATTTGGGGAATCGAATCTCCTACTTTGGCTCTTTTATTTCCAAAATATAGGGCCATGATGAGTCTGGCTCTAACTAGGCATCCCTTTAGTTCTCTTATCCATACATAAAGCCACAATGAGACCAATTCAAATCCAGCCAAATATTATCATCATAATCATTATCAGATCTCAGAGATTTTTATATGGTTGGACTCCCTTCTCCTCCAACTTCATTCTGATATCAACCAAGTAGATGATCTATCGCCAAAAAGTCAAATTGGAAAAGGATGCACCAAAAGTTCAAACATTGATTCTGACCAAACAAAAAAGATTGGCAGCAAGTGAAGTATAGATCTAGACTCCTGACATCTAAAAAAGTTTGGTGTATATTTTTCACAACCAAAGCTTTCTTTGACAATAGCACATCATCGGCCAATCACTGGATTTTGACGAATGGGCCACACATGCTGGTGAAGCTCCAAACGAACAAAAATTTTATATTTCATGCATATACTTGAATATGAAATTAGTTCATCAAAATTCCATCTTAGACGCAAGTTGGAATATTATAAATTAGTCAACTGAACTATAAAAAAGTAGCCTATTTAGTTTCACAATGGATTTTACTGATCCATAAATTATTCCAAGCCATCTTTTTGGTCGTTCACGCCATTCCAGATAAGTTTTAATATTTTTCATGCATTAGTTTAAATTTCACAATATCATTTGCTAAAATAAAAATGCAATTGAATAAATAAAAATTCTTTAATCAAGGCAAATAGCCTTCTGAGACTACCCCTAGAGACAAAGCTATATAAACTAATAATTAAGACTAGCTTAAAATATAGTAAGACTAGGTATCAAAAACCTATTGAGACCATACTAAAAGATCGATGAGGCCCCCTATAAGAAAGGAAAAATGCTCAATTGACTCTAGGTGAAAGTGCAAAAGGTACTAAAGACCTAACAAGTCTAGGCAAAAGTCCAAAAAATGCCAAAGGCCTAGTTTAGCTTAACAAAAGCCCTCGATCAAAGAGGCATCAAAGACCTCTATATGAGGTAAATTTTTAAAAGTCCTCCATTGATGAGGCATATTTTATTAAAAACCTATAAGCGAGGAAAATTATTATTATTGTATAAATTCTATATGTGAAACAGGATTTCTCAAGTCTAAATGGTGAAGCTTATCAGGCGAAGGCTAGAATGAAAGATAAAGGCCGAAGGCCATGATGAAGATCACTAAGAAGATAGGATTTCAAAAAGTTCTCAAAATGTCGAGGCCCATGATTAAGACCTCTAAGGAGATAAGATTTCTAAAAGTTCTCGAAATGTCGAGGTAGGTTTTCTTGAAGACCTCTAAGGAGGCAGGATTTCTAAAAGTCCTAAAAAAGGCAAGGCATGTTTTCTTAGAGACCTTTATGGGAGTTGGATTTCTAAGTCCTCATTCAGTGAGGTATATTATATGAAGACCTCTAAGGAGGTGGATTTCTAAAGTTCTCAATAAGTCAAGGCATATCATTATTATCTAAGTCTTTATTCGGTGAGGCATGTTATTTGAAGACCTTTGTCGAAGGGTGGGGGACTTTGCCAATTATCTAAAACCTTGATTAGCAAGGCAGACTATTCGAAGAACTCTATCAAATAGTAAGTGGTTTTGCCAATTGTTTATGCCTAATCAATGAAGCCTATCAAGTAAAGACCTCTTATGGAAAAGAAAACCACCAACCAGTAGAGCGCATTAGGCAAAGCCAACCGGCTAATTAGCGAATTACTTTAGGTAAAGACCTTTGATGGAAAAGTGAACCGTCTAATCAATAAAGCACATCAGTTGAAGACCTCCTTTGGCAAAGCAAAGTTCTAAAGTCTTTAGTAGATAAACCAACTTATTCAAAGACCTTTGTCAGTGAGTTGATGAAGCAATCTATCTAAAAACTCCTTCGGCAAAGCGAAGATCTAAGATCCTCGATCAACGAGGCATACATTACTATTATTACTTGGGTCTTCAATAGACGAAGCAATATATATTATTATTACTTGAGTCTTCAATGGACAAAGCAGTTCATCCAAGTACCTCCTTTTGATTGATGAAATAGTCTATTTGAAGACCTCCTTTGGCGAGGGTAAATTTTGTCAGAGTTTTCTACCAATGAGGAATATTATATAAGACTTCTTAGTAAGGCATGCCATTGACTAAGACCTTTCTCTAGAGGCATATTATTTGAAGACATCAAAGAAAGAATAATTGTGAAGATATTTGAAAACTTGAAGCTACTTGAAATTTATAAGTCCATGAACTATGGCATCAAAAACTTAAAGTTATATGAAATTTATAAGTCCACACTATGATGTGGCATCAAAGGCTATAAAACCACACCATGATGTGGCAATTATATAGCTCGCACCTCTATTTAAACACCAAGCTACTCCAGTTCGAGGTTATCAACTCACATTATCATTCAGATACCTACCTATCTCTAAATCAAGCTCATTAACTTGCCTTATTATTTAGGTACCCAGATGCCTCCAAATCGAGCTTCTCGACTTTCCTTATTATTCAAGCATCCAGTTGCCATCATATCAAGCTTATATGCTCGCCTCCTTATTTAAAGCATCTAACAAACTTCATGTTAAACTCACCAGGTGCAGACAAATTAGCAATTTTATCTACAATACATATGAATCACAAGCAATGAAAGAATATATCTACTTTCTTAGCCTTCTTTTCGATGCGCTCAATCAGACTAGGGACCAAAAAATGTCTTCTATATGGAGTCCCTATTTTTTCCTATATATAGGGAAAGGAAAGGTAAAAAAAGGGGGGAAACCTCTCTCCACACTATCTCTCTCTCTCTCTCTAACTTATATTCTCTCAACTCACTTGACTGACTCTCTAACTTAGGCATTGGACGCTCCCCAAGGGATTAGCCCTCGAAGCACTTGACCCTTTTTTTTTTCTTTATTTGTAGGTCCTACATCTCATGGGCTCTTCATTCCAAAACTCATCAAAAATATATAAGGACAACCAATATTAAAAAGCCTTATTTCATAATCATCAACCCTATTATCAAAAATAAAAAATCTTCCAATGTAATTTTCTATCTTGGCAAAATTAATTCCTCACCTCTTTGTTGTTTTATCATTTCTTAGCTAAAAAATTATTGGTTAACGAATGCCATTAACCATAGTGAAACCCAATTAGAGATACTATAGATAGATAATTAGGGATGATAATTTTAACCATCCGTCAGCTATCCAACTCGACTTAATTTTGATGCGATGGGTGATATCCGTCCTATTTAGTAAATAGGATAGGGTGAATTTTCTAATTTATATCCAATTTAGATTCGAGTAATGATATAATTCAATCCAAATTCGATTTGATTATATATATTATTTATTTTTTAAAATATTATGTATATTTAATTTATATTTTTTAATTTTCAATTTATTTTTATGTGAAATATAAATTATATCGAACCTGTCTCACCTTATTGTTAGACTCAATCTAATCCAAAACAGATTAAGCGACGAGACTAATACTTTATTTTTTAAGTGGATTTGATTCAAATTTTGTAAAATTTGCCGCAAATGTAACTCGTTATCATATCAAATAATTACCTCTAACACAATACTATTTCAACAAAATTTTAAATTATCATTTAAAGATAAAAATCTCGTAGGGTTCTTTGTGAATCAAACAAAAATATGTAAAAAAAAAAATGTATATTTTAATAATATGTTACATTTCCTTTTCCATAGCTAAACAAAAAACAATGCCTCCCTCGATTGGAAATTCTTATTACGTGCAAAAAAACACTTACTATTTACTAAAAACGACGATTGTCTCCAACATTCGGATAGTTTCATTTCAACTTTTTTCCCTTCGATCCTTGAGCCGTTCCAGCGCTAAAGATGCCGCCTCTGCCGCCTTCTTTTCCATAAACGCTGCTATCTACGTTGTTAATTTCTGCTTCTAATGCTGTTGTTGTGATTGTCAAAGTTATACTCACCAAAAGCATGCAAATGACAAAAACAATGAATCCCTTATGTACAGCCATTTTCAACAATTACTGCTCAACATATAACTTCGGATGATTTTATTTTATTTTTGTTTGATTATGAAAAGGATATATAAGGACTTCGATTGTATTTACTATATTTATTGAGGTTTCTGCAATAATTGGGCATAATATTTTGGAGTCTAATCTTCAATCAAATTACTTGTGGATTGGATTTTAAGGGGTTCTTTCTTTTTTTTCCGGAGGGGAGTGGAAATTTTGAGGTGGTAATTGACGGCAAAAAAAAAAATAATAATAATTTGATACTATTTGGAGAAAGCAAAAAAAAATAGAATTGGTGTTTTTGTTTAAACAAAGAAATAAAACTTTATTAATCATCAGCATTAGAAACAAGCAATGACTTAGGATGTGTTTAGAATTACTATTAGGGGTTAAAAAAAAGTTTTTAAATTTTTTTTATTTTATTAATTAATTTTTATTATTTTTTATAAATTATTTTTTTCAATCTGTTTCTGAATTAATTTATTATTTATATTTTATTTATTATTTTTATTATTTTTTATAAGCATTAATTTATTAAATTTTTATTGAAAAATATTTTTTTCAAACGCAATGTTAATCAGATATTTAAAGTTAATCCAGCTGCCAAAGAGTTGGACTTACACATTCAGTTGAGTTAGCAAGTGAATGAGCAATGAGGGACAGATGTAGGCAAGGGGTGGGGGGCAACTTTTAAAATTTTTAAAATTTTACTTGTATATTTTAAATATTTTTCACTTTGGTCTCTCAATTTTTAAAATTTTATCTATATATTTTAAATATTTTTTAATTTACCCTCCAAATTTCAAAATTTTCAATTTTTTCGATATAGCATAAAAACCTTTAAAAATTTCTCATATAATTTTGGATTTTTTAATTCATTTATGGGTCATCAACTTTTAAAATTTTTAAATTTTTATCTATTTATTCTAGATTTTTCATTTTTGTCCCCTCAACTGAATTTTTTTTTTTAACCCTTTTTCTTTTAAACTTCAGGCTTCGCCCCCAATCAATATTAGCTTGATCATTAAAACTTAAGAGTTAATGACCTATATAATTAGGCTACATTTCAATATAGGAAGATACTAACCCAAGAGTTAATAACTAATAACCAATGAATTTGGCTCAGTAGCCTTGGGCCTTTTTCAAAATTGTGAGGCACCAAATTTTAATCTGACTAAGAACCAAGAAGCTTTGAGCTTTGTCAAATAATCCAAGATTGACACAAGCATTAAGCATACAAAATCCAATTGATTTATCAATAGTATTAGTCGATGGCTCCACTTTTTGAGCTTCAACAATCAAATGGGCTAAACCTTTGAGTTTTTTATATTTGAGATACCATTTAAGCACTTGACAATAGGTTTACTCACTGAAATTTGAATTCTCTTCATTCTTTTCTCTCAAGATACATAAAATTTGTTTAACATTGAATTTAAATATGCTTTTCAAATTTGCGTTTTAACTTTCTATTTATTTTTTAAATTTTTTACATGGTTAAAAAAATTAAAAAACATATATTTTTTTCAAAATCATGATTTGCTAAACCCTAAATTTTTCAAATACAATTTGTAGAAAGCTATATATCTAACCACAATATGAAAAATACACATAGAATAGTTACTAAAACAGGCTCCAAATTAAACAGACTTAGACCTACAGCCAATACACAAGCCCTTACTATCACGTAAAACCAGTCCCAGACCTATCAAGCGAGATCCAGTGGAGACACTTTCTGCTAAGGAGGCTGAAGCCATTGGCCTTCATAAGGTTGCTGCTTGGCTGGTCGAGGGTAATTTCTCGAATGTCATTATTGAAATGGATGCGAAGGCTGTTGTTAATACTGTTTGGTTGAGTGCTGGAGATTCTTCTGAGTTTGGTACCATTATTTTAGATTATCTTTACTTCCTTTCTTTTGGACATAATTTTCTGTTTTGTTTGTTGAGAGACAAACTAATGAAACTGCTAATTCTATTGCTAAGATAATTCATTTCTATACTAGTCATTGTTTTTGGCATGATCCTCCTCTATTCTTAGGAGAGATTCTTGCAAATGATATAATCTCTTCAATTTAATGAAAGTTTTGCTTTGTTGCAAAAAAAAAAAAAAAAAAAAAAAAGGCTCCAAATTCCCTGGCTTTACATAGCCACTAATCAAATGACCATAAAACAGCCTTTTACTCGAAAAACCAAACCCATTTAGTCATTTACTTATCTTTAAGCCCTTTCAAAGCATACAAATAAGCAAGAAACCCAAAACTCGATTCATCAGCCTTAATACCCAAAGCAGACATTTTCTCGAAAGGCATGAAATACCTGTTTTTGAACAAGCGCTTGACGAAAGTAAACGCAGGGTCTGGGAGAGGAGAGGATTGCAGGATCTATACGTTATCAATATTAATAGTTGAAACCAAATGGCCAAATGCTGGAATAGCTCAGTTGGTTAGAGCGTGTGGCTGTTAACCACAAGGTCGGAGGTTCAAGCCCTCCTTCTAGCGATTAGTTAATTTGTTTTAAATTTTTCTTGTCTATTATGAAGATTAATTATATTTTTAAAAATTGTTTTTCTTAATATTAATAAATTTTGTTATTAATTCTTGAATTTTTCTGTAAATTTTGTTCTTTTTTATTATTTGATTATTCTCATTTCAAATAAAATAAGTAATCAAAAAGAAAAAAATATAATTTCATTAATTTCCTAAAATCAATTTTAAAACCTGATAATTACAGTGATATCCTTCTATAAAAATTGAAAGAAATAACACTAATTCTATGATCAATCTAATTAAAAAATTAAAAAATTTCAATTTAAATCCTCTATAAATCAAACTTCAGAAATGGTTGACTTTTGTTTTTTGTTTTGTTTTGTTTTTTTTTGTTAGTCTTTCACATGTTTTGTAGGTTCAAAACGGAGTCGTTTTATATTATAAAAGAGACAAAGTAACAGACGATCAAATAAGAGAGACAAGTGAAAACAGAGCAAAGTTGAAGAATTGAAGAGGGAAGAGGTCAGCCATGGAAACAACTTCAAAAAAGGAGATGATTATAATCGAAGAATGGAATGGTTCTTCTTCAACTAACCTCTCTAAAACTGCTACTATTACTTCTTCTCCTTCTTTCTCTATCCAAAGGTCGCCGCCGCTTCTTTTATCTCACACTCTTCTTCCATTTTCTTTTTTCTTTGGTCTATAGTTTTTTAATCCAATTATTGCAATTAAACGCAGATCTGGTAGCCGTTTTAATCACGTTTGGAGACGCCTTCTTCAAGCATTTGTACCTGAGGCAAAGTTCATTTCTTTCAAAAAAAAAAATATATATATATCTTTTTTTTTTAATTAGATTTTATTTATATTCTCTTTTGATTAATCACAGGGTTTTCCAAGTAGTGTTACTTCAGATTATGTCCCTTTTCAAATATGGGATTCGTTGCAGGTAATAATCTCAATTAATTATATAATTAAGCTTAGTTTTGCTAATTTAATTGAATTTTGCAATAATAATCATTCCTAAGCTTGATTTTTGTAATAGGGTCTTTCTACTTACATAAGGACCATGCTCTCTACACAGGTGAATGAGTTTAAATTTTGGTTTACATTTCAAGTTTTATTAGTTTTGATCTTTGGATGTTTTGAACTTTTGTTCCTTTTTTTTTTTTTTTTCCCTCCAATTGTTATTAAAAGGCTCTCTTGAGTGCAATTGGGGTTGGAGAGAAATCAGCTACTGTTATTGGTGCCACATTTCAGGTATATAATTACTTGCCTCAGTCTAGTCATCTTTGGTTAAAAAACCAAATCTTTTTCATTTTTTTTTTTGGATTTCTTTTAATGATTGAAAATGAAATAGTTGAAATTTTAGTTAAGGCTTATAATAGCTTTAATAATTGAGAATGTTACAGTGGTTTTTGAGAGACTTAACTGGAATGCTTGGTGGGATTCTATTCACATTTTACCAGGTCTGCCGCTTGTGATCTGTTACTCTCTCTATGTCTGTGTATACCTAATCCTTTACATGTAAAATGCTCAAGTTCTTGAATGGTAGCTCTTGGATGAAAGAACTTTTTCTGGGTTTAAGTTTGATTTCAAACTACCTCTTAACGAGTTAACACACTCATATGATCAGTTTCATTTACTGCTACTGCTCCTTTTCTAGACTATGAAACTGGGTTTTTCTATGCTTCTCAGGGCTCAAATCTGGATAGCAATGCAAAAATGTGGCGTTTGGTTGCAGATCTTATGAATGATCTTGGTGTGTCCTGCAAAGCATGCATATACATAATGAAACAGTAGCTATCATCAATTGATATCAAATTGGCATCTAGCACTCTATATTTTTTTTAGTGTCTCATATTTGTGGTTCATTTTCCTTGATCTTTTCAAATAGCATGAAAGCTCATATTGGTTGCAGGAATGTTGATGGACCTTGTTTCTCCTTTGTTTCCTTCAGCATTTGTTTTTGTTGTTTGCTTAGGGAGCCTATCAAGATCATTCAGTAAGTGCCCGTATACCTAAAATTTTTAAGATAAGGACATGTAGTTTTGTAGTTTGTTTATCTTATGTATGCATGAGGGAAAACATGTTCAGGTTGTTTGTATGTTGAATTGATTTAACTTATTATATTCAATCACAAGAAAAAGTCTGTAAAATTTGAAGCTGTCAATAAAGTTTGATGTGAATTGCTCCAACATTACCTTGATGTTTTGTTTTTAAAAAATTATAGTTAAAAATATCAAAAATTTGAAGTAATGATGCTTCTTGACCATCATTATTTAACTGAATATATATAATTTTTTTTTAAACTGTTTTTCTTATTAGCTGGTGTTGCCAGTGGTGCAACTAGAGCTGCTTTGACACAGCATTTTGCCCTTCAGAGCAATGCAGCGGATATATCTGCTAAGGTAACTGTATATTCCTTGGAACTGGGGGAATTCAACCTTTAAAAGGTTTCCTTCCTTCTTTTAGCTAGCATGACTGTTATAATGTTTCAAATATGCTAATAGGAAGGCAGCCAAGAAACGATGGCAACCATGACTGGCATGGCATTGGGGATGCTCCTTGCTCGCATAACAACTGGACACCCCTTGGCTACCTGGTTTTCATTTCTCTCTCTCACTGTGTTCCATATGTATGGTAATTTCCGCTGCTGCGTTTGACATTGAAAAGTATTTTTAGGACAATTGGATGTGTAAGTCCACGATGTGTGTACAGTTATATATGAGTCTCTCTAAGGACAATTCTGCCTTGTCTCTTGGTTGAGGTAGTTGATCATAGTTTTGGCAAACAAAATAGATAAAACCTACATTGGAAGGAATTCCAGGTGTTAACCTCTTCTGGAGTCTCTAGATCTAATTGGGTAATGCAGTGATGGATGGAAAAATTTCTCAATAATTTTGAAATAGAAACAAATAATGTTACTCAGTTACCAAATCCTATGTATGTGTTGTTCTCTCTTTTGCTTGTTTGTGCTTTTTGGATATCAATTGGTAATGTGTGATATTCATGTTACATATGACTGAATTTAAATTTGTTCTTTCTTATGTGCAGCAAACTACAGGGCTGTTCGGTGTCTTGTGCTGACATCTTTAAATATGCAAAGGGGCTCAATTCTTTTGCAGCATTTCATGGAGACGGGCCAAGGTAAATTGTAATTAGGTAGAATTTGAAGCACTCTTCTGAAGAGGTCCTAGGGAATGTACCCAACAGCCCTCATCTCAATCATCATCCAATTTGTAGAAAGAAAAAATCATAAGTCTGTGCTTACTTGATTTCATTCTTTTGTAAGCCAAAGGCAAATTATTCGATATGTTTTATGAGGACTGAGGCTCATTTCCATTTTATAACATCTCAAGTACATTTTAATTTGTTTATGTCTCTAGTCTCTACATTGATTTTAATGCCAACATCTGAATTTGTTGCCAGTTCTCTCCCCTGAACAGGTCTCTAGGATGGAACATATTTTACCCAGATGGACCACTTTTTGGAGCTCAAAGAATGTCAAGTTACTGCATGCACAAATAAACTTAGGTGTGAGAGTTTCTTCACTTGGTGGCCAGGAAATGTGAGTTTCAAATTTGTTTAGCTGATTAACTTTTCAATCTCATGAGGATTCCAAAGGCACTACAATGAGGAACCTTTCCCTTTTTTTTTTTTTTTTTTTCTTTTTCTTGAATGAAATATTAATCAGAGCCATTTGCCGGCTCACAATATGCTATAGTGATGTTATTTGGTAGTACTTAAACAATAATTGTTGTGGATACAACCTGTACATGTAGATCATTGCTTAATATGCTAACGCATTGCTTTTAATAAATTTCATTATTGTCTATAAAGCTCACAATTTGAGAACATTTTCAAACAGGAAAGAGCTGTTGCATTCTGTAGGATCTCACAGCAAAGGTTAAGCTCTAGCTGCCACTTTTAGCTATTGAATGTCCAAGCAGAGATCTGTATCTCATTCTAGTGGACTCTTTGTTTTTTTAGCGAAGTACTTGCTAGTTGGGAGGAAGGGACTTGTCAGCATAATAATGCACAAAAACTCAACATCTTCAGATGTCTTGCAATCATTTATTCATGCACTTGTAATGGCGAAATATATGGAAGAAAAAACATCTGTGTATTTGGAGAGCCAATCATGGATTGATAAACATTATGAAGTTTTCCTTCAAAAGGTATCTCTTTAAAGTCTTTCCTTCAATGATTTTCTCATTTACATTTACAAAGACCCTATTCTGGATATTTTATTCATATCTGGGGGACAAGATAGAAATACTCTTGAAAAGATATATGTGCGCAATATCTTATATGCTATTATACTAAGATTAGGCTCCTTCAATCTCTCTTTTTCTCATTTATTTTTCTTCTCCCTAAGCTCAGTTGAAGAGAGAGAGAGAAGGGGAGAATTTACAATAGCTGATAATCATTCTTGGCTCACTTGGTAATTAATCAATTACACTGCAGTCAAGTACCAAAATGCCATCTTTTTGTTGTAGTTAATAGTTGACAGCCTCTCTAGTATCTGCAGGAGTCAGTACACCCGGATCTTTCCACACAAATCAGATTTCTGCACAGATGCTGATGTGTGAGATAAGGGGTGTGCTGGGATCCACCAAATGCTGGAGTGGCAAGTTCAAGCAAACTCTTTGTTAGAATTTGACAAGCCGTTACTTTTCTACCATTCTCAGTTCAATTGATGGTATTTTGTTTTTCCTCGAATCTTTTCTAAATCTGGCAGTTAAGGTCATCAGGTTGGAAAACGGAACGCCTTCTTTCCCAATCAATCATTTGGAGGGCAAACTGGACAGGTGGACTTTCATATGACAAGTTTGACTAGGTAATCTTGCTCGTCCTTGTTATGGATCCTTACATTATTATCATTTATTCACGTTGACTGAGGGGAGCAATTTACCAACTATTCATGGAAAACATGGTTGATCTTTCACCAACAATTACTGTATGTGCTCGCTAGCCTACACATTTATACTAATTACTTTCGTCATAAATCAAAGTTGCACAAGCATTGACATCTGAGCTAGACGCCAGCAGACTAAAAGAGCTTAGATCAAAAAAAGAGTTCTGAAAAAAATTGTTGACAAATTTTTCTCGGGTTCTTTTTAGTAAAACAAAATTGTAAGAATATGAATCATTGGGAAAATCTCCCCTAGATGCTTAACCTCTGGTTTTTTATTTCATTTTAAACTCCGAACTTTAAATTATAGCAATGTAATCCTGATGTTTACAATTGTAATGCAGAGGTATTCACATTTTTCTTCTCTCTTCTAATTTTTATTGATTTTTCCATGAAATCTTGCAAGTCACATTTTCTAAGAAAACCCTATGAGTAGAACAAGCCTTTTTTTTATTCAATTTTTACTGGTTGTTATTTCTATTAAATAATAACTATTCTACCACTCCATGCAAACTGTATTCCTTGAATAAAATGAGTTGAAAGGAAATACAAAGAAAAAATTTCAGTGGCTCCATACAAATCTACAGTTTATAGAAGATTATGATTGGTATCACAATGGTTTAACAAGATTAGAACTGATGTTGCGAAGGTTTAAAATTTGGAATTTAAAATGAAATACCTCGAAAGGGTAGGGGATTGTTTGTAAGTTGCAATGTGATGTTAAGTTGGGGGCTCAAGTAGCAATTTTAAGCATCCAAATTAGCAGGAGGCAATGCTGCTTACATTGCTAACAGTTGGCTTATAATATCATGTTAATTGCTTTTGATTAGCAGCATCATAATTGTTTTTGATATGTAACAAAATTGAGTTATTCATGTTAAATGCATGATTACTATGTATGTTTTATTGGTGATTAGAAAAAGGAGGGGGAAAAAGAAAGGACAAGTTTCTTTGCACAGCATTGCACAATCTTTGGCATCTAGCAGGTTTCCTTATGTATGCTTTATAGGTGTATTCTCTCATTTACAATTTATAGTGGCTAGTGTGAAAGATGTTTTAGCTCAATAGCAATAGTAAAAGCATCTGGAGTAAATGTAAAAATCACTTTTCTAATATTGAAAAAAAAAAAAAAGGCTGAATAAAAAATTATTAGAAAAATCTAAAATTTCACAAATTAATTTTCACACTTGGAACATAAGGATGTGATTCTTAAACAATTCAATAAGATTGATCTGATAATCTTTTTTACATATTAATAAATTCAAGCTTCACCAGAGACGTTGTTCATATACAAGTGTAATGCTTGGTATGAAAGAAAGCCAAAAACATTATATAACATTTCTTTAAAAACCAACCAGCTGCTTTCAGCCTTCCTTTGCTTGCTTTTGATTAACCTATAAATTAGCCATGTCAATAATCCGCGCTTTATGCAATTCCCAAACAATGAAAATGCAGTTTTGAGTACTCATTTTCTATGCCCTGAAGATGCCATCAGAACCCCAACAGCCACAATAAACATGGAAAGCATACTTGTCAGCAAAATATATGTTCTTCGCGATGATTTTCGATATTCTTTAAAGATTACTATGCCCCAAAATGTGCTTACAAGTGGGAGTGCCTGAAATTAAATACTCCATGTTAAATGATTACATAAAAAAAAAAATTAGGTAAGAAAAAGCATTTAAGAACACGCATTACTTTCCAAAGTAGACATATCTAAAACTGTATTATCGTTATGCAATAGTCGAGTAATTTACTCGTATTGTAGAAGGTCAAAGGTTTGGATTTCCCAGCATCTCCTTCTCCTTTGAAAATTTTTTATGTACAAAAAAAGAATTATATATTTATTCTGATATGCATATAAACTAACCTGAACAGCGTCTGCTGCTGCATATCCTGCAGCTTGACCTCCCATAAATTGAAGGCCATTCCCAAACCCACATAGAAATCCTGCCAGAAAGGCCCATCCTCTGCCATTCCAGTCATTAATGTAAGCCTTTAGTGTTGATCTAGGTAGGTTCAATACAGGTCGATAAAGGAAAGTGACATTCAAAATGATGGCAAGCACAAAACAGGAGACTGAGAACCAGAAAAATGCAGTATAAACAACCAATTTAGGCACCCCTTTCTTCAAGGCATGCCACTGATCGTTTGTTGCCAAGTTGAAAGCTGGTGAGAAGAATGCGAAGCAAATACCAGCAAAGAAAGTTATAGCTAGTCCAATCAAAGTGCCTTTCCCAAACACCTGCAATTAGACTGCATGACTTATCAAATCTTTTGGCACTAAATCAACAGAAATATAAAGAGCTTCAGTTAAGTGGTATTTAAGTCATCTCTAAAGTTATGAAATTGCAAGTTCGAATCCTTCTCCTCTTGGAGCCAAATTAAAGAAAAAAAAATCAACGAAAGTAATACCAAGTTGAGCCACAAACCTTGATTGATCTTCTATTCTCAAGTTCTATGAGGTACGCTGCACTTCCAGCTTTTGCCTTCCCTGGAGGAACATTTCCATTTTCCAGATCCTTTGCTTCTGTCAAGCAATAATTTAAAAAAAAAAAAATTTAAAAACAGAAGCAGCAGAAAATTCGTGGTCATGCTAAAAAGAATGAGTTAAAGGGAAATGGTAGTGGAATTCCAACAAACTCCATACCTTTGCTTGGAAATTCTTCATTGGCTGCAGAAGAACTTTTATCCCTAATAGAAGGTTAAATTCAATGGCGAAAATATCATCAAATACTGAATGCCAGAAACCAATGCTAACCAAAATCATGCCCATAAAAGAAAATTCACATGAAGAGCAGTTGAAAATACTGAAAACAAAGGAGGATAAAGATAATAATGCAACTGGGCATGAAGCATATAAAGAATACTTCATTCCTAACCATCATATTCTTGATTTATTATTTGGAAGAAAGAAAGATGCATACACAAGTTTGTAATCAGTTGATACATTCTTGAGTTTCGCTTTATTATCAGCTGCATTGGATGAATGAACAGCTGAACCAAGACAAACAGCAATCAAGAAGCAACCGACACCCGGAAAAAGAATCTCAGCCCTATTAATTTTATCATCCAAGAAGTAATTCATGGTTGTTCCTGTCAAGAAAAACAAGTGTGTGAAAAAAAATTCACAAATCTTACAACTAGAACTGCATCAGAAGTGTCAAAAGTTCCTTCAATACACAGACCTACAACAACAGTTATGCTAGAAGTAACAACTTCCACCACTGACAATCCGACAAAAGCCCAAGCATACTGTGTGGATAGATTTCCAATGCTAAGGACTACTCCACCAGCCATTGCAAACATAACGGAGGGCCAATTATCCTGCATCTGTTAATCAACTTGGAAGATTCAAATAGCAGTTTGATATAACACTACACCATTGCTCACAAAAAAAATTTATTTGACTATCATGCCAGAAATTCTACCAAAATCTAGCACTATTAACCTTACTAGAAAAAGGAAAACAAAATTAAATTCAAGTAATTTTACTGATACAAATTTAAGTTTAATGATTGATTAAACTAGAGATAAATTCAAGGATTATGAGTGAGATTAAGCACAACTTAGCACTAACCACTGAATCATTCCTCTAAATCTATTTTCAGTTATTAGAGTAGCTTTCATTTTTCTTACGCAAAGGGTCAATTCTTGAACCATTACACACTTTTAAGTAGAAGTTTATACACAATTCTTAAAAACAGAAACTCGCCTGAGAAAGTTGGGTTAAAAAATTTGGTCTCTCAGATGTGCTCTTGCCAATCTCACCAAATGAGAAAGCTATAATTACAGCAGCCAAGAGATTGGTGATAGAATAATCAAGGTAAGTATGCTGAGGAAGGCGGCCTCGTCTTTCTAGCAGAGTCATAATAGCAGGCCATGTCCCTAAGAAAAAAAGAGCAAGTAGCATACATACTATGGCTCCACCTTGGCTCTCCACCAGATACATTTTTTAGAGAGACAGAGAATCCTCTCAGCCTGGGGCAGTAGTGTATATATGTATACACCTGAAAAATCCTGCAAAATAGAAGAAATCCCCAATTACTGATTTCCACTGGGATCTTTTATGTGGGATTGAAACAAGTGGATAGTCCAACTGAAATTAAACCAGTCTATGCTATTACTTGTACTAGTCAGTGTTTTCAGCTTAAAAGAAAGACTCTAGTGTCAAATAAAAAACATTAAGAAACATGCCAATAGCCGAGTAACGTATTCCAGTGTGCCTCAAAATGCAAAAGTCAGATTCAAGTTTCTTTCTTTTAAAATTTGCATTTTTCCACACACATGCACACACGTTTACACAAAGATGGACAAAATTATGAAAACTAGGGAATATTATAATCCCATGAAAAGAGAGGATCAAAATAATGATGTTTCTTTATAAGAAAAATAAGCAGAAAAAGAAAGAATTTACAGAATCAAAAGCAAAGACGGCATCTTCCAAGAAAAACAAAAAATGGGTTGTGTTCACAAATTAAGAAGGAAAAAAAAAAAAAAAGGAATTTTGAGGCGTGTAAGTAATGCAAAATCAAAATAACAATGATCAAGAAAATGTAACAAATACCAAATTGAAGGAAATTATCTGGGAAATCTGTGTAGGTCACACATGTACTTCAACAGATTAAGAATCTCAGATTCAGATTCTTCTTCCGCAAAATTTTGAATTTTTCAAATATAAGCATCACACACAAATACATATACAGACAGACACAGACAAACAGATTCCAAGTATCTGATTTTAAGAAGGGGTGGGTCTGGTGAGTAACCGCATTTTCTTGGGATGGGATCGAAGTTATAGATTCATCAGTTTTTAACGTTTTCCGTTGGCGGTCAATGCTGGCTACTAGCTGGTGATTGGTAAACACTTCTTATTGGCTCCTATAATTTGGAAGTCAACTATCTCCCAAAGCATTGATCTGAACCTAACATAATGACATTAAAATTTTCAATTACTACTACTTTTGGACTTTTTTGTTTTTTAATTTATGTATTATTATTATTATTAACTTTTAATACTATCATTTTTTTTAAGCATGTGAGGGAACCTATATGCCTTTAATAAATTCTCATTAGGCTGTGTTTTGATGGACAGCTTTAATATCATTAATTAAGTCATTACTAGTAATTTAGATGATATTTAGTAAAATTGATTAATATTTTTAAAAATTAGATTAATGATCAAACTGAATAGATTATTGATTTGCAGTTTAACTAGTCTGACTCGTTTAACCGACTGTCCTACTAGTTATATAACATCTCTTTATTTATTTTTTATTTTTTGATCTAATTCCTATTAATAGAAACCCAATAAGTTAAAAACTAAACTAAAAATGAATCAAAATCAATGAAAAACAGGTCAAAAGATAATTTAATTGGAAATCTAATTTTTGAGTGAATCAAAACAGAATGATTAATGATTTTTTTATTCAACCGATTAAATTGATTGGTTTAATATGATTTTTAAAACATTGAAATTGATAAATAAGTATTAGAATAATATAGTTGATATAATTTTAAACTATATAAATATTTAAAAGTTTAATCATATTCATGTAAGTTTTAAATAAAAAATTAAGTGATTTTTAATTTAATTTAAAATTTTAAATAATTAAGTAGTAAAAATTTTAATTTTTTATTTGTGAATTATGTTATCAAATAACGATGATCGAATACATATCTCTAGGACGTACTAAAATATCTTTCCGTAGTGTCGGCAATATGTCTATGCTCATCTTAATTTTAAGAGAAGAAATGCTAATAATAAGACAAATCATTACACATCACTTTAGAGAACACAAATACATGGACCAGCTGAATAATATGAATTCAATTTTTTCTGTACTTAAGATTTCCACGACTCATAACTAATGACTTTGAATTTGTAATATCATGTTTGTAATCTAGTAATTTTGACTTAGGGATAAGGTTTAAATATAACTATAGAATTTAGTGAAAATATCAGATCGGCACCTTATATTTTTCAATGAGCAAATATACCCTTAACGTTATAAAAACGACGCAACGCGTTTCTTTTCTCCATTAATTCTGTTATCTCTCTCTTTTCACTGGTTATTTACAATTTTTTTTGGAATAAGATTCAAATATATTCTCAGAATTTAACAAAAATATCATATCAACCTTAATTTTGTCTCTCTCTTCCCATTAATTTTTTTCATTTTTCATTTTTCTTTTTAATTTTTAATTTTTTTTGTCTTTCCTATATCTTTGCTTTTTTTTTTTAATTATATTATTAGAATATATGATAAAAATTTAAAAATAATTAATTATAATATTAAATAAGTAAATTCTAATTTTTTTAAAAAAACTTAATCACGTGAAAAAAAAATTAACAACATGGCTAATTTTTATTAAAAGAATTTTTTGAAACATGATAAAAAAAGTCAAATTATATATATACATAAAATAGAATATTCATTCTATAATATTATATTTAATTTATAAGTACTCTATTTCTATTTATATATATTTATTTTTAATAATTTATTATTTTTGGAATATTTAATATTATTTTTATTTTCAATATATATATAAAATAAATATTGATTTTTAAAAGTTGTTTACAAATTTTTTTATCATGCTTCAAATAATTCTTTTGATAAAAATTAGTTATATGATTAATTTATTTTCACGTTATTATATTTTTTAAAAAATTTTAGAGTATATTTGTTCAATATCATAATTAATTACTTTTAAATTTTTATCTTATATTCGATTAATATAATAAAATTTTAGTAACTATTGCAACTATCACTATATAAACTTATGAATAAAAAATAAATAGAAAAGTCAAATTATATATATACATAATGATATTTTTGTGAGTAAATATAAAGTATATGTTTAAAAAAAAAAAAAAAAGCAAAGATATAGGAAAGACAAAAAAAATTAAAAATTAAAAAGAAAAATGAAAAATGAAAAAAATTAATGGGAAGAGAGAGACAAAATTAAGGTTGATTTAATATTTTTGTTAAATCCTGGAGATATATTTGAATCTTATCCTAAAAAAACTGTAAATAACCAGTGGAAAGAGAGAGAGAGAGATAACGGAATTAACGAAGAAAAGAGGCGCGTTGCGCCGTTTTTATAACGTTAAGAGTATATTTGTTCCTTAAAAAATATAAGGTATCGATCTGATATTTTTGCTAAACCTTAGGGATATGTTTGAACATTATCCCTTTTGGCTTATAATAATAAAATCTCTACATAATAAATAGTTTATTTTTTATCAGAAAATTATTGCCTACGCTAGCAATGAGTAATAAAATATTTTAATCCGGTAAGATTCTTTTATCTATTTTTAGTATGGTTAAAAAATGCTTTTTTTTTTGCTTCACGTATTCTTAGAATACGTTTGATAAACCGTAATAAAATGTACTGTAATGTAATAAAATATATTTTTAGTATAAACACTACACTAAAAATTACATTTGATTATATTATATTTTATTGTGATATACTAAATACTACCTTACTTCATTGGATTATTGTATATACTCAATATGAACAATACTTAGCCTTACTTGACCTTTTTCTTTGTATTCTTCAAAAACAAAAATAGTTTTCCATTATAGTTATAAAATTTCCATTCAACACATGGTTATTTTGCAAAGAAAATGGAATAAATTATTAAAAAAAAAAAACACTATTGAGAAGCTTACATAGAGCATAGAAGTGATAGTGATGAAAAAGAGACCCATAAAATAAGAAAATAAGACAAAAGCAATTACAAACATCACAATAACACATTAAATGGGCTCCACTTGTGGATGAATGTATTCATGACAACCAGCTCCCCAGTCCAATAATATATTCTACTCCTCTTCCTCCAAGAACCAATCTGTTGCTGTTTCTTTATTGTATTTTCACATGCACAAATTCAAGATTCTAATATTTCTTTCCATTTTTTTTTTAACAAACTCTTCTTTCTTTTTCTTTTTTATTTTTTTTTTAAAGAAATACTATAGTACAATAAATGTATCAATTACAAATGGTCAAATACAAATATTAAGCATTACAGCAACCTAACAGATTAATCAAATATCCCACATACCTGCATGTCCAACCCGAAACCTCTTGGTCCTAGACAATGTTACCTCATCATCTGGAATGTAGCAAATTGAGAAATGCATCTACCGCCAAACTAAGCTTGTAGGTATAATGATTCTATTCTTGAATTTGCTGGAAACACCTCCCTATCCTTTTCATAGGATATTTACATTTTTGAATGACTTTTGCTCGATTATTTAGCAATGGAAAATCTGTGCTCTAAACAATTTTTAGACAAGGTCCTTCAAGATATGTGCTTATTTTCGGTGCCCTGCTGATGCCATAAGAACTACAATAGCTACAGTAAACATGAACAACATGCTAACAAGTAATGCATATGTTCTTCCTGATGATCTCCTATACTCACCAAACAAAAGTATGCCCCAAAAAGTGGAAACAAGTGGTAATGCCTGAAATCATCACCACTTTCTAAGTTAAACCTGATTATATATAAATCAAATGAAGCTGTAAACGACCTTCAGAATCGGCAAATTATCTTATGTATATACATACTCTAGAACTAACCTGAACAGCATCTGCAGCTGCATATCCTGCAGCTTGACCACCCACAAATTGGAGACCATTTCCAAACCCACATAGCAGACCAGCCAAAAGGGCCCAGCCTCTGCCATTCCAGTCTTTAAGGTAAGCCTTCATTGATGATCTAGGTAAGTTCAGCAGAGGGCAATAAAGGAAGGCAACATTCAGAATGGTGGCAAGTACAAAACAAGAAATTGAAAACCAGAAAAACCCAGTGTAGACAACCAACTTAGCAACCCCTTTCTTCAAGGCATGCCATTGATCATTTGTTGCCAAATTAAAAGCTGGTGAGAAAAGTGAGAAGCAAACACCGGCAAAGAATGCTATGAAGAGTCCAATTAAAGTGCTCTTCCCAAATACCTGCCAGGAGAGACAGGAAGGTCTTTATACAGTAGAGACATCAATATCTAGTCTCAAGAGTCTTGACTGCTATAGCTGTGAGATCATACAGCATGGAACCAAATTAACAGAGATGCATGCAGGAAAGAGAAAGGCATGAAAAAAATTCTCAAGGCTGTAATGTTAAGTTAAAAAATGGAAGCACTAACCTTGATGGCTCTTCTCTTCTCAATCTCTACAAGGAAGTCAGCTGTTCCAAATTTCGCTTTCTCTGCCTTTTCATTTCCATTCTCCAGATCTATCATTCCTGTGGAACAGAATAACAAACGAAAGCAAAGAACAGAAAATATAATGCTAGTGAAATGAACAAACAATTTTGATGATGTATGAACTCTGGAAGGATGCATACCCTTATTTGAAAGACCTTCATTGGATGTAGAAGTATCTGAGGCTCTGGCAAAAGGTTAACTATATGGTAGCATCAATAATACTTGACCAGATAACAGTTATCAACATGGTAGAATACTTTTAGCAGATTGTAAAACCAAAATAAAGATCTCCAATTGAAAGGGAAGGTTTGGGGGGAAGATATAATTGTTTTGATGTACACAGTGGCCCTCCCAAAAATTTCCAGCTTAACAAAAAAATTATTTATAGTTCATCATCATGCTGTTAATTGTTCATTCTTAGCAAGCACTCCAGTACCACATAATGAACATGCAATCCTGGTGATGGCTCTTGTCTCACACCAGCAACTTTGACGCTCTTTTTTTATTTTGGTTTCCATTATAACAAATTAAGAGAAGAACAAGCAACCCGAGAAAAAGAGGCGGTACAATTAATCATCTTTAGCTAAAATTCGGAATGAAACACTGAAAAAACACATGGATGAATAAATGAATATGCATTGAATCAATTCTTAACCATCAGAATTTGATATAGGAGAAAATGAGAGAAAATAAAATAAGGTATACCCTGTTCCAAGGTTGTAATCACTTGACAAACTGCTGAGCTTTATACTACTATCAGCTGCATTCGATGAGTGAACAGCTGAAGCAAGACATATTGCAATTAGGAAGCAACCGACACCCGGAAAAAGAATCTCAGCCTTGTTAATTTTGTCATCTAAGAAGTAATTCAAGGTTGTGCCTGTTATAATTAAACCAACAATTAGAAAAGGAAAGAGGATACATTCAAGTGACAAGCAATAAACTTCAATACATAAAATTGTTTCACATGCAGAGTGCAGACACAGACAAACCTATTACAACAGTCATGCTAGCAGTAATGACTAGAGTCACAGATAAACCAACAAAGGCCAAAGCATACTGTGTGCACAGATTCCCAATGCTAAGCGCCACACCACCAGCCATTGCAAACATGACTGAGGGCCAGTTATCCTGCATCAATAACCCTAGAAGATTCAAATATCACTTGTAAGTGATGTGCGATCGCAAACAAAACGCATAAAGCAATTAAAACCATTATTTCACATTTAACTACCAATGGAGAAGATGACACGTGATCATAAAGAATAAGCAAAACTAAGTGAAACTACAAAACTAATTGGCTCCACATACACTCAGGTGAGAAAGTTGGCTTGTAAAATTCGGTGTCTCTGGTGTGCTCTTTCCTATCTCACCAAATGTTAAGGCAAAAAATACAGCAGCCAGGAAATTCGTGATAGAATAATCAAGATAAGTATGCTGAGGAAGACGTCCTCGTCTTTCTAGGAGAGTAAAAATAGCAGGCCATGTGCCTAAGCAGAACAAAGAAAGCAGCATACATGCTATGGCTCCTTCTTTGCTCTCCACCAGATACATGTTCAACCCACTAGAGATAATCCACTCTGTTGGTAGAGTAATCAATTTGGGTATCCCTAAAAATTCCTGCAAATCCAACAAGAAGTTCCAGTTATACATAATACGGCCTTCTGCGAGGCTGAAATAAGCAAGTCCCATTCTTTCGCTGAAGAATAAAGTAAATGGATTCCTTTACAACAAAATTCTGAAAATAAAAAGTTCTCCCGAGTCCATTCAAAATGAAGCATCAAATTCTTCAAAAATTATTCAAAATTATGCGATTGAAAGAAGAAATTAAGAGAATATATAAATCTTCACGCAAAAGGTATTAAAAGGCACATATAGAATCAGAAGAACACAAATGATATTCAAAATCTGTCGAAACAAAAACCAGAAAAGTATCAACAAAAAAGTCGGAACGCATCAAAAAAGAATACCATATTCAGTTTCTAAAGCACAAATAGCAAAAACCCTGCTGCTATTTAACACTGATCACTCATTATATTCAATATTCAGATTCAACATTCAGATGACAAACAAACAAATAATTTGCAGAGGGAAAGAGATAGCTCTCCTACCAATAGAGTAAAAAAGCAAAGAAGAACGATTTACAATTATCAGGTGATCATATGTGACAACACGTCACAATCATTACCAACGAGTCTTCATAAATCTTCAATTATTTCAAAATGAAATTCGCAAATGATATAAAACTGTAATTCAATTAGCAGACTTCAACTCTTTATATTGAGATTTGGGATAAAATATAAAGATAAGGATATTTTCATGGCAGCAAAGGATCCAAGGAAGTTACCCCTCTCTTAACAAATTGTCCACAAAACTTTCCCGGAGAGTTGATAGTAGAACTGTTCATGGTTGGATCTATACTTGTCAAGAAAAAAAAAAAAAAATATATATATATATATATCATGTACAGGTCTAGTTCACAGTTTTGGTGGAAATGGAGGGACCCCGTTATCTGTTAATGGTCAACATCTCTTTGCATAAAGCACTTTGTTTGGTCGGGCAGATGTGGGAAGCAGGAGATTAAAAAAAATAGTCCAAGTGAAGATTTTTCTTTCTGGTCCGCCAAAATTAGCAAAGAATAAGCGTATTTGCTAAACCATAATTCTTTCCTTTTCACTAATTTTATTAAATTATCAAACAATTTCAAATTTCCATGGTTTGTCTGTATTCAAATTCTCACCTCCATAATAAAAGCTTCAGAAAATTTCTGCATTTTGACATGGTTAATACTTATGGTTTCTGTCCATCAAGCATGGAACATTCTTAGAAGGGAAGATCCAGTGCGAATACCAAATTACTAGCAAATGCATGTAATGGCAGAAAAGAGGAAGAAATTAGTATATATGCCTAGTGATGAAAACAGAAATTAGCCAATCAAAAATTTGGCATGAAAAATAAGCACAATTATTGATTATTAGTCAAAGAAACGTGGCTATAGTAGCTTTTCTTTCCTGCAGACACTACATTTATATTTAACTATTAATCATTTGCAGCAACTAGAAATGTCCGTGGGGTCAAATCGACCTCAATTTGTGAAAAAAATTATGTGCCCAGATAGACCTTCAGAAAATCAACATTTTCTAAATCCAAACCCGAACACGTAAAAAACCATCAATAATGGCCAAAATCAACCTGCACACAACTAATACTTCCTTTTCCAATGTTTTTAATTGCTATCAGATACATTCATTAACCCCCTAACATGGACAGATTAATGAATTTAGCTGAGCTTCCAGTCTCCCTGTGATCACTCTTCCATGTTCCCCTCTCTAGACATGTTTCCGGACATCCTATGCAGGAAATTCCCTAGCAGCCTTTGGTCAAGGACCATATTTGGTACCTGCATGAGCAGGATGCCCAGTTTATTTAAGATATAGACTAGATAAATTTTAATGTTAAAGGGAGGGGGGAAGAAATCAAAACCTTGTCCCCAAAGAAAATTTTTGTATTATCCGCTATAGCTTCAATAAATTTCAGTTCAAGAAATTCAGGAGTAAGCTTTAACTTGTTTGCTTCAGCTTCTTTCATGACACTGAAAAGAGAGAAACAGCTCATTGTTCACCTTCATTAACAGCATTTTGAAGAACTCACTATGGAGAGAAATTTAAAAAAAATAAAAAATAAAAAATAAAAGAAGTGGAAGTTGCATTCACCGGTAAAAAGCAGCATCTGCTAGGCTCTTTTCTTGAGCCATATACATTTGATTCTCAATTTCTTGCTGCCTCCTCTCACTGTCTTTCTCCATCAGTTTCTGTTCCATAAGGATCTTGCTCACATTGGCATTCTTCTCAGCTTCACTAATAGCCATTTTCTTTGCTGTCTCTGCCTCTTTCTCAACTACTTTCTGCCTCTCAATAGCAATCAAGACCTGCAAAGCAATGCACAACAAGAAGTATCAAAGGCTGCTCATGTATGTTTACGTATGTGTGACTCTATGTGAACCTAAAGTTGAATGCTCTAGTAGCATCCAAGTTGCCTGGTTGGGAAAGGTTTTGCAATAGTTGGATGCAGAAAATCTCTGTAAAAATGATTATACATCACTAGAAAACCTTCCAATGTACAATATATAATCACTGAAAGGAGATCTGGAGAGCCAGCCTTCACATTCAGCATAACCTTGGACAGCATCTTTAACATGTTCTAGCGACCGACTAGACCATCTTTATTTTCTCAAACTACATTCCACGAAGGAAAAGTAAAAGAATGAAAATTCAAGAATAGCATGGAATACCTTAGTGCGTTCTTCTTCCATTTGCTGAAAATTCCTTCTTATACTATCTGGAATGGTAGGCTTTGTGACACGCACGCTTATAATTTCAATTCCAGGAGCATAACGTGTACAATCGCCCTGAAGAGAATCTTTCATCTTTTCATCAATCTGAAAATTTTGAAATTGATGCTTTCATCAATATAAATGAAAAAGAGATCAAGGGAAGAAAAGAAAGAAGAGAGAAGAAGCTTTATACAACCATACAATTCATTGAAACATGAAATTTTGCTGTAAGCATGCATATACAAGTTCACAAAGCTCAAGTATACAGGTGGCACTGATGGAGCAAAAATTTGGTAAGCTACATCTCATCAGTTGCATGTGGCTCACATAAAAATTAAAAAGTATAATGAAGAAAAGAGGGAAAAAAATTTAACCACTAATCCAGCACAATCCCTTCAAAATACCAAGTCCCAAGTTTCATCAAAAAAAAAAAAAAAAAAAGAAAAGAAAAGAAAAAAGATACCTAAACCACAATTGCTTGTTAGTCAATACTATAATTTAATCTAAGGTCTTAAAAGAATGCTTCCCTTTCTCACCTGGTCAAACACATCAATGTAGACTTGTTGGAGAGTATGAGAGCTGCAAAACTGATTGATTTCATGATGAATCTTGTCATATATCCATGTGTGGTCATATTGCACCCCATAATTAAGAAGTGTCTCATATACATATTCCTTGCGGAGCCGGTTAACGACCTGAATTATGAATCCAATCAGTGCGCATAAATTTAAAATGCCAAGCCCTGAGCTTTTTATGATACAGATACTAACAAGAGCAACATCTTATGTACTTACCTCTATCTTCTCGAAGTTAATCATGACACCCCCTTTGGTACCACATGGAATATCTCTTACCTGCATATTTAGGAACAAGAATTCAATTTTGTGATGGCAATACAGAGTTGTTGATCTTCATTAAATTGAAAATTGAAGTTTACTTGATCTGTCTGCAGTGTCACTTGAACAGGCTCATAAAGGGTTATCAGAGGCATTTTTAGATGAAAACCTGAAAACTAAAATAGAAGTCAATAATCACAATGCTACCAACCATACAAAACAAATCCTAAATAAAGAGTGTATGTATGACATTCACACCTGGATCTGTAATTGTTTTCAGAAGGGCACCTCCTCTCCAATACACCCCTACATGACCTTCTGGAACTTGGTGTAAGATGGATAAGCTATTTTTAATACTTGAGGATGATGGAATCACCATCTGTAAATGTCATCATAGAATATAACAAATTTCAGGAAAAGATATTCCATTTCCAGCTTATAAGAATTCAACATATTTCTAGAATGAAACTAGCCACCCTTTCATAGGCCAGAAAGAAAGCCAGGAAATTAAGAAAGTGAAAGTTCAATTATCATGGTCTCTCAGGCACTGAAAATATAAGGCAACACAATTCCAAACATAAAGATGCCTGCACCAAACTGCCAATTTACTATCTTCTTAGACCCAAGCCCCTGTCAAGGTCAAAGAAGTAAAATTTCCAAGCAAATTAAGTGGAAGTAAAATTTCAAAGCAAATTAAGTCCAACAGAGTGGTTGGCCTCATGATGCTTAGGTTTTTTGCTCCGTACAAAATTTAAAAAAAAAATAGATATTTTAGCCCCAAGGGACACAAATGCAGCGTCCATGATCAAAGCAATCCATGGTAATGCTGCATGAGATTATAATTCTGTAAATTATGTACGTTGAAGCTGCAAGGCAATAATAAATTGGAGAATTCAATCAATACCAAGTTCATCAATGCACCAAATCTAAAAGGCTCCATTCAAGGCTCCAAAGTCTACCATAAAATAGAGCTAGAGATGCATATTTGAAATAGTAAAGTGACCATCTTTTAGAAACTACATAACTCAGAAATGATTTTGTGCCACAATACATCATCATCCAAAACAGCAAATAAAATAACACAACCACAATGAATACAATAGTATCATATACTTGGTTCCCGTTCCCCCTTTACTGAACCTGGACTTAATTGAGATATAATAGTATCACCCCAATGAAAATGTATAATAAACTACATCATATTCATCAAATTTTATTTGTAGCCAATATTCAACATAAAGAAAACATGTAAAACAATATGTAGTCTCAGGAACATATTACCAGCATTAAAACAAACATCCATTTCCCATTTCTTCAAAATTTTATTCTTTTTCCACAATAAATGAATATGAATTGACAAATTAACAACATATTTTAATTAAAACAGAAAGATTAAATAAACAAAGCAGCAGATTCGCCCGCATTTAACAATTCAAACAAAACCAGCCCAATCGCAATGGGACCAAGAAGTCGATAAAGCAGCCAAATGACCGTATATGACCGTACAACAAAGTGCAATATATATATATATATAGAGAGAGAGAGAGAGAGAGATAGAGAGAGAAAGAGAGAAATAGTTAAATAGTTTACCACGGAGATGACGGCAAGGAAGAGGAGGAAGACAGTGAGAATGGGAGAAAAATCGCCGTTAGGAGGCGGAGGACGTGGCTGTGGAGCTGTTGCTGCTGGTGCTGCTGCAGTCCGTTGTGGATCCATAGACTGAATTGGAGATAGCTTTCCAGAAAACTGATCTTGGGTTTAACTTTTGCTAACGATTATGGAAATGAAGTTTTTACAGAATGGAATCGAGTGGAGAAATGGGTGGGGTTGTTGAGAATACTGACCGTTGGATCTTGATGGGATATAACTAATATATAGACTCAGGTAGAAGCACCCCTAGTCCTCGTCAACTTTATACTATTAAATTTTTATCATATCATGGGTCTTTGCGCACTCAGACGAAGAAAGGAATATATAAATATGGAAAAATGATCCTATACTTCAACTGCAAGGGACTGACGGACTGTACATCTGCTCTTCAGTTTGTTTGGAAAAACAGGAATAGCAAGGGAAAGTACAATCGTGGGAAGTAACGAAACGGGGAAAGTATAATCCAACACCTTTTTTTTTTTTTTTAGCCAAATATAATCCAACACAATTGAGTCGAATTTTTATTAAACTCAAGTTTAATTTTGATATTTTTAGTATTACATTATTTATTTTTTAGGAAGTATACTTATTATTAGTGTTTTGAAGTTATTTCTTTTGAATTTAAAAAGTGAAAATTTTTCCTTTTCATAAATTTTATTTAATTATAATTATTAAGTTTTTTTTTTTCGCTTTTCAAAAATTTTTTTTTTTTAACTCGCTTGCCTCATTTCAAACAAATATTTTTTTTTTAAAAAATTTAAGGCTTAAAATTCAACACAAGACTCGATTTTCATCAAAAAAAAATACACAAGACTCTATTAAATTTTCATCTTAAGGTTTAAATTCAATTCTAATGAATACTAGAATTCAATTTGATTAAGCTATATTATTATTAAAAAAAAATGTATTAACCTATTTATTTATTAATAAGAAAATGAAACTCAAGTAAACTCGAGTTTAATATCAAATTAATAAAATATAAAATATATATAAAATTATATAGAATCTTGATATTTTATTATATTTGCAAATCACCTAAAACTAGTATTTTAAAATTTAAATTTAACTTATTATTCAAACTATTCGAACTCAAATTAAATTTAAATATTTTACAAATCAAATTCCAAAAATTTAAAAATAATTAGGCTCGTTTACACTTAGATTTTTACCTTTGAAAAGGCTATACATTGAAAAAAGTATAAAATAGATGTAAAACAGTATATAGTTTTTCTTGTGGACCCACTAAAGTGCTTCTCTCCAAATTAAAGAGAAAGCAAATGCAAACGTAAATTTCAGTACAATATTTAGTCGAAATTACCTTTTTACCCCTAATTTTTTAATTTTTTTCTTGGCCTAAGAAAAAAATTCTAACATCGCAGTCGAGGGGTGCACAGGCCAAATGAGTACAATTACAAATTATATACTATCATTGTCACGACCCCTCTTTCAAAATCGAACCAGCGCTAAGACTTGTGTAAGCTTAAGGAGCTTCACAAAGACAGAATTCAAGTACCAAGACATAGAGTCCAAGTATAAACTACCATTTTAGGATTTTTAACTATGAGCTTCAAGACTAAACCAAACACAAACAAAGGATTTGTGGGAGTCAAAGCCCAAAAGCCTAAAAAAATTACTGAATACCACATATATACTTGATATTTCTCTTCTCTTATAAAAATTTATGCCATTATCTGTACTTCTGCCATCACCATCTCTATAAATAAAAAATGTGAAGATACCACCACTATAAGGGAATATGCAAGTGGACTTTCTCTTATAGATTTATAACATCGAATTCGGTTAAAAATTCTTCACTGCCGAATAAAATTAAAGGCAGAAAAAACCTGATAAGAAATCGAGTCCCACTGTCTATTATAACTGCCATGGGATACTCATTTCTCAACAAAGAGCGAATTTGAGGAAATATTACAACTAGCCAAATCTTTAAAAAACATATATTCAAAGATTCTCATACTAGAGCTAGCCAAAACTTTCATTTTCTACTATCCTTCATGACTGAACAACTTGATAAAGAGGATCACCTAGTGTGAGAGTTGGACTAAGCTAGAGAGAGAGACAATAGTATTACTGTAAAGAGGCTTGCTCCAAAATTCAAAAATCCCGATATGAATAGAAAGCATAATAAGCTCATAACAGGGAAAAAAGCTTATTTAAATATCTAAATAGAAGAAAATAACAAGAAAAAAAAACCGAAGAAAATTAAAAATATGAGAGAATATATTGAAAATATAAGAGAATATCTATAACAAAATTCCGGTTTATAATTTTTGTTACCAAAATTATAAATCATTTATTTATTCATATAAATTATTTTTAAAAATTGGTTTAATGTCTCACTTGCATGACTTCTTAAACTTTGATCTGCTTATGAATTTCTTATTCATAAGTAATTATATTGTAAATTATTTTCGAATCATTATTTTATGTCAAATTTTTATATATGTGCGTTGATATATATATATATATAATCTCAAAATTCATAATATTTAATTTAAAATTATTAATCATATCTCATTTAAAATAATAAAATATAAATATTTTATAGATAAGATAAATGAAAAAAAAAAAAATTGTATCCAACTATAAAATTGAGTTTCGACAACAAACTATAAAAATGAGATTTGAAGTTTTGACTCTCCAGTACATATTTAAGTTGGGCTACTGTTGCGGTGGCTCCAAAAGTTAGGCCCAACAATGACAATTTTGGGATTGAACTGTGTTAAGCTGTCTTTCTTTTATAATTACTAGTTTCATCCTTGTGCGTAACATGCAGGGCTAAGCTGAGCACTGTTTAAAAAAATCTAGAAATTAAAAATTTTTTAGAATGAACTAAACTTAGGAAATTTTTAAAATTAAATTTTTGGAACTAAACTGTGAGGTACAAATTTCCATACCAAATTGTCATTTTTCGAGATGATCCAGTATGAAAAATCGAGTCTACTTGAACAATTTGTTATGAAATAAGACAAAATAGATATTTGAAAATTTTTTATTTTTAAAGCACCGTCTGATAAATTAAAAGAAAATTAATTTTCCTTTTTCTTCAACAATTGTAAAGTTGTAACATCTCAAAAATTTCACAAAATTGTTTTATTCTTTTTACTCTGTTTATATATATTATAGTATATTATATATATATAATGGTTAAAAATTTGAATGATTTAAAACAATTATTAATAAAATAATAGAACAATAAACAAAATAATCATACAGGCTAAACCTAGGCAAAAATTAAATAGAATTATTATAAGCCGATTTAGCTATCAAATTATATATTTATCACTAGATAAGAAAAATAGTTGCAACCTAGTTTCCAAAAAATGACACAAAGGTCTAAAAAGTTTACAATTTCTTCATTTGAGTTATCTTCCTCCTTAGAAGCTACTGATCTATCACTACCATTTTCCGGTGAACCCCTTCATCCCTTGAAAAATATAAGAAAACCCATAAATGAATAAAAATCTACAAGACAAAAATTAATCAAAAACTTAGAAATTAATTTTTTAAAAAAATATAGAACAAGATAAAAAAAAATTAAATTATATGAAAAACAAAAAGAAAAAGGGAAAAGAACTTAGTTTATGGATGCCAACGGAAAACACCTCTAGCCTCCCTATCACCATGCCATGAATTAGAAAGCCATTTCTCCACCGACTCCATTTGTCTTTCTCTCTCTGTGTGTCTTTATGTTTTCTACCTCTCTGTAGACTCTTTCTAATTGTTAGAAGAAATGAGAGAATGAATTTGATTGAATGAATTGTTTATGTATAGTATAAGCTCTCATATATATACAAGCATGAAAAAGAGCAGCAGAAACTAACTTCTAACTTTCTAACTAATTGAGCCAATCAATAAGTGACAACTCAACTTTAACCCTAACTAACTAACAAATCTCTAATAGCTACATAATTTAATTAATCATCTAACTAATTCAACACTCCCCCTTAAGATGTGCGTATACATTATGGATGCACATCTTGCTTCAAAGATATTCAAATTGAATAGGATGAAGAGCTTTTGTAAAAAAGTCAGCAACTTGGTCTTTTGATATGATATACTAAAGCTTAACAGTCCCATTTGCAACCTTTTCTCTTATGAAATGACAATCCAGTTTTATGTGTTTAGGTCTCTCATGTAGAACTGGATTCTTTGCAATTTGTATGGCTAAGACATTGTCACATAACAGCAGAACTTCTTTTGAATGACAAACATTGAAGTCCTTTAATAATGCAATTAACCATATGACCTCACACATTGTTGAAGCTAAGGATTTGTACTCTGCCTCAGCTGAGCTCCTGGAGACTACATTTTGTTTCCTTGCCTTCCAACTTATTAAAGACTTTCCTAAGAAAATAGAAAAACCATACATTGATCTTCTTGTTTCTAAGCAGCCTGCCCAGTCACTGTCTACATAAGCAGTCAGTTGTAAACTTGAATCAGCAGAATGTAAAATTCCTTGTCCAGGAGCTTTCTTGATGTATCTAAGTACCTTTAATGTTGCATGCTAATGAACCATTGCAGGTTTATCCATAAATTGAGCTAAAATTCTCACTGTATAACATAGGTTTAATGTGGTTAAGGTCAAATATTAAAGCTTTCCTACTTACTGCATGTACTCAGTAAGATTTAATAGAATGTTTTCTTCAGTGTGCACTAGCTTGTGATTGACTTCAATTGGAATGTTTGAAGCCTTAGCACCCGACATGTTAAATTCTTGCGGTAACTCTAAGGCATATTTTCTTTGAGATATAGAGATACCTTTATATGACCTTGCTATTTCAAGTCCAAGAAAATACCTTAGTGTGCCCAGGTCTTTTAGCTTGAATTGGTCATTCAAGTTACCTTTTAATTTTGAAATCAATTCTTTGTTGTTACTTGCTATTACTATGTCATCTACATAGACAAGCATGGCAATGAAATCTATCCCTTCAATTTTTGTAAAAAGAGAATAATCAGATCTTGATTATTGAAAACCATGATTCAAAAGAGCTTCAATTAGCTTGGCATTCCATTGTCTGGAAGCCTGCTTGAGGCCATGTAAAGATTTTCTTAATTTACAAACCAGCCTCCTTGAATTCTCTATATTTTGTGCAATACCATCTTCACCTAAACTCTCCCCTTGAATCTGGTAACCTAGGGGTAATTCCATATACACATCCTCTAACAAATCCCTATTTAAAAAGGCATTGTTGACATCTAGCTGAGCTAAATGCCAACCTTTGATAGCAGCAAAAGTAAGAAACAATCTGACTGTGGTGTGTTTGACAACAGGAGAAAAAGTTTCTTAAAAGTCAAAACCTTCTCTTTGTAGATAGCCTTTAGCCACAAGCCTGGCTTTATATCTTTCTATGGATCCATTAGAATTGTACTTGATTTTGTAAACCCATTACAACCCACTACTTTGTGTCTTCAAGTAATGGTACTACAGACTAAGTCTTATTAGCCTCCAAGGCTTTAAGTTCAGATTTCATAGCATCTCTCAAACACTCAAAACTATTAGTTTACTCATAAGAGGAAGGTTCAGTGACAATAGAAATAGACAAGGTAAAGTTATGAAAAGAAGGTGACAGTTTGTCATAGGAAATGCAATTACTTAAAGGATGAGTAGTAACATTATTGTGACTAAGATTAGAAGGCAGAGATGAAGAAGTAGTTTGTAGAAGTAAATGGTAATCTTGGAGATAAGTAGGGAGTTTTCAAGGTCTAGTGTTTCTCCTTAAATCAGTAATAGCAATTTCATTAGGGACAAAGGGTGGATGAGGAGGAGAAGAAGAAGATGTATCTGGATCAGATGAGGAGGGGACTTGAGCAACAGGACCAGGAAAATGAGGAGGGGAAGGAGAAGGATTGAGAGACACAGAAGAAAAATCTGAGGAAGAAGCTGGAGTTGAAGATGATGGACTAGAAACAGAAGGAGCTAAAGATATAGGAGTGACAATTTGAGAATAGGAAACATCAGTATTGAGATCTGGTATACAAGGTAAGACAATATCTATAGAAGGAAGAGAAACTTGATTCTGACGAAAAGGAAAGACAGATTCATGAAATTGAACATCTCTTGAATGAAAGACATTGTGATCATCAAGACTGTACAACTTATAACCTTTCTTATTAGGAGAATAACCTAAAAAGATGCATTTATATGCTTTACTATCAAACTTTCTTTTATGAGGCTGCAAATTACTAGCAAATGCAAGACAACCAAAGGATCGTAAGTGATTATAGGTAAGAACTTTGTGAAATAGAGTTTCAAAAGGAGTTTTGTTATCAAGAATGGGAGTTGGGTTTCTATTAATTAAATAGACTACTGTAAGAAAACATCTCCTCAAAAATTGATAGGTAATGCAGCAAAAAAAAGAGGGACCTAGCAATATTCCAGATATGTTAATGTTTGCGTTTTACAACCCCATTTTGCTATGGAGTATAAGGACAGGATGTCTTATGAATGATACCATTAGTATGATAAAAGGTGGATAGAAGAAATTCCTTCCCATTATCTGTTCTAAAAATTTTAATTTTCTTATCAAATTAAGTATGAACAAACTAATAGAATTGAGGTCAAAGATGGCTAACTTCTGTTTTATGTTTCATCAAAAAAATCCAAACACATTTGGTGTGATCATCAACTAAGGTGAGAAAGTAATGGTTGCGTTGCAAATCTGCTTGAGAAAAGGGACCCCATATATCACAATGTATTTAATCAAAAGCTGCCATAGAATTTGGAATATGAGAAGGAAATATTTGTCTTTTCAATTTTGCTCTATGACAAGCATCACATGGTACATCATTATTATCAGACATTACATTTGGAATAAGAGAAAGGAACTTATGTAATGGTGCATGACCAAGTCTATAATGCCATATATTATTAGAAATAGAACAAATAGAAGAGTGATTAACAGAAGAACAAGCAAATGGAGCTGATAAATGAGACAAATGAGACTGAGAGTCTTGACTGAGATGAAACAATCCTCCTTGGAGTTTAGCCTATCCAATCAATCTTCCATAATGACAGGTCCTGAACAAGATAGTAATCTTATAAGAATATGAAACAAATGTTCATTTTAATTGCAATTTTGCTAAATGAGATGAGATCGAATGAAAAAGAGGGAACAAAAAATACATTGTGAATAACAAGATACTGGTTGAAAAAAATAGTACCTATGTGAGTAACTTGAGCTTGAAAACCATTAGAAAGATTAACATAACAATTAGAGATAGAAATGGAAGAGACAAAGTAGTCAAGAGAACAAACAATATGGTCAGTTGCTCTAGTGTCAATGATCCAAGGGGCAGGTGTGGATTTGGTATTCATTAATGCATGAAATAAAGTGCTATTGATAGTAGTAATTACCTGCAAAATTGACAAAGTGTGGTTGAGAGGGATTTAAATGTTGATTAGAGGCATTAGCTGAAGGAGTAGGTGAACAGCTAATAGTTAGGGAATTCAAGAGATGAATAAGTTTCTGAACTTGATCTTAAGTCAAAGACAGACCTGCAATTGATGTATTACCAAAAGATTGACCAATAGATGCAGTAGGATAAGCAGTCAGTGGTGCTGAAGCATCAGAAGGAGCAATCAAGGGTGTTGAAACATTAGAATGAGTAGGTAAATTTGAAATCTGCTGGAAATCCAATCAGCCTAAAACATTTTTCTTTAATATGCCTCAACTTACCACAGTGATAGCAAACCTTTTCACTAGCCTGATTCTTCTTAACAGCCATAATCACATTATCTTGATATTTTGAGTTTGCAACAGAAAAGTTCTTTAAGATTCCTCTCTAAGAACCATATTAAAGCTTCATCCAGAGAAGGCAAAGGCTTCATATTGATTATTTGAGATCGTGTAGGCTAATATGACTCATTTAAACCATTCAAAAATTTAAACAGGAAATCTTTCTGTGCCTCATCGACATACTTCTTGAAACAGTTATCATTGCAATTACCACATTCATAATGAGGAAGAGGCCTAAAATTCCTTAACTTCTCCCAAATTGTGTTGAGCTCAATAAAGTAATCATTCACTGTTTTAGTTCGTTGAGTAATTGAATAAAGCATACTCTGCAATTGACAAATTTTAGAATCATCTAAATGGAGGAATCTTTGTTCTAACCTAAGCCAAATCTTCTAAGCTTCATCAACATAAAAAACAGTAGATGCAATTGGTTGAGAAATTGACTTCAGCAACTATGAAATGATCAGATTATTACATCTTGTTCATGGAATATACTTATCACTAGATGGATCAGGTTTAAGAATTGTGTCATTAATGAATCCTTGTTTATTCTTAATTGATAAAGCAAGAAGAAATGATCGTCTCCATGAAGCATAGTTGAAAACATTAAGTTCAAGTGTTACAATAACAGAACTATGATTTTCAGAATGATGCAGAAAATAAGGAGATGAAGGATCGTTAATGAGATTCATCGATGAATTACCAGAAGCACCTAAAGTTGAATTACTCAAATCCACCATGAAACAAAAACTTGAACAGAAACAATCGAAAAGAAAAATAGAGATCGATTTAACCTGGAAATTGAAGCTTTGAAACTATGAAATCTTCAAGGAAAAGAACAGATCACAAACAGGAGAAGGAGAAAGAGAAAACAAATCTCAAGTCCATAGCTCTAATACCATGTTAGAAGAAATAAGAGAATGAATTTGATTGAATGAATTGTCTCTGTACGGTATAAGCTGCCATATATATACAAACGGGAAAAAGAGCAGCAGAAACTAACTTCTAACTTTCTAACTAACTAAGTCAATCAATAAGTGACAACTCAGCTTTAACTCTAACTAACTAACAAATCTCTAACAACTGCTTAATTTAATTAATCATCTAACTAATTCAACGTTAACAAAGTGAAAAAATCAAAAGAATGATATAAATATAGACCTAGGGTTGAATATATACCTAGTGCCGCTTCTCACACTCTTTTTCATTTTCTTTTGTGAACCTAAAAACTAATAAGAACAAAGAAAAAGAAGTTTATATAGTTAGGTTTAAGAGAAGTGCATAAACCTAAAACCAAAACAGGATGGTTTTGGAAAAAGTCAAAATAGTAATTCTAACCCATAATTATATAATTGAATATTTTTACTTATTCGTTAATATCAATTAATCTAAATATAATTTTAATGAATTGATTTTCATAAATCAACTTAAACTAACTTAATCAAATAATTTCTATTAAATCAATTGATCAATAAGTTTAATTAATATGTTAATTGATGGATTTATACATTTTCAATGGATTGATTTCTATAAGTTCAATCAACCGGTTTCTATTGCTTCAATTGATTTTTATAATTTAATTGAATATGTAGTTTTATTTATAACTTCAACTAATATTAATTGATCGATCTTTAATTTATAGTATTGAGGGATAAAAACCACTTTAGTGAATTAGAATTTTGAAATAATAAACTATTTTAGTGAAGTAATAACTCTAATTTTTTACATGCAACTTATCATTTCAAAACTGTAATGATATACTACAAGTTCAAATGATTGTTTTACCTTATTTATGATTAAAACTATAAAAACTAAATGCATAAAATTGATTGACAATCAATTATAATATATGACACTATAAATTTAACATTACCATCAATAAAATTTTATGGTTCAATAAAAATTAATAATATAATGGTCGTAAGTTGATAAAATTATGAGAAATTTTTACATAAAATTATTGTTTAATTAGTAATTGACTTAATTATATTGACCAATTAAAAAAATTGATAAAATTATCAATACATTCAAAGATGTATAATCAAATAGATATTGTTTTATAATTTTCAAAAGTTAAAAAAAATTCTCATAGGGTAAAATAATTAAATTATCTTCATTTTAGATTTTTAAATATGTCATATTATTAATATTAGTATCATATGAATTATTAAATTTTTATGAAATTTTTAAATAATATTAGTATTGTACAAATTTTTTTTTTTTTCAAAATTCAGTTTACACTTACAAAGTTGTAATGTGATAACTAATTAAAAATTAAATTTTATAATTAATAAAAATTAAATTTTACTTAAATATTATTAAATTTTTTTAAAAATGTGTTACTAATTCAATAATCAACATCAAAGTATATATATATATATATATATATATATATATATATATATATATATATATACTAGATTTTTTTTGTAACGCGCAAATATCTATTACGACTCATTAAAACTCGCTAGAAATATAAATATTTATTCTAAATTTCTACTTTTTTCTTATTAAAATTTTAATGACTAGTATTTTATTACTTAAGTATAAAATGATATAAAACTTCTCAAATAAATACCATGAAACTGAAATCTTATTAGTTGACTTTTAAGATTATCGTGGAACAATATTTATGTAACTTTATTATTAAATTCATTTTAGTTGTTGAATCCAATTTAAGTTAAATTTTCATATAAAAAACATGAAAATTTAATGAAAATATTATTATTCACAATAAATACTCTCTCCATTCCATAATATTTATAGTTTAAAATTTCAACATAAGGATTAACAAAGTTATTAAATTATTATAATTTTAAGATAAAAAGATTAAAATATTTTTTATTGATTTTGATGTAGAGAAATAAAAATAATTAATGCAAAATATTTAGTGGAGAATAAATGAAAGGTAAAATTGAAAAAAAAATAATAAATACCTTCTTGAAATTCTAAAATGACATATAAATTAGAATAAAATTTTTTTTCTAAAACAACAAATATTATGGAACGGAGGGAGTATTATCTAAGTTGTATAATCGTGCATATTTAATACAATTAGAATGATGGCACAAAATAATTATATATTCTATATAAATATATAAATGTATTTTAGAAGGCAATACATACATAATATTCAAAGAATACTAAAGCATATCTAAATAAATCATTTTTTACAATTTTAAATAATATTCTTATATTCGATAATATGTTAGAGAAAAAAAAGTAAATGAATTGATAAATACTTTTTATTATAATTTTCTAATTTATTTTGTTATTATTATGTTGACTATTTATTAATTATAGGTTGGTTTTCATGTTAATATTTAGTACATTTATTATTTTCTTATAATTTCAATGTAGGTTGTATGTTTTCATTAATTTGAATAAATTTTGATTTCTTTGACACATTATAGCTTAATTTTTATTCCTCCAAAAAATTAATAATAATCTTTCTAACGTGTTTTTATAAATTTAATATTAATATTAACTGTATATAATTGATTTATCATGTGATATCATATTGTATCATAAGCCAAAAAAAATCTATTTAATTATTATATCATATGAATACTTATGAATATTTTAAATTTGATGTTACGAATAATAGTCACTAAATTAAAAATTTTGTAATTTTGATTTCATATTTAATTAATTTTTAAGAATGATTAATTAATCTATTCCGTAATGAAAATTATAAGTAAATAAAATCATAAACAAAATAATTTTTTTAGAAGAATATACCATTATAAATAGAAATTTTGACATTTAATAATAAAATAATAAGATTTTGCTCATTATTGTTAAATGAATTCTCAATTAACGTATCTTATTTTTCTGTTATATCTTCTTATAAAATCAAAAATATTATTTTTCTGTTATATCTTCTTATAAAATCAAAAGTAATTTTTATAATCTATAAATTATTATTAATGATTAAAATAACTAATTTTAAAATTTATAATGGGACAAATTAATAATTTACAAAATAAAAGTCAAATTATAATTGCTTTAACTTGTTAATATTCAAATAATCAAAGTCAAAAAAATTTCTCTAACTTCTAAATATTTGAAAAAATGATTTTGCTCATTATTGTTAAATGAATATCAAGTAGTGCTTCTTCTTTTTCTGTTGTGTCTTCCTATGAAATCAAAAGTAATTTTTTTAATTTATAAATTATTACTAATAGTTAAAATAACTAATTTTAAAATTTATAATGGGATAAAGTAATAATTTATAAAGTGAAAGTCAAATTAGACGTCTTCTTATAGAATCAAAAGTAATTTTTATAATCTACAAATTATTACTAATAGTTAAAACAACTAATTTTAAAATTTATAATATGACAAACAAATAATTTACAAAATAAAAGTCAAATCAGAATTTCTCTAACTTGTTAATATTTAAATAATCAAAGTTAAAAAAAAGTTTCTCTAACTTCTAAATATTTAAAAAATTAAAAAATATAAATTATTGTAATTGAATTGTTTTTTATTTGAATTAAATATAATTAACTATACATTAAATAATAATTATTTTATTCTTTCCTTATTCTAATTAAATTTATTTTTATTTAAATTAAATTAGATAATTAAATTATTAAATTATAATAACTATATAATTATAAATTTGTAATATAAATAATTATATATTAAATAATAATTATTTTATTCTTTCCTTATTGTAATTGAATTTACATTTCCTTATTTAAATTAATTATAATTAGATATTAAACATAATTAATTATATATTAAATAATAATTATTTTATTATTTTAATTGAATTCATCATTTATTATATAAATTAAATATAATTATATTATTTAATTAATAAATGACTATATTGCCCATCAAAAATGCACAATTAAAAAGAACTCAATGAGGGACACATAAGTAAATGTGCTTTTCCTCTCTCCTACCATACATTTATATTTCGGTTCTGATTTTGTTTTTTTAGTTCTGGATAGTTCAGTATGATTCGGTATGATTATCGATATGGATAATTGCTAATCTTCAAAATCATATAAAAATTTTTTTGGTATAGTTCAATTTGGGTTTAAAGAAAGTTAAATTTTCATAAGGTATTTTCGATTTTAAATATTTTCAGTACAGTTTGGTATCTCCAAGTTTCATACTTAGCCTTTGTATTTCATGATTTATTTATTTTTTTATGTAATATTACTTTCATATAATTTCATACCATACAAGATAATTTTTTATTAATTTAACTAATATATTTAAAAAAATAAGAAGTATTAAAAAGAATAAATTGAAAAAAAAATATAAATAAGTAAATAAATCTAACTAAACATCAAAATATTTAGGGAATTATTATTTTAATTTTACATTTTCCAATAATGTCTTAATTTGCTCTTAAAGTCAATTACTCAATATAAGTGCACATTTTACTATTTATGCTTTAACACTTGTAAAGATATAAAATCATTATATATATATATATATATATACACGTGTATGTGTTAAAGAAAAAAGATATATATATACACGTGTATGTGTTAAAGAAAAAAGTCCATTATGCTATAGAATAAAAAATAATTGTATAAAAATTTATGAGAAAATATTTAAAAATTAACAAAAAAAAAATAACCTCTTTATTATCAAGTGGAACACTTTATATGAAAAATATAGGAATTATACCGATTCATTTGTTGTGTCCTTCTTTTGCGTACAAACACACACGTATAGGAAATCATAAATATATATTATAAATAAAGTAATTTAGATTACAAATCTCATTAATTAATAATAATTGTATTAATTAAACATATAAAATTGAAATTTTCTGGGTTACAACTCATAATTATATATGTTTCTAATACATTTAGTAGTTATAATGTCATAATGATCATTAAAATTATTTTATGATTTATGTTACAATTTTTTCATAATAATTACTCATAACATAACTATATGATTATAATTGATTTATAAAATAACACAATTAAAAAAATAAATATATATAAAAAATCATAAATATATGTTTTAAATTGATGATTTATGTAACACATTTTTCTAAATTATGGTAATAACAATTTTTAATTTTATTTAAGTTCCATATCATAATGATTTGGGTTATAAATCTCATTAAGTAATGTTAATTCTTGTTTTATATATACATTATAGATTATAGAATTACAATTTTTTTAATGGCTTATTATTAATTCTCACTATTTATTTTAATGTATTTATGTTATATATCATTAATATCATAACATTTTATCTTAAAAAAAAATTATAACATTTCATTTTTATTGATTCATTTGACACATAATAAGTAAAAAAATACCATATAAGATATACTTGACAGAGTTGTTATATCATGAAGTTGAGTCTACATACTAATGTAGATCTAGAACCATATTAATTATTAAAAGGGGCAAGCAGGAATCAAGGATTAAAAAGGGAAGGGTACAACATTAATTATATTTTAATTTGTTTTCTAAATTCAAATTTATTTATTCAGGCTGTGTCTTTTGCCCACTAAAAGAAATAATTTCACTATAGTATATGCTAAAGTTTCAAATTTTATCGTTGCTCGCTCACATTCTCAGTTTTTTTTTATACAATAATTATTTTTTCATTTTCAAAGTTAAAAAATGATAAAAAAAAATAATCTCTCTGTGTAATAAGTTAATAGTCAATTCTATTGAGAGGTTTTATATTATTGAAAATTATTTCTATGTTTCATAAGAGCTATATGGCTTTTGAGGCAATATCTTTTTATATTATTCTTATCCTAAGGCTTTTTCAACTCATTCAAATAGGGTTCTAGCAATATTTTAATGCCTACATAGAGGCAGCCGAAGGAATTGATAGAACCAGTATCAGTGGTTATCCTAAGGCCTTTTCAAGTCGTCATTCAAATAGGGTTCTAGCAATGTTTTAATGCCTACAGAGAGGCAGTCGAAGGAATTGATAGAATCAGTATTAGTCATTTTGTTTGAGTTTTTGAAGAGTCCGATATGTTATTTATTCGTTACATTTGTGCTAATGAGAATTAGTTTTGAATCGATACTGAATTACCCGATACAGATTAATACGATCGTTATTTAGCAATATGAGCATGGCGTATTAGTAAAAAATTTATTTTTATTATTATTATGTTTTTAAAATTTTCATTTTATTAATATAAATTATAAATATATTGTTCAAAAAGATTGCTATTTTATATTTTTTTTTATTTTATTAGTGTAAATTATTGGTATATTGTTTTTTACATTATTTATATTTCAATGTATTTAGAATATTATTGATAACTTTTATAAAATTTGTTTCTTTGTATAATTTTTTATTTTGAGTGTAAATCATTATTGAATTTTACATTTTGACTATGTTTTGTTTTTATATATTTATTAATTCATGAGTTTTTTTTTTATTACCATATTCATTTTAAATAAGTTAGTTTTTTTCTCATCATGAATTAACAAAATAAGATTGATTTATTGTTATTAGTTATATAATTTAAATTTTTCTAAGCTAAACTATACTATTTAAGTGTTTATTAATTTAATATATTGTATTTTAGATATTATTTATTAATTTATATTAATTTACTAATTATTTTTTGAAAATTTAAGGTAGTAGCAGTTCAGTCTAATTGAGTCTGATTCAATTCTATTTTGTTAAACTCATTCTAATATCAATACTGTATACCACTATTTAAAACTTTGGATAAAACAGTACCTTGTGAGTATAAATAAGAGAAAGTTACACTCTCTACCATCTTTTTTGAACAAATAAATTTCATATATTTTTTTTAATTTTCTGCTAATTGATTTTTACTTTTATACACTTTTCCTTTTTTTTGACGTTTTCTGTTTCAAGACAAAACCTAGTGACACAAGCTATTTCTTTAGTAGAAGTTGCAGCAGCCAATCATTTTATTTGTTTGATTAGAAATTTCTATTCAACTTAAAGCAATTCATATTTACTTTCTTTTTGTAGATTCTTTAAAGGCTGACTCAGAATTAATATTGATGATTGGCATCGAAATTAATATCAAATTTCTATGGTTCTTCAATATGAATTAGATGTATTCAAAATTTGTGGTTGGTGCTAATGGTATGCGTTTAAATATGTAAACTTTTCTTTTAATGAGTTTTTTTTGCCAGACTTTTAGTGAGTTTGTTAAAATTTAAAAATTTATTAGAAAAATACTATTCTTTTTATTGATCAATCCTTTTTAGAATTTTAAGTGAAATGAAAAAATATTTTCCCATTATATAATTGGAGTCTTAATTTTGTTCCATCTTCCAATATCAATATTAGGAATAGTACTATTGAAATATTTTTCTTTTATACATTAGGAAAGTGGATTCGATTTTTTTTCCCCTGAGAATTCGAATTTAGACATTTAGTTTTATTGTCTGTGTTATCTTGGCTAAGCTTGGCGTTTCAAAAGCAATTATATACTAAGTATTATGACTAAATACTTTAGAAAAATTGTTATTATTATCATTTTGCTAAAAAAAAAATCGATTCTAAAAAAAAAAACAACAAATTAGTAGGGACGAAAGCTTAATTCATTGGATAGTTCACTAGTTTTATTAGTATTTATTATTTATTTTTTGGTTGGTTAGACTGACAATGAAATAAAAAATATACTTAAGAATTCAAAATTAGACTAAAATATCTATAAAAAAAACCTTAATTTTTTTTAATAAACTAAACTCCAAATGAGATTTAAACTCAACAATTATATTATTAATAAGGACATGATTAAGTTGGATTTTGATCAATTAAGGGACAAAAATTGAAGAAATAAATAAAAGGGTGAAAAAAAATAAATATTTGTCTGTAAAGTTGGATTACTTTGAATATGCCATACAAATTCCACCACTTAAATATCACATAAACTAACTTTCCTTTTATTTCGGATATATGTGTGGTTTATTTTGTTTATATATTTGGTTGATTTGAGGTATATGTTTAGTTGATTTTGTATCATTTTAATATTGTATAATATTTTCTCAAATTTTCTTTTTTATATAATTATTTTTTATATAATTTTTTCAATAGTGAAAATATTAATTAACATTTCTAGTTTTTGTTGTTACTAATGATAATTTATTAAATTTAAACATAACATATCTAAATTTAAAAAAATCAAAATAAATATTAGATACAAATGAATATTTAGGAATATGTTTGGTTTATTTTATTTATATATTTGGCTAATGTGTGGTTGATTTAATATATATGTATAGTTGATTTTGTAGCATTTTATTATTGTATAATGTTTTCTCAAATTTTCTTTTTAAGTATTTAGTTAGTCATATTTATGAAATAGATTGTAGGTGTTTTGAGTTGGTCACTTACATTACATATGTCACATTTAGTCATTTACACTTGTCACGTTTTCATATTTTCTTTTTTCTTTCACTTACACGTATCATATTTTATTTTTTCTTTATAAAAATAGAAAATAAAGAATAGGATAAACATTTAATTTAACTCTCAAATTTTTATACTTGATGATGATTCATATTTAAAAAAAAAAATGTTAATGATGCTTTTTCAGAGAAAAATGTTGAGATTGTTATGTCTTCATGGAAGATGTAAGCATCTATTTCTAATATATATATTTAAAATATGTCTAAAATGTACTAATTATATATTTAAAATATACTCATTATATACTTAAGATGTACTATTGACTGTGAATTTTGAAAATCACTTGTTACTTTTTTAAGAATTTAATTTTTCTATCTAATTTATAGTTGATATATTCTTGTTATATACTTATATTTTTGTAATACTCAATATCCAAAATTATTAAAAATATATATCAAATATACACAATATAAATACAAATTGATTAGATTTAGCAAAATATATAAGTATGATATACTTTTGTATACTTTAGATTTGCTATTTTCCGGATTTGCTGTAAAATATTATTGTTTTATTGGTTCATAATAAAGAAATTTCGCTTATAATTTATTTCTATTAACCAAAATGATAACAAATTCTATTAACCAAGACAATTGCAAATCCACCCACCGCACTATTTCTCATTTTCTTCAATCCAAAGGCAACCACTTTGCTTTAATTTTCAATTTTTTTTTTTGTTTTCGAAAAAATTAATCAGAATATGGATTGGGTATTCTTTTGATCTTTTTCTCCTTTTTTTTTTTTAATGGGAATCTAATCCTTATTGTTATTTTTTTTATTTTACTTTCATCTGCTTTTGATTATTTTTTTTATTTTACTTTCATCTGCTTTTGATGATTTCATGTATAAAATTTTTTATTTGGATGTGTATTGCCCTTTTGATTTTAAGATACAACAAAGAAAATGATGAACCATGAATTTGTTCTGAAACTTAAAATGAAATGAGATTATGAATGATAAATATTAGTATATATCAGTTCCAAATAGGCGGTTCTTAGAAGAAAGAGAATGTGTATTTATAAAAAAGAAGGAAGCATATATTTATAAGATTCTTAGACTTGTCATATAAAAGTAAAGTTAGCCTTTTTTAAGAATTTGTGTAGATTTCCCAATAGACAAGTATCACATGTTACGAAGGGGCCCAATTTAAACACTTCGATGTCGGCCTGTTAAGTGGCCCAATGCCCAGAAAATGCTGATATCGTTATTACACGCGCCACTGAATAGCGTAAAACAAGACGTATGATCCAAGGCTTCAAATAATCCGATAACTTCAAAAAGCACTGGTCACTACTTCACAATTCACAGTTTTCAGTTTTCACAGAAGCAGCACCGTCTGTGGCGGAGGGGTAGAGGAACCGATAGGTGGGTGATCGAAGATGTTCACCCTCACAGCCAGCCCTTCGTTGTTTTTAATGTCTAGAAAATGCAGAACCCGAAAGCATTTTACTTTCACAATTCTCGCAAACAATTTCCCTTCATTTCTGCCCAGAGAAATTGAGGATATCAAAGACACATTTGCTCGAAAGCTCGCAGCGAGAATCGAAAGACTGCCTGTAAATTCATTTCTCTTTGCGTCTTTTTTATTTAGTTATTTATATATTTTTTCTTCAACAATTCCATGCTTTCTGTTAATGCAGGTCAGGTTCTCAGAGAGTTGTATCATGAGTAGTTGTGTGAAGCCATTGATGCAGAGCAAAACAAGTCCAGTTGTTCTCCTTCATGGTTTTGACAGGTGGTCCCTAATAATATTGTACTCAATAGCACAGTTGATTGATTTCACAATAAAAAATGATGATTAATGTGCCTCTAGACTTCTCTACTTGTTACAAATTCAGTTCTTGCTTAGAATGGAGATACACACTTCCACTGCTTGAGGAGGCTGGTTTGGAGACTTGGGCTATTGACATTCTTGGTTGGGGTTTCTCTGATTTAGGTTTGTTCTTGTGCAAGCTTCCACATGTTTTTGTGTGCTTGAAATGCAAGCCATCTTTTTCTTTCTCACACCTCAATCTATAACCTTTTTTTCCCTTGCTAGAAAGGCTTCCATCATGTGATGTTGCATCCAAGCGGAATCACTTGTATCAGGTACACTATTGTTTTTTCAAATGTTCTCTAATTTTGATCCTTGACTAGGGTACATGAAGGAAACTTTCTTCTATCTTTGCCTACCGTATCCAAAGGAAACTTTCCAACTTCAATTTTGTGCCTAGGACTCTGTAATATAATTGTACATAATTGGAGGTACATTGTAACAGCTTTGTTGCTGTCAGATGTACTTCACTATCCACTATCTTGCTACTCTGTTATGGAGCTTTCAATTCATGACCTCCATTATTCAGATATAGGACTTTTTTTCTTCTTATTTTTTGAAGTGTGTTGAGAATAGTTATTAAAAGCAGCCAATATTTGAACAATCTAGTTATATTCAGGCTCCGTTTATTTTTGTTGAAAATAAAATTTCTTTGTAAAATATTTCTCGAAAAAAATTATCTGCTAAAATATTTTCCAAAAGAACTCATTTTCTATTATTTGATTGCAATATTGAGAATCAGTTAGAAAATATTATAATTTCCAATTTATATGACTATAAAAATATTTAAACTTATAAGAAAATTATTTTTTAATTTATTATTAGATATAAGAAAAAAATTACATAAAAAATGGTGAATTTTGATGGTCGCTCGCCACAAGAAATGTCAATAGTGACCAAGGGTGATTGATTGATTTATAAGTATATGTTTATGTTTTTCCTCTTATTATAATGAGTAAGACAAAGTTCAAAAAATAATTTCATCTTCTATAAATGACTTACTTTTATTTGGAAATCAGTTAGTTTTACCTTTGACCAAGAAATATTTTCTACTGAATAATTTCTTGAGTTTTGCGAATGCCAGAAAATATGAAAATAATTTTTCATGAAACAAAAGAAGCTTCAGTTCTTCTACAGTATGCCAATATTGAATTTGGTTCATCTCATGCCAACTGCAGTTTTGGAGGTCACACATAAGAAGGCCTATGACCTTGGTTGGGCCTAGTCTTGGTGCTGCTGTTGCAGTTGACTTTGCTCTCAACCATCCAGAAGCTGTAAGTATTTATCAGTAATAGAGCATTTGTTAATGTACCTTGAATCCATTTGGAAGAAGGAAAATATTGAGATAAAAGTGTTGCATCTGATAGTCATGAAACTGATAATTTTTAGCTATATTTTCAGGTGGAGAGACTGGTTTTGATTGATGCAAGCGTGTATGCTGAAGGCACAGGAGACCTAGCAAAGTTACCTAGAGCATTAGCATATGCTGGGGTACATAATATGTTCACTCAACATGTCTTGAATCTCAAATGCCTCTTTTTCTATATGAAATTCCTGTCCATTCAATTGTATCTAGGTCCATCTCGTCCACTTAGTAAATTTAGTATTCTATTAAACTGTGTCAAACTAAGTCAGTTAGGATTTGTTATTGGTCTAAGCATTCTTCAAATTGAAACTAGAGGCGGCAGTGGTGGTTGAAATAACTTTTGGTCTTTGTTGGACTATATCTTCAGAAAGATATAGGCCAAATACTTTTTCATTGTATCACACCATGTTATCCCAAGTCTGTCTCTTGCTTTCCTTTCTCTTGATGGTCTACCATGCAGATATTCTAAACAACTCAATCTCTTAGTTTTCCTCAATTTGCCTTCCGACAAATGCATTTATTTCTGATCTGGCCCATCCTTGTAATTCCATACGTCCATCTTATATTTCCTTTTTTCCTACTCTAATATCGTGTCTTGTTTGGGGTTTTCTACCATAGTACTTAGTTAAGGTTAAAATTCTCAAAATAAATGAGTGAGAAATTATTCTGACCTCTTTTTTTCATATTCTGACCTTAGGAAAACTTATGAAAGTCTCATAACTAAATTTAGACACTTTTGGCTGTACAAGAATTACACCCTCAATTATAATCATATATAAATCACACTGCATATATCTGTATTATGCATAGGTGCATGTGTGTGTGTGTGTGTGTGAATTTTTTAAAACAAGAATGAGCAACAATTTTTACCTTTTTCTTTCAGGTCCTACCTCCAAAGTGTGTTGATTTCCCAGTCCCTCAACCAGAACCTAATAATTTGTCTCCACCTCCTCTTTCTTTTTTTTTTTTCATGATTTTATATTGTAGATCATTATGATAACTGTAAGCACTTTTTTAATCAGGTGTCTTTATTGAAGAGCATCCCCCTCCGCTTATATGTTAATTTCCTGGCTTTCAATGGTATATCATTGAGTACTGCCATTGATTGGATGACTGTAAGTGTTTCTTCTCCTATGGATGAACATGAATGTTTCTTCTCATGAATAGAACTGCCATGTCAGTTATTCTTGTATGCTATTTTTCAGTCAAGTTTTGCAAGAGTGAAGTTGGACCTGATTTTGTATTCATCTCTGATTGTTTCTAGGTGGGCCGTGTACATTGTCTATATCCTTGGTGGGAAGATGCCACTGTGAATTTTATGCTGGGTGGTGGTTACAATGTCAGTGCTCAGTTAGAGAAGGTACCTGCAAAATTTTTGTTTGACAGAAGGTAGTAAATTATTTGATGTCCTACAAACTGCATGACAGGTTAAGTCTTGAACCATATGGAGTTCATATTGTTTATCTGCGTATATGCAAGGAGTAGGTACGTAGTGCTGAATTTTGATGGATATCTGGAAGAGATTTCACGCCAAGGGCTGTCTGTTACTCTTCATTCGGAAAAAATCTTATTTTTTTCAATTCCATTGTGCTGGGATGTTGTGTATGAGAACAGCTAATTGAATGGCTAATGGATCAGGTTTCTGATCATATGGCCACTTCCTATTCCTAGATATCGACTACAAATCGGAACTGTTGAGGAAGGGAAAAAAATGGTTCTTGTCAAGTTTGTCATATTCAATGTTCTTTGTTTCATTTATAGTTCATCCTCAACTAGGTGAACATATATTGAACCAAACTACTCACCATTGGGATAGTATCCTAGTATTTGAATACCTGCCTCATTGTGCATGAGGTTAGGGATCAAAACTCCCTTTTATGACCTCCATATGCACCAAAAAAAAAATTAGAATGTTTAACTGAGAATAAAATTTCAAGTGATTGTGCAACGAGTGGCGTTGAAATTGCCACTAGGGGATTGGGTGTTTGATGTTGAGATCGTGCCAGAAATTTTCTGCCTCTTCTATTAGCATGGCATACTATTGGGGGGTAGCCCGTAGAGTTTGTTGTCCAAGAGAAATTTAATGTTTACAATTGCCAATGAAATTCAGAGAAAGTGGGTTGTCTTGGTACGCCCAAAGTCATGTAAACTTCCAAGACTAGACTTTTCCTTTAGTGTAATGATGAAATAAACACTACAAAATTTCTCCTAGTTTTTTTTTTCTCTCTATATTTTGTTGTTAGCTTCTTGCATGGAAATGTACCAATTCCCCTTGTTTCCCTGAATACTGCTTAATGATTATTTCTACAGGTCAAGAAGAAGACACTTATAATTTGGGGTGAGGATGACCAAATTATTAGCAACAAATTAGCAGTGGTTAGTACTCGCTGAATTTCTTCTTATATATAGGTATAAGTTCCAAAACAGTTTCCCTCATTGGCTGAATGGACTAACTGGTATGACATTTATCTAGTCAATAAACTTATATTTGGCTAACTCAATATTTTAATCATATGCACATTTAATAATATTCAATAAACTTGACGTATGCTTATGGCTCTTTAAATCATATTGTGCAGAGATTACATTGTGAGCTTCCAAATGCAATCCTACGTCAAATACCAGAGTGCGGTCATATTCCTCATGTGGAAAAGCCCAATTCTGTAGCGAAATTGATCATGGAATTTGTCAAAGAAGATTGCTACAAAGAGGCTCAAAGTATTCCTCAGTAGTGAAGGTCTGTAATTTGCTTTGCTTGATTTATTTCTCATCTTCTTTCTATATTGCACTTACGAAAGCTGAATTTTGAATCCAGCCATAGGCTTGATGAAATTGGTGGGACTCGGTATACCATAGGATTGAAATTATCCATCTGTTTTTACTCTGTTGCACTTCAAGACCTTGCCTTTACAATGTTAGCCAAGATGGGAAATTCAAATCTGATAAGGTATTTCAATAGAATGCAAGGAATATTGGTTATTTAAATTGATGAAATTCAAGGTGGTATGAATAAGATGCTTGGTTATTTGCTTGGATATGGAAATGAGAACCAGATTAGGGTGGGTATTGGAGATGAATCTGAATCTTCTTTTTCTTTCCAACTAATAGTATTGTCATGTTTCACTCTTTACAGTCTTGTTAAACAGAGACAACTTTCATCTTATATTAAACAAGGAATTATTTGACGACGCTGAGTTGGATTAAAAACACACAAACGTTGATGCCTAAGTTTGCTATAAAATAGTCTCAATCTTGACTACATGATTAGAAGGGCTTTGCTTAATTTTGAGAATGCAATTCGAATTACTTTCTAACTAATAATAATGTAGTATATGACAATGTCAGATCTTTAGATATATTGTATGAAATTTATCCATAAATCATTACCAAGAGACAAGACACATGAGATATATCACCGCCAATTTGGTTTCTTAGTTGGCAAGTCGTTCAGCAGTCGCCATCTCCGGAGCTGAATGTGCATTTGCAATTGGTGGTTTCAGTTTTAAGATCCGTGCACGGCTAAATTATACCATTTCAGTAAATAATCACCCATGGAACTGTAAAAAATGCTGACATTATATATATATATATATATATATATATAATATTTCTATTAAAACAAGTAGAATATCCTTTTAATAAACTAGGTTAGAACACCATAAAAATTAGCTCAGGGTCCTTTTAGATAGACATATGAAATTACTGTAACTCTGAATGAATTTAAAGTGTAAAACCATTAAAAAATAAGTATGACAAATTTTAAATACGCAATAATTCTAAATGATTAGCTATTCAAATCAACTCATAATCCACTTGGCCAGATGAACATTTGATAATTATTGCTTGTTCAAATTTGAAGTATAAAATCATGAAAAACAAAAATGATGAAAAATTTGAAATGATCGATCATTATGATCAAATAACTAGTTATCTAAACAGACTCAAAAGATAATTAGAATAGTTAATCATTCTAAGTGATGAACATTTGAAATTTAATATTATACCTATTTCCTATGATTTTACACTTAAAATTCAAATCTAAATTTAAAACAATTTCAAATGATAACTATCCAAATGAAATCCGCTGCATAAAATATTTTATGACCATTAATCTAGCCATGCATAGTTGCCAATGTCAAGCTCAATTACATCCGACCCTAAAACCTCGTTACTCCTGGAATGTCCCTTCAATAATAATCTGTAAGAAACTAGGTAACAGGACATGAAAATTGACATTGATCATGACACAACATTTTCCCTATTAAGATTTCACAAAACCATGGGCGACATAAAACTAGGCTTACATAGGTAAGCACCAATTCTCCAATAGATTAAAAAATTACTACTACCTCTCTCTAGATATACAAAGGGAAAGAAAAGAAAAAAAAAATCAGAAAAGAAGAGATCAGGTTCTACCCAACAGTAAGTCATATCACCCACTCAATGGGGAATCAAATTCCCCAGCTTTTTTCACATAGAAACAAAGGGAAAAAAAAAAAAAAAAAAGACACCAGGTGGGGTTTGCTCTAGATGATCCCATTGTAAAATTACATGCCTACCCATACATCCCTGCTGTGGCAAAATCTCATCCACACATCAAACCCCACTTGCTATATCTTCCTTTTTCAACTTCAAATTCAATCCCACAGCAACAAAAATAGGCCTGAAAACCAGAGACAGAGAGAAGCAGAAAAGAACAAGTCAGTGCCTTTTATGGTTGCCACACCACTACTGTCTATGCCAGTGCCACTTCCTGAAGGACCCAACCCTGCAAAGGGTGTCACGCTTGTCGTGGGCGTATTTGTGGTTATCCCTCCTGTGCCAGTCCCCGTGCTTGTACCAGTCCCCGTGCTTGTTCCAGTCCCAGTCCCAGTCCCAGTCCCATTACCTGTGCCTGTGCCTGTGCCTGTGGTTGGGGTTGTGCTACTGTAATAAAAATTAAGAAAACAAAACCAGCAATTTAATGAATCAAACAAGTAAAATTGCGCAAAAAATCTCAAAAGCAAACCAGATCATTAAAGCAAATGGGGACCAAACCAGTAAAATTATTATGAAGAGAACATGTACAATTCTGATCAGATTTTGATCTGACGGTTAAAAATAAAAAGAGAAATCAGGAATTATAAGATAAATGAAATCAAAATGTGAGATTGTGGAAAAAAGATGTCAAGCTGAAATCAGGAATCTTGAAAAAAGAAAGACAAAAAACACAATGGAAAAGAAAGAGGACAACCAACTTTTGAAATATCAACATCATGACAGCTCACAGCTGTAGGGAAGATACAAGCCCCTGACCTATAAAAAGATAATCAATGCTAAGATATTTACTTATTTTAGTTCAGGATTTTAGATCTACTTTTCTTAACCACTCTCCAAAAGTATACAAATTGTTACTTAAGCTAGCTATTAACAAACAACATGTGAATAATAATAGTAGCTTATGCAAGAAAAATCCCACTCCAAATCTAACATTTGGTTGAATAATTTTCACCCAGAACCACAAGTTAAGAAAAGAAGTTCTTTTTATTTTTCCCCCCCAACTCGGATCACCTAAGCAGAAACCAAAACAAATTATTGATGTTTAGGGTAATAAAGTAATAGAAAAGGTACAGGGGAATCAGATTCATACTGATTTAGACTCCCCATCACAAGAAAATTAAACTTTTTGAATAGTTAATTTTTTTTTTCTGTCAAAAAGAATATGATCTAAGCTTTAAACACAGTTGTTAAGAAACTTCTCAAATGGGAAAATGATTTTCAAAGTCTAAAGTTGTGAACTTTCTTTTCTTTTAAAAATTTGAAAAAGAAAGGGCAAAGAGCATACCCTGCAGATGTAGGATAAACACAAGTAGAAGCTACACCTGCAAATTAGAAAGAACACAAGAAAGCAGAAATTGAAATTAGTATTTTAAAAAAAAAAAAAAAGAATAAAGATGTGTGGGTAAATGATATTATGGGTTTTAAAATTAAAGGGCAGGACTTACCTGAAGGAGGAGAAGCACTAGTAGTAGCAGTTCCTGAAAAATCACAGCTTCCAGTAACTTGACCTTTCTTCTGAAAATAGCTGTTCACAGCATAGCTGCAGTGATCTTTTACAGTGTTTGGTTGGTAACAAGCACCATTTTGAAGGATAGGAGTACAGTCAGCTCCAGCTCCACAGGCATAATCTAGAGACTTTTGTAGTACTGAATCACTTACTCCATCCTTACATACACAGTAAGTAGCACCTACAAGACCCAAAAAAAAAAATAAAAAATAAAAAAAGAGCAAAAATCAACAAAAGATCCCAAATTTAAAAAAAAAAGAGCTACAACTTTGCTGGAGAAAGATTAAAAAAAAAAAATCTCTTTCTTTCAGGTAATTAATCGTGATAGCTAGGAAAAAAACCAAGATCAACAGAAAAAATTAGCAAGGGAAAAGGTTTGATGAAAACCCATCTCGAGAATCAAATGGATGGTTGCTTAATCAAAGATTTGAAAGAAAAAAGAAATAAAAAACCCAATAGCTTACTTGAATGGGCAATAAATGCTAAGAAAAGCACTAAATACACTAAAACAGCCATTATTAAGCAAAAGATAGTGTGGCAAAAGGAGAGAAATTAACAGTAATCTAAGAAGGTAATAGAACTTTGTTAAAGAGAGAGAGAAGAGAGAGAGAGAGAGTGAGGATAAAGAGGCAATGTTGCGAATGGAGATTTCTAGACAATAATATGAGAGTGACGGTGGGTGCGGATGGTGGTGGAGGTGTCTGTATCTGAATGTAAGTGTGCTTTTTTATTATGTGTATTTTACACTATATAATATATAAAATAAAATAAAATTATTAAAGTATAGGAGAAAGTAATGCAATGTAATGGGGGCGTGTGTTTATAGGGAAATGAGAATAATAAGCTCAATTCGACTGTTTATTGTACATTTGTACTTTTGTTCGACAACGGTCATAAACTCATTTATCATAACTTAACCACTTTAATAACCCAACCTGGTTAAGGTTAACTGGTTAAGGTTAAGGTTGGTCCTACATACAAACAGTATCTTCTTTGATTTCTTTTGCTTCTCTTCTCCTCACTTCAACTGGTTTTGTTGGATTTTTAGAGTTAAAAATATATTAATATTCTGTTGGTTCTCTTCTCCTCATTTCAACCATAATTTTTTTTTTTTTAACTCTAAATAAATCCAGTACAATTGAAAATAATTAAATAAAATTTTAAATTATTTTATCTTATCATTAATATTTTAAATAATATTTAGAGAAGAAAACAATTGAATTCTCAAATTTAAATTTAAATTAGAATTAGATTTATCAAAAAAAAATCATTTTAAATTTTGTTAGAAAAATAATTTAAAAAGCGATCCCTAGTTGTTTTAAAATTTTAATGGCTAAAATGTATGATTTCTTTTTCAAAGAAACAAAATTTTAATAGTATTTTTATTAGTATTTTTTCAACAATAATTTAATAATAATGCCAAAATAAATACGTGTAATATTTCATTCAACTATTGGTTAAAATGGTATTTAAAATTTTTTGATTAATAATTAAATTTAAATTTTATAAATAAACAGTTAAAAATTTTAATTTTAATTTTTTTTACTTATTTCACACTTTAATTTTAATTACTTTTTACATATAAAATAAAAAATTATTAAAAGAAAAGATTATTTGATAAATTCAACATTTACTTTATCAATATGCAGTAACATTTTGCATGACTCTAAAGTAAGATCAGTAATATGTTTGAAAAAAAAAAAAAGCGTTTTTCATTAAAAAAAAAATTATATTTTTTAAAATTATTTTTAAATAAAAACAGATAAATTAAATTTTTTTAAAAAGTAAATCTAAAAAAATTTATATAAATAATAAAAATTAATCAACTAAATAAAAAAATTTAAAAATAATTTTTTAATTTCTTACAGCAACCCATCATAGTGGCTCTTCTCTTCAACCTTTGCTAGCGGCTACTAATAATTATAAGCTACTCAACCATATTAACCATAATTAATTAATTACAAAATAAAAAATAGACCAAGCTAGCTTTAGGACATACTTCACTAATTTAAATTTAAATGAAGATAGAATACTTTCATATTTAAATTTTAAATTATCATTAAATTAATATAATTTAAAAAAAAAATCATCCATATATAAATATTTATCATCATTCTCATTTCATTTTCAGAGGCAACAAGACATAATCTAAAGATAACAACATCCATTATATTTATCCCACATTGTACATATGGGCAGGGCAGCCTTCCTCCATTACATGTTAAAAATGAAATTTCCCATTAATTATTGAAAATAAACTTACTTAGGATATCTTTTTATACTTTTTCTACATTTATTTATTTATTATGCTATACCCCATCTTTGACTTTGGAGCAGGAAAACTTTGACTTAGATTTGTGAGATACACATGAATTTTAGTTATGGTGATTTTCACACACCTTTGCAACTCGTGGCTTTGGGTGGATTATCGAACCATGCTTTTGCTTTTTATCTATTTATTATTATTATTATTGTTATTATTATTTTTTTTTTAATTTATACTGCACGGATGATGTATAATTAAAATTCCATCTTCATATAAGATTTCGAATCCAAATTTTCAATGAATATAAAAAGTTTATCAAAAAGAGAAATATCAAAAAGAAATCTAAATTATTAAAAAAAATGCCACCATAAAATTATAAAAAAAAAAATTGACATTTTATTGAAGTTCATCCTAAAAGAGACGAAGCCCAAAAGTGAAACGAGAGTAAACCCAAAAATAAAAAATCAAGGAGACAATATTCGTTTTCGTTTTCTTTTTATTTTTTAATAACAAATATAAATTTTTTATATTAATAAGATTTAAACTTGATGAGGGATAAAAAATACCATGCAAAAAATCTCTATTTTTTTCTATAATTAAAGTAAAGAAAAGATATTTAAAAATTCATAATTTCACAGTTTATTATTTAATTTTAATGCAAATATGTATACAGGTAATCCAAATTCAATTCGCTTTTGTTAATTCTTATTCAAATCATATATTAAAATATTATTTATAAATACATTGAATATAAATTTTTAAAAGATAGATCATATTTACATTAATATTATACATAAATTAGAAATAAAATTCATTCTCTTTTAGTTAATCGAATTTATCTTGATCAAAACTCTTTCATTATTTTTAAATAAATGGTTAAATACACATTGAAATTTTTAAATATATTATAATTTATCTTCATTATTTAAATAGTGTTTGATAATATCATTTAACACTTAACTATTTTAAATTATTTAATAAGATTTAACTTAAAAATATCAATTAAACTAATAATTATTTAAAATAATAAATTAAATTTACACTATATAATAAATAATTAATTTTTAAATATTTATATTATTTAAAATTTTATCAACTATTTTATTACTGCTTAATTTTTAATTTTATAAAAAATTATCTTAGCTAATGACAATATTGCGTATTCGCTCCATATATATACATATATATATATATATATATATATATATTAAAAAAAAATATTCTTTTTTAGCGTCTCGCCTTCTCTAGAGAAGCGAAACTGGGAAAGGAACTGAGCAGATGGTACAACTACATTACTTTTTCTTTTTCATTGCTTCCGAGGTCGTGACTCGTGGCACGGCAGCACCCGCATTATATAATATTTCATTTTCACTTTTTAATATAATTTTTATAACTTTTAATGTAATAATATAAATATTAAAATTACATTTATCTAAATCATGCGGTAGCAAAAGAAAAAATTATATTTTTTATATAAAAAATTTATAGTTAATAGTAATAATTAATGACATTATAACTTATAAATGATTTAATAAATGAAAAAAGATAAAATGAAGTGTATCTGATCACTTTATTTTTTAAATTAATTATATTTTGATTGAAATTTTATTTTATAATTTTGATAGTTTTTTAATTTGAAAAATAATTTTCCAATCTACCGTCTACGTGGGTTCATTGAAAGCAAACACATACCCAACCCAGAAAACTAAATAATAATCAGAATATATAATTGCTTTACTTTTTGTTTTTTTTTTAAATATTTATATAAAGAAATTGGTTATGTGTTGGCTTATTCAATCAAATAATTGTACAGCATTTTGTCTTTTGGGTCGCAGTGAACAGAATAATCGATCATGAAAAGATTTCAGCATCCACCTCATAACCAGGCTAACCAGTTCAATGCAATTGGACAGTTCTCTCCACCCAATCCAAAATTCAGAAAGCACAGGTAATATTTATTAAAAAAAAAAGGTAATATTTATTAGAAAATGGCAAGGCATTATTAAATATGAAATAATTATCACTTTAAAATATATATATATATTGCCATCATTTGCTTTTTTTTTTTTTTTAACATTAATTTTATCAATAATATTTACTTTTAAAATAATTTCATTTGCATTAGATTAAGATACCAATTAATTATAATATTTTTACTATTAGTGTCTTAGTTTTCTTTTTTTTCTTTTTTGCCAAAGACTTATAAGGTTTATTCCCTAACCCTCCAACCCTAGTGCCTCAAACCCATGACCTCAAGGTCATAAATGTGGGGGCTAACCAATTGAGCTACCCAATTATATAATATCTTTTGATAAAAAAATTAATTTTATTTTTTATGACAATTTTTTAATAGATTTTCTTTTACTTTTCGGTATTATTTGGTATAAGTAAATAAATTAAGAAAATATAATTTTATGGAAAGTGAAAAATTTTACCTTATTTAGTAGTCATTATTGAAAAAAATTTTTAAAAAATATGATATATACTTTCTAAATTTAGAGGAGTACACTTCCTTGTAGGAACTAAAAAATTAAATGTTTTTAATTGAAATAAACATAAATTTGCATATTTACCTCGTTAAATATGATTAACAGTGTATTATTATCCTTTTTATTATTTAATAAAATAAAAAAATTTACCTATCATAAAATTATATACAAATTAAATATATAATTACTTTCTAAAAAATTTATTTCCTATAAACTAATTTCCCATTAAATCTATTTTCTAGAAAATATATTTCTCAAATAGTATATTAAATGATACCCAATTAAATGCTATTAGAATTTGTTTTCTAAATACCCAAATAATTGTTGTATCAACCAAACAACATCAACTTTTTACCATTGCTTCTCTCCCAATTCTTTTTTTTTTAACCCTTCTCTCTCTATCAGATTAATTTGTATTCTTTATCCTTAAAAATGTCAATTTTTGTTTTCGTTTTCAAAATTCAAAATTCTAATTAAAATGAATGAGTAAAAGAAAATAAAAAGGAAATTAAGAGATGAAAGAACTAAGAAAATAGCAAATTAATCCTTTGTAAGCACCAACAAGAAATTTTGGCGAAATACATTAATCGAAAGAAATATTTACTGAGACATTTGACAGTAAAGTTTAGACTTGCATGTAAGAAAAGAAAAGAAAATTGAGACCCCCCTAATAGCATAATGATCTCTATTTAAAATGAAAATAAAATTACTGAAAATGCCTGACTTAATTGATAACACAGATTGAGTTTATGAAAAGAAATTCAAATTTGATCTTGCTAAATATAATCTTTAGGAAATGTAAGAAATCTTAATTGTGACTGAACATTAAGCTCGTATTAGTCCCATTGCCACATTTCCAAATAAATAAATAAATTTTTTACAAAAAAATAAATTTGCACATCCACAGCTTCGCTGTTGGAAGATATTAGGAGGGTATATCATTTCTCAGAATTTGTAATCTCTAGTCATTAGCCTATTTCATTTATTTCAAAAAAAAAAAAATTTCCCTGATTTTTTCTTTAAATTTTTTATGAACCACCATCGATATTTTCTTTTAATAGATAATAGTTTATTCTATCTTTTTTATTTTAATTATCTATTAAAGAAATACAAATCTTTTTAGATATATGAATCTGTGTATTTTTTAGCATAGATTTATTATTATTCATATTATTTTAGTCTATTTTTAGAGTTTTTTTTTTCTTCATGAGATTTGCTAATTTTTCTTTTATACAAGTAATTTGTTCTCCTTTTATAAAAAAAAAATATTTTCTTATAATATTTACAGTCTTTGAGTTGATTTTCAATTTATTGTTAATATTTGAATGATCGAACTTATTTAAATACATGAATATCAATTTTTAATTTTACAATTATCAAGTAGGGTACATTTTTCTGAAATTATTAATTCTAATGTACTATCAAATTGATTGAAAAATATTAAAAAAGAAATTAAGTAGTGTTATTTTTACTTTTTAATATACATTTTTATATTTATATTTTTCATATAAAAATGTACTGATTTTAATAATTGAATTAGATATGAGTTGATGTGAACTATAAATATGTCTAATTTTAGTCGTAAGACAGGAATGGCCTCATTAAATTCCTTTTGCCCATATATAAATTATTAGTGTCCAAGAATGGGGATTACCTTTATTGAATTTTATGATTTTTAGGATGGGACATAATTTCTTTTTTTTTTTTTTTTTTTCCTTTATCTTTTTATTATTATTATTAAATATTCATTTTCAAGTGAGTTGATGATTCGTTTGCAACAAAGCTTCATCCTTTTGGGAAAAAAGAAATAGGATGGTTTGGCTGGCAGTGACGATGGAATGAGAATCAAATAAATTAAATGTTTATTTTAAGTTTACATTTAAAATAATTAAATAAAATATAATACGATGATATTAATATTATACTAAAAACATGACATTTTAATAAAAATTAAATTATAAAAAAATTGAATACTTTGTTAACCTAATAAAAGCATCTCCAATGACTATTTTTATGTATAAAATATTTATTATAAAGAGTTATCTCAAAAAATAAAATTATAATTAATTATTTATCTTTTAAAAATAAAAAATAGAATTTGTTTGACTTTTTAATATATTTTCACTTTAATTAATGCAATATAAATTTATAAGTGTTTTATTATATATAAATTCTAATATTTATTTTATTTGACAAATTTAAAAAAATATTAAAAAATTAAAATCATTAATGGTTATTAGATAAAATAAAATCAATAACAAAATATAAAGAATTTATTAAATTTGAGTAAAATTTGCTGTTGTTTATTAACTAAGATGTTATTTGTTTAATACAATATATTTTTTTAAATAAAAAATACCATTAAAAATACTGTAGGAAAATTTTATATCATTTTATGAAACGTCGATCCAAACTAATTAATAATTTAGCTGATGTCAAATTTTCCAACTTTTTTTTTTTTTTGTTGATGATAAAAATGAAATTGATAACAAATTCGTTTAATGGCAATTTAAAAATTAAAAAAATTTAGCTTAATTTTTATTATTGAAATTGTTGAAGCTACACAAAGGAGACATTATTTATATGTTCTTAAATTTTTCAATTTTTATGTATAAACTTTTAAGATTCTCTAGCATAATTTAATTATTAACTATTTTTTTTTATAGAGTAAGAGATCTAAGAATTAATATTATAAATCCATAAATATTAAAACAAAAGATATTTAGTAATAAAATAAAAGAAATATTGGCAGTTCCCAAATGGTTTCTAATACTCTTACTTTTTATTTTATAATTTAATTTGACTGTTTTACTTTAATTAATTTAGAAAGTTAATTTACCTTTATTTATTTTTTTAATATCACACTTACTTTTTATGAATTATCAAGAAAAAACCTCTAATATAAAATTGTAAGGCTAATATTAAAATTTCTTTTATAAATTATCATTTTCACCAATGATATTTTTTCATATATTTTATTTAATTATTTTATATCATACACCAATATCATTACAATCTCCTTTTTTTCTTCTTTTTTAGATTTACTGAAAAATAATTGTTTGTAACTTCAGAATAATTATTTGATTTCTCATTGCTAACATTTTTTTTTTTTTTTTGTTAACCCAATCAATAAAAATATAATATTTTCTCTTTTGATGAAGAATATTCTGAAGAATTTCAAATCAAACTCATACAATTAATTATTCAAGACTATAGAAAATTAAAATTTCAATATATTTATAATATTTTTCAAATATTAATTTAATAGCAACTCAAAATAGAAATAATTTCTGAACCATATAGCTATATTAAAACTATAAAATTTTAAAATTTCAAATCCAATATTAGAAAATAGAAAATTTATTTTTCAGTTTAAATTCATAATTTTTCAGTAGTATTTTTCAAATATAAACATTTATTCCATTCAAATATGTATATATATATATATATATTTATAAGTGAGGAAGATTTCTATTAAAATTAAAAGAAAGATTATAAGAAATTTCCATCCAAATATAAGTTGCTAAGTATTTCTCACATAATTCTCTACGTAACATTGTATTTCAAATGATTCAACACTTATTACAACTATTAATCATACTATACAACTTATTACAACACTTATATATAATGAAATTATATTTAATATATGTGAAACAGTTTTCATCATATCTTGCCTCCTCATTAATTTTATAATTTGATTTTAAATTACTTAAGGTCAATTTTATAGATTAATTAATAAGAAGATGATTCAATCAATCAAATATTAATCATACTATTAAATATAATAATACAATATTAATTAACATACAACATTGATTAAATACAACAGAAATTTGATTTTAAAGAAAATAAAAAAAAAACTGTATTTAAATTCGAAAGAACCAAAACTAAATTGTTTTAAAATTAGTTCAATTCAATTTAGAGATTCAAATATTTAAAGTTAGAAATAAATAATTTATCTAATAACTAAAAAGTAAAAAACTATATACAAATAAAGTTGGGAGACACCTCACACATACAAAATATATGGATTTATTATGTTAATCTTTATCATTCAAGAAATTAATTATATGAAAATATTATATTAATTTAATTAAGGACTGTTTATATTGAATTCAAAAGCATATAAAATTAACAAATTTTTTAATTATATATGCCACTTGTTAGATATACTTTTGCAGCCATTTAGGGCTAGAAAACAACATTATTGGTTTTGCTTCCAAAAGCAAGAAAGAGGGAATATGACATTTAATAATTTATAATTAAAATCAAAACCCAAATGTCATCTTCAGATGTGTATATGAGAATTAATGAGATGAGTGATTAATCTTATAAGGTGTCTGCCCTCCAATTTAATTTGCAATATTATTATAATATCAACAATTACACATTTAAAAAAAAAAATTACACATTAACATGTCTACCTATGTCACAAAATAATTGTAAGAAGGTTCAAGATATTGTCTTTGTGGCAATTGAGATAAAGTAGTGATAGATGAAAGAGTCAAATTTTAACTAAATAAATTTTGATTGGTGGATTATATATTATATATTATTTTTTCAATAAGTTTATGTATTATTTTTTTTATATTTTTAAATTTATTTAGCCTTAAGAACTTTTTATAAGTTTGATAATATTAAGTTATATTTTACTCTCAATTGCTAAAAACCCAAATTTGAGTTAACTCAAATTCGATTGGATTTATTTTTAATTCAATTTCAACAAGAGTGAGGAGCAATCTTTCTTTTAATATATAATTTTTATAGTAAATTATTCAGTACATCGAATGTAATTAATATACTCTCATTCACATAAATATGAGATTCACTTTTTTTTTGAAATTCAGATGAGTCTCATGTATTTTTTTTAGTATATTCAATATATCCAATAATTTTTTTAAAGTTATTATACTTATAAAATACTACTAAACAGAATCTAAGCCAGTATGGGAAGAAGGTTAACTAAGGGAAGAACAATAACTTTTGTACACCCTAATGATGAGAGAGGGTATATAAACAACAAATATATATAATAATTTGTTGCATGATTAATTTGTATATATATATATATATATATATATAATCATATATTTAGGGTTTCAGGCAAAAACAGTCAAATTAAGTTTGGTGGAGCAAAAAGAGAGAAAAAAATTTAAGAATTGTTCGTTGAAATTCTGTGGTTGCTTTTACATCACTTTATTTGATCATTCTCTAAAGTCTTTGATTGGGTCTTTGAATTTCTATATCTGCCAAAAAGAGAACAATTGGACCACTTTTGCTAAGGCATATGCCCTTCCAGTTTATTTACACTTCATAAATTCCCTTACCCCTATTTTGACAATTTTTTTTTAATTTTTAATTTTTATTGTTTATGTTTTAAAGGTAATAAATTACATTCCCTTTTAAAGCAAGCCCTATCTCATATTTTAATACAATTAAAGCAATCATTTCTATTATTTTCAATCAGAGAGTTTGCATATGAGATTTTAACTGTTGAATAGAATTGAATTGAATTTTATCAGTATAATGCAAATTTCTTTTAGTGACTTGTTTAAAAGCTCTTAAACATGATAATTAGACATGTTCATAAGATCCGACAATTTAATAAATGAAATTATATACTATCTCCATTCTGAAAAAAAAGTCATTAAAAAAATTAATTTTATTCATAAATAAGTGACTATTTAGTAACTTAATAAAAAAATGATAAAATAATTAATTTATTCTTCTATTTTTTAAGTATGAAAAATATATCTCTAATTTATACTATAATTAATAATAATTTTTTTAATAACTTATAATAAAATTATTATTATTTTAAAAATAATAATTTTATTTTAATGATTTTTTTTCAAAATGGAGAGAATAGCTTATTATTTCCTATTTCTAAAAAATTTAGTAACTTTGAAATTCAAGCTCCATCTGTCGGAAGAAGACAAAGGTAGCCCAGCACTTTATGAGGCCCATTGAATACGCGAATAAGGGCTCACTGACGGAGATTAGGTCAGCAATGAAGCAAGGTAAGGTGAAGCTGCCCTTAACTATGGTATTATTTGGTATTCCTATTAGGAATTATTTTAGAAAGTAATTATGTATTTAATTTTTATATAATTTTTTAAAAAGTAAATTTTTTTATTCGGCTTAATAATAAAAAATAATAATAATATTTTATTATATTTACTTAATTTTATTTAATGAAGTATAAATATATCAATTTATATTTATTTTAATTAAAAAAATTTAATTTTTTACTATTTTTGACTTTTTTTTTTAAACTTTGAAAATATATATTTTACTTACCGAATTTTTTTTTTAATAATTACTATTAAATAAGTTAAAATTTTATATTTCATAAAAAATTATACTTCTTTAATTTATTTACTCTGTACCAATCAATACATTAAACTTTTTCCAAATATTCTTATTGGGATTGCTTGGTTGGAGTTATCTCTTCCTAAAGATAACCTTTTAATTATGCCATGAATGAGTCTAACCTTGCGATTTATAAATCACTTTTGAGGGTCACCTTCACTACAATGAATGTCGGCAACATATGAGAAACTTAGGGTCCTTCATCTTAATACGAGCAAAATATTTTTTTTTTTAATAGTCAACTAACATAACATTGTTGAAAATTTTGATAGAAATATTAACAGAACGAAACCTCATGAGCTAAAAAACTCGTTTCTAAAATTATATAAACAAAATCATTAATTTAAATAAATTTTAGAAATTAAATAATATTTTATTTTTTTTATATTAACACACAAGAAAAAAGGTAGTGAATATTATAAATCAAAAGAGAGGTGATATTCACACTCTTTAAATAATTTCTAGCAATTTTTCTTTTTATTTTAGAATATAAATTGATTATTTTATCCTTTTTATTTTTAGAAAGTTAATGCACCTTTATTTTTTTCTTAGAATACTATGCTTTACCTTTTATGAATTACCAAAAAAAAAATTCTAATATAAAAATTTTAATGCTAGAAATAAAAGAACTTTATAAATTATCATTTCCCTCAATAACGGTTTTTCATATGTTCTATATAATTATTTTATATACCATATATAAATGTCATTATTATCTTATTTGTCTCTATTTTTATTAGATTCGCTAAAAAATATAATTGATTGTAATTTCAAAATAATTATTAAATTTCTCATTGCTGGTAAGAATTTTTTTATTTTAATCTAATTAATCAATATTTTTCATTGCTAAAAAAAATTATATTTTATCTTTCCATCAGTAATCTCAAGATTTTCAAATCAAATCCATATAATTAATTATTTAAAACTATAGAAAATAATTAAAATTTCACTACATTTTATAATTTTTAAATATTAAAATAATAGCAAATCAAGATAGAAATCATTTATGCACCATCTATATTAATGCTAAACAATTTTCAAATTTTGTATCCAACATAAAAAAAAAATTAAAAAAATAAAGAATTTACTTTTCAGATTCAATTTATAGGTTTTTCAATTACATTTAGCATTTTTTTCATTATTAATAGGAGCACTCACATCTTATGAAATTCTTCAAAATTGAAATATTTGTCTCATTCAAATACAAATTATTAAGCATTTTGATCACATAATCCTCCATGAAACATTATATTTCCAAATATTTCAACACCTAATATTGCAACTCTATATATAGTGAAAATATTTTTAAAATTACAGTTTGTATTTTTTATTTTATCAAAATAATAATAATAATAATAGGTATTTTTTCTTTTAATGTATAGTTTTTGTGTGTCGAGTGATAATAAAAGGCAAGTATTGTATATTAGAGAGAATAAAAAAAAAATAATTTTTCAAAATTAATAAGTGTAAACTAATAAAGTCAAGTGATAAAGTAAGGAGAGTAAGAGTTAGATACCATTTCAAGAGTGCCAATCACCTCCTTAATTAGTTATAGGTTTTGTTTTGTTAGGTTTTATTATTATTATTCAAAAAAAATTGAACAATAAAATGTAAGAGTATTATTTAATTGTACTATATATATATATATATATATATATATATATATATATATATATATATATAGAAAATATCTAAATTCGGTTTCTCTCCCTAATAATAATAATTATAATTATGTGAAAAAATAATTTCTACTAAAAAGTAGAAAAGAATAACTGATTCATGTGAAAATATTTATTTATATATTTATGGTTTAGTTAAAGGAATGAGAGCGATTTGAATATGAATCTATTGACTATTTTACAAAAGTGTTGTACTATATTTAGATGTGCATATAGTCAATTTAACAGATCTATTATAGCAATATTTGCTTTATGATTATTATTTTTTTGAAATATATATATATATAAACATGTATAGAAACATAAAAATGATATGTATATATCTCAACATTATAACAATTTTAAAGAGATACTAATTTTTATATTTCACACACGCTATATTATTGATATGAGAATTCAAAATCTCAAATATAGCCATAATATTCCACGTCATAGAATTCAATATATATGTATATGTGTGAAAGTATGAGATTAATTAGTTGTCACATATGAAGTTTTTTCTTTTTATTTTTTTTGTCAAGTTAAAACACTTTTGTCATGTTAATTTTTTTTTATTCAAGAAATATTATATACATTAGATATATGAAGTATAAAATTTTCAAAGTTTAAACTAATATTTACACCAGATAATATAAAAATGAAATAAAATCTAATATAGACAAAGATGGAATTTGAAACTTTCAGAACTTTTAGTAACAAATTACAAAGCATTTCTAGTTTAATTTTAGGGAAGAAGAAGTTTCCATATTTATAAATTATAATAAACAAATAATGATATCATCCAAGAATAATAATAATTAAAAAATGCAATGATTTGATCTCCAAAGAACCTTCAAACACGTGATGATATTCCTTGTAATTGCAAATTAATTTCCACCGATTGGGCTTTTATTTAATGGTTGGATGGATGCCATCATTTTAGCTTTTTTTTTAATTCTTTGTGGGGCTGTTTGGACCAACTATCCAGCGAATACCACTTGTTTTGCTGCTGCCATACACCATTTAAAAAAAAAAAATCTAATTAAATATTCTTTTAAAATTATATAGAGAAATAATAATCAGATTTAATATGAACATAAATAACAAAATATCAATTTAAATAATGTCAAATGGACTTAAATGATGCTATGGCTTCTAGGAAGATGGGTGTAGTTACTAATGTGGTGCATGAAGATAAATGGGTTAAGTGAAGGTTCCTCATGTGGATTGGTGTACGTTAAACATTGATGGTTGTTGCAAGGATAACCATCTTCATTTTGGAGGTGATGGGGTAATTCGAGACAGTAACGACAGGTGGATTGCAGGTTTTATTGTCAATATTGGTTCATGTAGTGCACTAGGGGCGGAACTTTGGGCTATGTTTCATGTTCTCTCTTTTACCTGGAAGCATGGTATTATTTTTTGGTTGTTTTATCATATTCTAACTTGGAATTTTAATAGCTTAATGGGCAGTGTGTCTGCTCTAGTTCTCGTGCCAATTTGGTAGGGATGGCAAAATTTGATCCGTCCCAATAGAAAATTCAGCTCTATCCTAAATTCAACAGAAAATTTTTGTCCCATATATATATATATTAGTTTTATTTAAAATTATAATATTGAGTATTTAATTATATTATTATTTTTTTAAATATTAATTAATAATATATATAATATTTTGTCAAAATATATAAATTATGAAGTTTTAACATTAATAAAATTATAAAAAATACAAATACGATCCTCCTGTCTGTCCCGAACCCGATTTACTCTGCCTAAGTTTTGCCTCGATCATTCATCAAGTGGATATGGAAATATCAAAACATGCCCCGCCCCATTGCCATTCCTATAATTTGGCAGAAGCTTGCTTGGAGTTTTTTTTTTTTTTTTAACCCAAAGGCAAAACTTCTAATCCATACTTTTAGCAGAAATAATGTTGGCAATACAAAGTGGAGGGTGAGTAAACCACTCATGATGATCTATCAAGGAACTTGTGACTCTAACAAGATTGTGAGCCATATAATTCATAGATCTACAAACAAATCTAAAAAACACTTGGCCTATGTGCTGTGCAAAAAACAAACAATCATCAACAGTGTTTTGAATGTAAGAAATACTAGATGGTGAACATAGTTCATCAATAACTTGAGTAGCATATGATTCAAGCACACAATGACCTGAATCTTGTCTTTGATCCATGAGAGTGCCTCCTTAACACTCAACATGTCTGCCTCCATAACTGAGAATGTACTAATAATTCTCATAGAACGAGCCATTAACATAGAACCTCTGCTGTCATGAACAACACAACCAAGACCCACTCAATTTTGGCCTTGAAAAATCACAGCATCGGTGTTAATCTTTAGCCATCCAGCTTCTAGAAGAATCCAATTCCGGTTGGTATGATTTCTAGCTAGTATGGTGGACAAAGAGCGTTTCCTAGTCTGAGCTTCGCGCCATTGTTCAAGAGTATGATCAGCACAATTAAGCACCTGAATGGGAAAACAAGGAGATTGATTCCATACCAATCATTGCAAAAATGCTAAAGGCTTCAGCAATACATTTTGAACATCTCACACTTTTCCATTAAGTTACCTGTAAAAAAATTAGAAAGCCATTACTTAATGTTAGAAACAGCTCCGCCATTAATTCTTAACCCCGATAAAGCCCAAACCTCTCTAGCTAAAGGGCACTTAAATAGGATATGACCCTCTGTTTCTACATCTCCCTTGCATCTCAAGCAAGAACTATCAATATCAACATGTATTGTTATAATATTCACTGTTATAGGAAGACAGCCTGCACATACATGCCAGAGAAAGCTTTGAACCTTAGCTGGAATCCTTAATTTCCAGTTTATACTCCAAATTCGCTCACCATCAGACCTTAATCCCATTGTAAGCTTCTATAACAAGATTTTATTGAAAAATGACTTTTTTTTCTCATGAATCCAGTACCAAGTATCACCATTCCTCCTAAAAGACAAAGGAGTACTTAATATTAGAGATCTATCCCTTTCATTAAACAAGTCATTTATCAAATCCACATCCCATGCTCACTCTTCTACTTTCATAAGATCAGCCACAACTACACTCTCCAATTCCATGGGCATTTTCGATTCAACGTACCTATTGCTATTACAAGGAAGCCATGGTGCACCCCAAACATTAGTGTCTTGTCCACTCCTAATTTTGATATGAGTACCCCTCCTAATAATACCTTGAGTAGCAATAAACCCTCTCCAAATATAACTTGGATTAGAACCAATCCCAGCTTCAAGGAAACTATAATTGGGAAAGTACCTTACCTTGTAAATCTTATAAACCAGAGATTGGAAATCAATAAGAGATCTCTAGCCTTGCTTACTTAATGTCGCAAGGTTGAAATCATGTAAATTTTTGAAACCCTATCCCTTCAAACTTTTTTGAAACTGCCAACCACTCCTAAGACATCCACCATAATCCCTTCATTTCTCTTTTACCATTTTTCCACAAAAAAGCATTCATAGCACGTTCCAACTCAATACACATCTCCTTCGACAAAAGCATTACCTGCATATCATAATTGGGAATGGCTTGAGCAACCATTTTCAAGAGAATCTCTTTACTAATGTCTAGCTTTTGCAAAACCCTTTCAAGAACAAAATTCAAGAGCTGGGTCTTATTTCTCCCAATTATAGATGACAGTCCCAAGTAATTGCCTTGATCTTCAATACCCGACATTCTAACAGGCCACATACTAATTGTTTCGACTCTTCCTTTACATTGTTAATGAATTTTACTGAAGATTTGTGAAAATTTATAATTTGACCAGAAGCTGTAACATAATTTTCCAACGCCAACTTTATGGTGCGACACTCTTCATCATTAGCTTCAAAGAAAAAGTAGGAGTCACCTGCAAAAATAGATGACTAATAGATGGTGCTCCACAAGCTACACGATAGCCATGAATACCTCCTTGTTGTTCCTTCTATTGAATATATGCATTAAGTCCCTCTACACAAATTATAAACATATAGGGAGATAGGGGATCTCATTGGCGGAGTCCTCTCTCTAGAATAATGGGACCCAAATCTTTGCCATCATGAAGAATTGAATATCTCATTGTCTACACATACTCTATAAGCCTATCTACCCAAGGAGCACAAAAACCCAATTTCAAACATCATTACTATAAAAAATGGTCACTCTACCCTGTCATAAGCCTTAGACATATCCACCTTTAGTGCTGCAAAGCCCTCTTTCCCACATTGTTTCCTTTTCAGATAATGAGACACTTCAAATGTAATAAGGAGGTTATCAGTGATTAAGCTACCTTCCAAAAAAGGCATTTTGGATTTCTGAAATAATTCCTAAAAGAATACCTTTCAATTTATTTGCGAGGACTTTTGCTATAATATTGGAAGCCACATAACAAAGAGAAATAGGACGAAGATCCCTTATATTTTTTGGGTTCTTCTTCTTTGGGATAAGAAATATAGAGGTATCATTCATACCTGATAGAAGTCTTCCTGAATGAAAAAATTCCTTGCAAACTGCTACCACATCCTTGCCTACAATATTCCAAAAATTTTGGTAGAATGCCAGATTCATACCATCCGGGCCAGGGATTTATCTTAGTGCATACTGTTAATATCTCTCTTAATCTCACTATCATCAATGTTAGCCATAAGAAACCCATTCTGCTCATCAGTCACACATGGGCTAATGCAATCTAAAATATAATTCATATCACACCCATTAGACCGAAACAAATTAGAGAAGTAACTCACCGTAATCTGTTGTAGTGTTGGCACATCATACACCCACTGCCCATTTGTACCCTTTAACCAAGAAAGTTTTCTATTCCTTGCCTTGTGAAGCAAATTGATAAAAGAGTTTTGAATTAGAATCAAATTAGTCAACCATAACTATTTCGCCCTTTGACGCCAATAGCTTTCATGATTCTCCAACACCTTTTGGCACTGATTATTAGCAAGTTTGAAGTCTTGGATACCCTGAGCATCTATATGATTATGGAGTTCAACTATACATTTTCTCCATTTTTCAATTTTACTTCTAAAATCTCTAACAATATGCCCACTCCACTTCTCCAATTCAAAACTGCAAAGTTTAATTTTTTCTGAAAATAAAACTCAGCATTATCATACCAACAACTGTAAACAACATCAACATACTCTTATTCACTTAACCATGTATTCTCAAAATGGAAATGATGAGCTTTAGGCACGTAAAAAAGCTTCTTCAAATCCAAAAAAAGAGGTTGGTGATTTGAAGAAGACATATCTACAGACTAAACTACTGCTTCTTTGAACATCGATCTCTAATCTTTATTAGCTAAGCCTCTATCTAATTTCTCTTCAACCCAACTCTCAGCACCTCTGTGAGCTTCCCAGGTAAACTAACGACTATGAATCCTTAAATCCACAAGCCCACTATCCTCCACTGCCTCTCTAAAACTGTTAATTAAATTCCTAGGATATGGAGCTCCCTTTTTCTTCTCATGAGCTACAATAACGCTGTTAAAATCCCTTATTACCACCCAAGAAAGGTCTGAAATGGCAGAGAGGTTTTGTAATAACTCCTAAGGCTCACTTCTTCTATGATGATTTGAATGGCCATAGAAACCGGTGAAGCGCCATAAACCAATTTGCTCAATTGTTACTTGCGCATCAATAAAATGAAAAGAAGAATTCAACACAGAGATAGTATTACTCTTTTTCCAAATTAGCGCTAAACCTCCACTAACCCCTTCGTTCTCTACCACTAAAGAACCCTTAAAGCTTAATTGCTTTTAGACCCAGTCAACGCTACGTTTATTAAGCCAAATCTCATAAGGAAAGATCAAAGCAGGCCTATATTTTTGGATAAGTCCTTAAGAGTCTGAATTGCTGGTAGGTTGGCCAAACCATGACAATTCCAAGCTATAGAACTCATTCGTTTAGGCGAGCCTGGAGAACAGGTCCCGCCTTTAAAATGTTTTTTGAAACAGCATTGTCATCATCTTAAAGGCCCAAATTTCTAATAGGCTAATCCGAAATCTCAACCCTGTCCATATTAGATTGCTCATCAATTTTAGCAGTATGATGTTGTCACGACCTGCCCTTTTGAGCGGTGATGGTCCTAGGGCATGGGTTGCCATAAGGGCGCCGAAAACTCGTAGAACCCCATTTCACTTATAATCAATTAACATTCATCACATTGAACCATATCCCAAGATTGTAACCTATTTACTTTTCCTTGTTACCCATAATCTCAATTGTAAACACAATATGAATAACCTTTTAAATTGAATCTCATATCATAAATTGAATATTCATTACTTTATACATTTTTACAATAACAATTACAATACTGTTCAAATTACATATACATCCTATGATTTATTAGTGTTAATCCTTTAATAACCATGGAGCTCTAACAATAGTCATCATATTAAGAAATGACAACATTCAAACTTAGCAGAGCAACTCTTAGGCGGAAAATAGGGCTTGGAGTTTACCTTGCTAACTCATTGACTGTACCTAAAAAGTTTAAACTACTAAAATATGAGACATAGCTCAGTGAGTACATAATAATATAATATAGGTTAAACAAATGATGTGAAATTTAATGGTGATTCTTTATAGCAATAAAGTAAAGTGGGTCAGAAAATATTCTTATGGAATAATTTTCCCATATATATATATATATCATAGATATTATATCTTTAACAAAATAATTTCTTTTTTGGAAACGGTGTGTTTCCCCCATAATCAATCGAGTGGCAGCATATGCCTTGCTCACTCCCATATATCTCGTCACATGCACAACTGATCAGGCCATATGTACTGGAAATCTTAAACCCTTCCCAGTTAAGGTTCGGATAATCTTTACCCTATCCGTGGGTCCATTACCATTGTGTATAATGTATGATATATTGCCCCATATCAGAGGGGTATTCTGCTTATCATGATATCATTATAACGTTTTCCTTTCCATCCATGAAATAATTCATCAATATCAATTAGGTTCTCATCATTAATTACATTATAAGATCGAAACAACATAGACTCATTTGGCTAAGTGTCATAAAGAAATGTTTGATTCACTTGGGCTTAATAATCAAGAAAGTATCATATCAATAGTTCAATATTCAATAAGCAAATTAAGCTTATCAAGAAATCAAGAATGTTCAATAAACAATTCAAGCTTACTAATGAATCAAGAAGCATTATAACAGATGGTTCAATATTAATGAGCAATTCAACTTATCAAGGAGTTGGCATACTTTTAGCAATAAGGTTTTCAAGCAAATAACACGAAACATATTATATTATTAAGTACTCAACTTGAACTCTTTTGCTCCTAAGTATGTTTGACACTAATACGAATATTTGACACTGATACGAATAGTGCTCCTCCCACTTCTACCCAATATCCTCGTTCTTATCACAGACTCTATACATTACATTTCAATCACATATCAATCACTTTCTCGTTATCACATTACTTAATTTAGTTTAACTTACTAACACTTCTACCTTATTCATTAAAGTTCAACTCATTACTAAACTTAGCATTTTTCTAGTTGTTTCCCAATAGCTCACTTAAAGAAAAAGAATAGTTCCCTTTCTTTCGATTTCACATTTCAACCTTCATGGTAGCCAACTAGAGCTAATTAAGAAATTTCCAATATTCAAGAACACTAATTCCACTTTCACTAATAATTCCATAAATTCAAATTATTTACAATATCACAATCAAATGATCCAACTCAGACCTTCAATACACTAATCCCATCCACCAATTTTCTTTCTTATCATCAAACTAATACCCAATCAATTCAATTAAATCAATTCTAAACTCAACGTTTAATTAAATCTTTCAATTTAATCATCAATAATACTCAATAATCATATAAATAACAATTTATTCAATTCAATTATCCCATTTAACTACTTAATTTCAATAAACTATTTACCTAAATTCTTATAAATAAAATCATAATTCACTATCTATACACAATTAGAAGTCTGGATTTATACCATATGGCTCGGTTAATGAGCTGGAGCTTCTGTCCGAATTTGTAATTTTTAGAGGTCGCCGAAAAATTTTCACGACGACCAAATCACGATCCAAAGATATCATCGGTTAGCTTATGATGTGAGGAGTCTGAATATAACTTTCGTTTTCTATAATTCATCGGAAAATGGCTGGAAATGGCGTGGCAATGGTTAGGAATACCGGATTCTGGTCAAAACAAACGATATCTATAATTAATAAACAATATACTAAATCGAAGCTGGAATCAAGAGGAACTCATCCATACCAATATTGCTGGAAAAAGATGTTGGAAACGGCCAAAAATTGGCCTAGAATGTTGCTGCCGGCGAGCCTTTGGAAGGCGCGTGCACCGCCTTCTGGTGGCAGTTAGCTGCGAGATTCTACCAGTCGACTGGGCAGCGGTCGCTCTTCCTCCAGGTCCGGCGGTGTCATCAGTCGGCGGCAGGAGGGTGGTGGTCCGAGGTGCAGCCGACGTTCTCTCTCTCTCTCTCTCTCTATCTGTGCCTTTGTCCGTTTTCTTTGTTTCTCTGTTTCTATTTCTTCTTCTTGCTTCTGCCCATATGGGCTATACCGACTTTAGTTTAATTTCTTTTATATATATATATATATATATATATATATATATATATATATATATATATATATATATATATATATATATATATATATATATATATATTACTAACTTTAATAATAATAATAATATTTATCATATAAATTCTAAAACAATAATTTTAACCAAAATATTAATTTCATCATATTATCCAATAATTATAATATAAAAATCATAATATATAACTTCAAATATTAATTACATAAATTTCTATATTTTATAATAAAATTCCAATTTCTTTAATTTAAAATTTTATCAATTTGGTAAATAATAAATCAATAATTCATTTAATAAAATATTCTCTTAAAAATATTAACATAATAATATAATAAATCAATATCCTTTCAAATATCAATTTTAAATTTGAAATAATTATGTACTATTTTAAATACTCATATAACAATATTTATAAATCATATATATAATATCAAATATCAATATGAATTCATATAAATAAATATTAAAATTAATATCAATATCAATATCAATATCAATATCAATATTCAAATGAAAATTCATAAATATCTATAACTTTGAAAGTCAATATAATTATAACAATAAGGAAAATATTTCCATATAAAATTATTATTTTAAAACATTTATATTCAATTTATTTGAATATTTGAAAATATTCATTTTCAATTTGGGCACGTATTACGATACTAATCGGATATCTTCACACGTATACTATACATATGTCTTATATCGGATATCTTCACACATATACTGTACATATTTCCTATATTGGATTGGGATATTACATTCATTCCCCCTTTATGAAATTTGTCCTCGAATTTCAAAACACTTCATATAGAAAGTTACAATAACATTAGTAAAATACTATCACTCTAGATACCTTATTATTGTACATTAAAACTATTCATTTATATAAATTTATCAAAATTGATTGCATTCTTCACTCATTATCACGTCATTCATTTAAAATTCATCTATTTTGATACTCTTATAATTCTTAAGACTCTAAACAGTACTGTATATAGACGTCGTAATATCATCGCTGCTGTTAAGAGAACTCGGATATTACATATGTCACTTGAGATTAGTCACTACTAAGCCAACTTTCAAGCCTGTATTAGCCTCATCCCCATCTATATTCTATTGACTTTCCAAGATTGAGGGATCAATATTCATGAAATTTGCCTCATCATGACCTCCTTTGTTCTTGCCTATCACCCCTTGATCAATTCCACTACTTCCTCCACCTTCCATAATCCTAAGCTCCTTACCAAAATTGCAAGTTACCCTTAACCTCTGACCAACGGTAGCCAAGCCACCACTTACAACTGAAGATGGTGATTGGAAGCTTTTAAATAATTACCATAAATACTCTTAAGTTTCTTGCCTAGATTTGCAAAAACGACCGGGCACACTCTATCGGAATGCCCAAGGTAACCACAAACAAAGCAAAATGCAAGAAGCCTTTCATATTTGAAATCTACCCAACTCCAATCACTCCCAGATTTCTTGATCTTCATCTTCCTCTTTAATGGATAATCAACATCCAAGGGCACTCTCACTCTCATGAATGAACGTGGTAATCCAATGAAGTTGTTTAGGTCGGACTTAACAAAAGTCCCCACATAATTCCTAATACTTTCAACAACCCTCTCAGGCATATAACCAGTGGGCAAATTGTGAATTTTTTTCCAAAATTCAGCCTTATTTAAATTCCCTTGATCGTTCCATTCATCATCACTTATGCGATTGAGAATTAACAAGCTTTGCTCGAATGACCATGATCCCCCTTCTAACACATTTAGCACATCCTGTTCATGAAAAAATTTGAAAAGAAAACATTGATTTTCCATATCAGATATTGTGATCCCACATAATGGTCTCCATACAGCAGCCATAATATTGCTCATTGCACTCAATTTGATATTTTTGTCTGTAAGAAATCTACCAATCGATCGAATAACAGTCCCTTCTTCTTGAGCTTCCTCGCTACCCATAACCAAACCTGCATTATCCTCCTCTTCCAGGGTTAATCTTGCATAATACTCATCAATGGCAATGTTTGGGTTTCTTGTTCCACTGCTACTCGCCATATTCCAACGTAATAGAACAGTAAAAAATAAGGAATAAAAAAATAAATGATCTTGTCACCTAGAACAAGGAGGAGAAAAAAAGCTTGAAGCTTGCTTGGAGTTACTCAAGAAAGACTAGAAAATTGAGATGCACCATATTTATGATGAAGCCAATCAAATTGCAAATGTATTAGCAAATGAAAGTCAAGTGTTTTGTTTATGAGTGGTTTCAGTGAAATTCATTCCCCTTCTTCTGTTGTGAGAGATTGTACATCATGGGAGTCTATTGGGTTAGGCAAATTAGAGTTGGTGGATAATTTCTTTTATTTCTCCTCCCGTAGCTTAGTCTCCCTTGTATTAAAAAAATAACAAAATATCAATTTAAATAATGTCACGTGGACTTAAATAGTGAATTGCTAAATGAATTTGTAGTTGGGTTGTATAACTTTATATAAGAGAGACATTATTATAAAAGTTCTTTATGCATTGGATTGGTATTAATTTGTAACAAAAGTAATTTTTCAATCCGCATAGGTTTTTTAGAATATTTATAGCTTTATATATATATATATATATATATATATATATATATATATATATATATATATATATATATATATATATATATAAGAGTGTTTATTCATATAAAAATTTGACATGTAATATTATTTAATTATAATTCTTCTTAAAAAATTTAACGAGAAGATAATTTAGCAGATAAAATTAAATGTTACTCCTTTTTCAGCTAAAAAAAGAAAAAGAAAAGGTAAGAAAAATAAATGGTAAATTATTCTTTAATCACTGAAGTTTGATTTAATTAATTAATTCGTATATATTTTTTAAAAAGTTAACTAATTAATCTCTCAGTTTTGGTTCCGTCAAACTATATAGTCTTTTTGTTATTTTTTGTTAAATTTATAAAAATAACAAAAATGTCATTATATATATATAATTTTATTATTTAAAAATAAAAATGAATATTTAATATCATCAAATTATAAAATTATTTATTATTATATAATTATTATATATATAAAAAATATTTATATTAGTAAAATTAAATAATTATTATATAATTAAATGAATATTATGAAATTATATAATTATTATTTAATTTTATTAATTTTATTTTTAAATAATAAAATTAAAATTATATTTATTTTATATACAAGGCTATTTTAATCATTTTCATAAATTTAGCAAAAAAATACAAAAACTGAATTAAAGAACTAAATAATCTACAAAATCAAAACTAATAGACTGATTAGTTAGTTTCTTAAAAAGCGAAAATGAATTCGTTAATTAGATTAAATTTAAGAAACAAAATAGTAATTTAGCAAAAAATAAATTATAGCAAAGCCTTCATACAAACAAATGGGCCCATCAATCCCAAAAAACCTTGAGGAAATTACGTGGTGTGCCTATTTTTCTGAATATTTTATTTTAATACCTTGGCTTTTAAAATTCAACTTTTATCGTTTTTTATATTTTTATACTTATTTTTTTACCCTTGATGTCGTGGGAAGTAGGCAAGCTTTTTTAGTCACGTGATATGGTGCGGATTCAACGAAATAACTGATACTTAGTCCATTAGCTAATAATGATTAATTAGCCATAATAATAATAATAAAAAAAGTGTATTATATGGTATGAAACATTTTTTGTTATGCAGGTTATCATAGATGTGGGACTTGTCACACTTATTGTTCCTTATTTATTTATAAATCCAATTGGAATTATATGTGATATATTGACAAGCACACATATATTTGTATAAATAATATTGATCAGCCTATATTTCCATCAACAATATATATTTCAAATTTGAATTTGAATTAAAATTAATGCGATAAAAAGGGGAAAACTAGGAGGAATGAAACCAATGCCAATTTTTTTATTTATAAATAAATAAAAAGTTCTAATAAACAAAGCACTCTTCTTTTTTATTATAAAATAAAATTCATATTAAACAAATATATTTAATATTATGAGCTGTAATAATTGGGAACATGTGTTAATTTTATATTGAAGTAGTTGAAATTATTTTTTTTTAGAAAAAGATTATTACAGACCTTTAATGCATTTTATTTATTTTGTTGGTTTTTTTTTGTTACCTTTTTGAAATTTTTGCCTGTGTTTTTAGTTCTCACTGATTTCATATTATATTAAAAATCAGCAATAGTATAACCAAAATACAGTAATTTAAGAGAGATGATATAATAGGTTGAGAATTAAATTATCTTTTGGTTGATTATAAGTTGATTATTTATTGATAATAAGTTAAGGTTGATTATAGGTTGAATGTTGGTTTTTACATATTTTAGCTTAATTTTGATGATGATTCTCAATATATATATATATATATATATATATATATATATATATATATATATATATATATATATATATATATATATATATAAAGAATGTTGATTATGCTTCTTTTAAATAAAAAAAAAAGTTAAGGTTATTAAGTTTTTCAAATAATATGAAAGCATATAATTATAGTATGTATATCCAAAATATACTCATTATATGTTCAAAATATACCTAAAATATATTAGTTATATACTATTTATTGTGAATTCAAAATTCCATTTATTATTTTTTTATATCATAATTTTTTAGTCCACATAATGAAAGTGATTTCTTTCTATTTTGAGTATGTGTTTGGTTTATTTTGTTTTTATTTTTGTTTTCACATTAGAATAATTAGAAATTATGTTAATTGAAAATTATCTAATTAATCACTTTATGTCAAAAATTCAAGTTTTGAAAAATATCAATTTGAATATTTGTCGATTGGACATAACTCTAGTTATACATGTTGATTTGCACATTATAATAATTGAAAATTATGTTAATTAAAAATTATATAATTAATGACTACATGTCAAAGATTCAAGCTTTAAAAAATATCCATTTGGACACGTGTTAATTGGTAGCGTAACTCTAATTACATATATTACTAATTATCTAATTAGTCATCGTATGTTAAAAATTCAAGTTTGAAAAATACTCATTTGAGCATGTGTCTATTGGTATAACTCTAGTTACACATGTTACATATTTTTCGTATTGCTCAATTGATATGGATTTTACAGTACTAACATTTTATATTTATTGGATTGTATTTTGATTAATTATAAGTTGATTTGTTGTTGATTATAGGTTGATTGTTGGTTGATAATAGATTAATTACATATTGATTGTTAGTTTTTGCGTATTTTAGTATTAGTATTATTAAAATATTGATTTTTTTTTTTGTTATTCAAATATTGATTTGTTATTGATTGTTGATATTTTATATTTGATTACAGGTTGATAGTTGGTTTTTCCGCATTTTAGTATTAGTATTTTTAAAATACTATAATTTCATCGAGATGATGGAATAATTTGAGAATTAGGTTGTTTTTTGGTATTGACTACTAATAATTTCTTTCAATTCTATTGGGATTAATTAAGTGGCAAAAGTATTAATTAATTTTTATAATAAATATGTAAGATTCTTAAGAACAAAAAAATTATGTATAAAAAAATTATGTTTGTTATTGATGGTTAGTGATACTAAAAGGTGCAAGGGATGGATGTTATTAATTACTAATGACTTATATTTGTATATATGATTTTATTATTGTAGATGATTTATTTTGTTTGTATGAGTTTATTAAAGTATCTGAAAATAAATAATTTTTATTTGTAAAATGAAAAATAATTTTTTAATGGCTTAAATTTTTTAAACATATATATATATATATATATAGGTTAATTAAAAGATGGAATATTTATAATGGTTTTTAGAGAGAATAAAAAGTAATGTGATTGAACACGTGGTAACTTTTTGTGTGATACATGCTATGCTCTATGAGTTTTAACTTTATATAGTTGCAACGTATTTTATATAAGTAGAGTGTATAAAAGTAATAAATATAAAGTGCAATATATAAAAATTAAATTTAAAAAGTGAGGGTATATTTATGAGTGTCATATTATCTTTATGCATTTCTGTGAAAAGCCCAATAACCTAACAAGAGACAGACAGCAGTCCAGTTGAATGTCCATTGGACAATCCATGGCTTAATGGGCCTATAAATATTCAAGGCTTGACAGAGAGTTTGCCTTGCACAACAAGGGCCCAGCCCAATGATCCAAAAACCCACCTACCAATCTTCATTACTTCATAAATGTCCATATATTTTCAAATAATATCAAGAATACCCCTCACAATCAAATTACCATTCCCCCCCTGTAGAGATGGCCACGAAGAAGGATCATAAGCCCTAATAAATCATAAAGGAGTTTAATCTGTCACTACCGAGCTCACAGAGCCTCTTCAATGGCATCTCAAATGGCGATCTTAGCAAGAACCAAAACTCTAATCAAAACCCTAAACCCTATCAAACCCATCTCCACCTTCACTTTCGTTTCCCAAGAACCCCAATTCGCTACTGAGCCAACTTACTACGATCCCATCCCCACCACCACCACCACCACCACCACCACCGTCACTCCTCTCCCTCCTAACCCAGCCTCCGGCAGTCCACTATACAGTGAGAACTGGCGCAATCCTATCCCCCCTAACCCGTCCCTACTCCCCGTCAGCCTCATGCACCAAACCCCAGCTGCTCGTATCCAGTCCATGTCTCAAAATCTTGACCTCAATTCTCTATTGAATGTGTTCGCGGATTGGATGACTTCTCAGCGTTGGTCTGATATAAAGCAGCTTTTTGAGTTCTGGATACGGTCACTGGACAAAAATGGCAAACCCAATAAGCCTGATGTCAACTTGTATAATCATTATTTGAGAGCTAATTGGATGTTGGGAGCTACTGCTGGCGATTTACTGGATTTGGTTGCTCAGATGGAGGAGTATGCTTTGATTCCTAACACAGCGTCCTATAATTTGGTGTTGAAAGCCATGTCTCAGGCCAGGGAGACTGAGGCTGCTGAGAAGTTGCTCCAACGGTTAGCAATTTGAGCTTTTTGATTGACCAAAAAACGAAATGTATGCATTTGTGCGATGTTTTTGTGAAATGTAGGGGCATATGTTTTTATGGATGAAACATTATATTATGCTTGATTGGTTTGCTTTGATAATCCTCATGTGAAATACATGTATGCCTATCTTTTATATTGGCCTCGTGATCATGCATTCTCCACTGTTCCAGGATGGAGCTCACAGGGAATGAATCTCGGCCTGATGATGAGTCTTATGACTTGGTCCTTGGTATGCTGTTCTTGGGAGACCAAATTGATGCTGCCTTGAAATATATGGATAAAACTTTAAAGTATGGTTATATGTTATCAATGAGAGTGTTTTCTCAATGTGTAAGAAGCTGTGTTAACAAAGGAAGGCTGGACGCGTTGGTGTCAATTATTGAAAAGTGCAAGGTACTGTATTGATTGACTAATATTTGAATCATTTTGCAAAAGGAGTATCTTCTCTGCAGTATATTTACTTATAACACTGTTTTTTGTGGCCACCTTTTTCCTAAATACGTGATGTTATCAGACAATGGATCAAAACAAAGCTCTCTGCCCAAGTTGGAACATGTGCAACTTTATTGCAGAAGTTGCGATGCAAGAGGATAATAGCAAGTTAGCATTTTATGCCTTGGAATTTATGGCCAAATGGATTGCCCGGGGTGAGAATGCAAGGCCTGCTGTTCATCTTTCTGTAGATGAAGGATTGGTTGTATCCGCCCTCGGAACTGCTGGCAGGACCTTTAGTTCTACTCTCTTGGATGCATCATGGGCAATCCTTCGCCGCTCATTACGTGATAAGAAGGCCCCTAACCCAGAATCTTATATTGGGAAAATATATGCCTACGCATCATTGGGGAATCTACAGAAGGCTTTTGGTACTCTGCGTGAATTTGAGTCTGCTCATGGAGGTCTTGATAAAGAAGCAGAGGAAGAATTGTTGTCACCATTTACTTCGTTACATCCATTGGTAGTGGCTTGCTCCAAGAAGGGTTTTGAGACTTTGGATTCGGTATTTCTTTATATTTATAAGTCAATAAACAACATTTATCATTTTGCAATCTTTCGATTACTTTTTTCAGTTTCACAGGTTTTATATATTACTATATATTGAATATCTGCAAATGGATGTTAAATGTGAATTTTTTATTTTTAGGTTTGTAAAGTTGGTTGTTTCTTTCTTATAACAAGTTAAAAGGAGAAGACAAATCACTGTTCTACTAGATCTTTCCAATATGATAGTCAATCTATGCAAAGCACCATGACCTAGATTTATGAAATTATTTGGGGGTTTGCATTGAGGGGTATGGACTTCCTAAGCAAATGACTTGTGCTTTTTGCTGTATGTTAGTTAAAAAAAAAAAAAGTGCCCGTTATGTCTAATGCTATTCAAATCAAGGCTTTTGCATGGTCACATCACTGTTGTATTAAATTTGGGCCTAACATACTCATTTACCCCCAAACTTTGTGGGCTTTTGCAGTTGTACCTTATTCTTAACTTTGTGACCATTAAAACCTTGTTTGGAAATTCTTTTTTATTCAGATTAAAATAAAATATTATTTCTTTTCATAATTTCAAATTACTCCTAAATTTTCAAAATGGCATTCAACAGTCTCAAAGTCAAAAAAGGGTACAATTGCAAAAGCTTGCAAAGTTTAAGGCAAATGAATTATTAGGCCTTAAATTTTGCCTCTCTGTGGTACTGTATCTGATATAAGCAACTTAATTTATCTTTTAGTATTTTTTTATAGGTTAGTAAAAGGAATATGTATATAATATATTAGTTTGAAGTTTTCAATAGCTAAGAAAAAAATTTGACATGTTATTATTTGCAACTTTCATTTATAGTTTCAGTTTATCATACACATTTTGTTTGTTACCGTTGGTTGTTTACTCGTTCTGTTTATCAACAACTCTATGATTGTGCCATGGATTGCATGCTATTTTATCGAAGTGGATTTATTTTCTGCTTGGGTTTTAGCTGCTTTTTGTCCAAAACATCATCTAGGATTTTATGGCCAAAAATTTTGTTTGGAGACCTGCTCTTGTTTGTGGCTGTTTTGAAAATCATTATGGCCAATGCGTCCAGAACACCTTAAAAGCAACTAGCCAATGCATCTGAGGATCACACTAGAAGATATCAGCACTTGAAATTTCTATTGGCCTAGGAGTTGATTCCCTTTATTTTTCACTTGTTTATTCTAGCCATGTTACTCATCTTCATTGTTTAAATATGTCAGGTATATTTTCAGCTGGAGAATTTGAGTCATGCAGAACGTCCATACAAGTCTGTTGCTGCACTTAATTGTATAATTTTAGGTTGTGCAAACATATGGGACCTTGACCGTGCCTACCAAACTTTTGAGGCAATTGGCTCTTCTTTTGGGTTGACCCCAAATATTCATTCATACAATGCTCTGATGTATGCCTTTGGAAGGCTCAAGAAGGTGGAAATTTCTGGTCACCCATTATCTTGCATAATTCATCACCCACCAGCACAAATTCACAAAATGTCCAGAGAAGCACAGTCTCGTGAACTTGTTTGATTTGCTTAATTGTTTTATGATTAAACTTCCTTTCCTTTTCTTATTGCAGACACATGAGGCTGCAAGGGTGTTTGATCATTTGGTAGGCTTAGGCATCAAACCCAATGCACTGTCATATTCATTGCTTGTTGATGCTCATCTCATCAACAGAGATGCAAAAACTGCTCTCTCTGTGATTGAGGATATGGTAATTTCATCCTTTCTTTTTCATTGTACTTATTAAGCATTTCTGAGATTCTGAAGTTAGTTTTGGTGTCCGGTCAGGAACTAATGTGTGCATAGTGAATCTTTTCTGTCGGCCAGGTGTCTACAGGTTTTGTACCCTCTAAGGAAACACTAAAGAAGGTCAGAAGGCGTTGTGTTCGTGAGATGGACTATGACAGTGATGATCGTGTGGATTCCTTTGCTAAACAGTTTAAAATTCGAATGGGCTTTGAGAATCGAAGGGACATACTGTTCAATCTTCAGTACAACACTGATTACGCTTGATAGGTATATTCATATGGATGAAACTGAGCCTTACATTTTAACAGTTTATAAAGAATAATTGCTTGGTTGCTTAAGATCCTGTTGAAATACTGCTTGATTTTTCAGTAGGGATATAATACTGGGGTTTTTTGAAGTTTCAAGAAATGTTTCCGCCCCTCCTTTCTCCTCCCCATAACCCAGCAAAAATATATTTCCCAATAAAATATTCACATATTCATGTATGTACTGAATTTCATGTAAACACCTTCAATCATTGAGTTGTGTTTTCCAATTTTCATCTATCTTCCTGTGACACCCCGCTTTACCTCAACTGAGACTGCGTTCAATCTTGGGTCTGGTGACAACTTCAAACTTCACCAGTTAAGCTACTGTGCGCCCTTTTTATTGTTAATCCTTTCTTATTTATTTATTTTCTAAATTGTGCCATTGTGAAACTTCAGTTGGTCATTCACAATTCTAAGAGTTTTTAGTGGATGTTTTATTTCCTTGATAGTTTGCCATCTTCGGTCACACAAAATCTCCTACCATTTTTCGAAAGTGATATGACAAGTTGGGAAATTTATTGCCTCAATAACATAATCCTGGATTGACCATGATTTGCTGATTCATCTTAGTTTTACTTCTTGCAGGTTGCTCATCATTCTGGCTGGAAATTGCAGTTTGGGCGGTTTGGATATTGCTTTCTTGAGTTCTCTTTTCACAGTCATTCTTGTTTGTAAATCACTAGATTGTACCATTGTACTCAATTTTGGGTTTTTGGCAGCATGGATCCTAGGATCATAACCTTCTATTGTGACTCGCGCTAAAACAAATTTGACAAGAACTATAGAGGCAGTGAAATGTTGATAGAAACATATATCCATGGTGACGAATAAACGTAGAACATTATTCTTTATTTAGGGTAGAAATTCTGTTGGGTGGGACCTCCACTGAGAAATGGCCAAGGTATGTCAGCTATATGTCTGCGTTCTTTTTCTTAACTCCTGGAATTTTTATTCTCTTTGTAAATGTTGAAATTAATTTTGGCATGCAAGGATTTTGTTTATGGACAAGTTTATGGAACTGGAAGAGGGAGGTTCCCTGGTTGCAATTGGCATTCGGGGCCTGCAATGAAATGGAATTTGGTTTTTGGGGAAAGGGTTGCCCACACAGGACTAATGTGGTAATACCATATGAAGCAAAAGTGGGTATTAATATCTATAGATAAATCTTTTTGGAGTAAATTATTATAATACTTATGAAATCTTCCTATGATGCAGTTGATGAGTAGAGTATCAAATTATCTTAGCTCTAAAACGAATGAGAAAAAATAATGACTTGGATTTGGTACTTGTAGCAAGACAGAGCCTCTGATGAATTATGTATGTATGTAATACAGGAGCCATTTGGTCAGGGTCGAGTAAATTCTACTTGTAATAATTATCCGTAATGCAGATACTGGAGCGTTTCAGGCATTCGATTTCCACTTATCCATGGAAGACTAAAATAAACTCTCAGGATAAGTCAAAAAATATGGAGAAAACACAAGATACATAACTTACGGCTTAAAAAGTATCTTGCTCCTTTTTGCTCTTTCCATGTTAGCCTTTATGAATGAGTAGATCGCAACACCTCAGATGGCTATTGCTATCCCAATCCCAGTTTTGCGTTGAGATACTCTTAGCTGCAAATTTTGCAATCATCAAGATTGCTAGATTCAGGCACAAGGTCTAATTGCATATGGCACGGTTATATCCTTCACTTTGAGAAGAAGTGGGGTGACTGATAGGTTAAATTTTATTCTGTGCTCTGCAATACATTTTATTGGTGAGAAAGTTTGGATCAAGCAACAGTACTTAGGTCAGCCTACTGAACCACATCATGAACATGCTTATTCATTTATAAGCAAGTGCATAGTTATTTGTGAGGGATAAGTGGTAGTTACCAAATACAACAATGGAGAGCCCAATGACAAAACTCGCTTAAACACATTTCCAACTGCATGTACAAGGGGTGCAACTCGTGCCAATGTGTTTACAGCCACCCGAAATTTAGCGATTCAATCTTATCAAGTATAAATTAAAGAGAGAGGCTGGGGAGTTTGCTCTTATTGACCATGGTTCCATTCTTTGAATCAGACCATATGTTGTCAACTTATCTAACATATTTGAGTCATAGATTTCAGCAAGAGACTTGTGACATGATATATATATATAATTGTCGATTGCATAACTTTCCAGTAAGATGCAGAAGCAATGACAAAGCACTTGCATGAGATCATAAGAGAGCACTACTAAATATAGCCTTACTATTTATGGTTTGCTATTTACTAAAAAACAATTTCTTGTAAAACCAGCAGCATGGTCAGAAGAAGGGGCAAAATATATATTCCTCCACTTTCTTAGCGGCCAAACATACACTAAAAAAGAAATAAAAGAAAAAGTGAGTCTGCCCCCTCAGCATCAGCTGCTGCAGCCTTAACTGCCGAAAGTCAAGGGGACCTTGCGGCTTGATCGATTGACTCCAACCGGAGAGACTCAATGGGTTGCCAGAAAACTGAACTTTCACGAGAGAGTTTGGAATCTCCGGCGATGGGAAGAAAGCTAAGCGCATGGCGTTATGATTTGGTGAAATTTTGATTTTGTTAGGCGACAGGTAGAGTGAAGAAAATCTAGAAGCGGAAATTGAGGATGTCATAGAAGCCATTATATAAGCAAAAGGAGTTTTGAATTTTAATTTATTGAAGAAAGAAAGTTGAAACTGAGAATTGATAATGGCGGCGACTGATATTTGAATTTGTCAAGTATAAAAAAAGATAAAAGACTGTTAAAAGTCGTTTTTGCCCCAAGTTCCCTCTAAAAACTTCTCCGAGTTCCCTCTCTCCACTTGGATCAAAATGATTTGAAGTACCCAAGAAAAATGTCTAACCCAAATGCGAGAGACCAAATCTCCAAAACATTATAATGGCAGAATTAGTCAGTTCCACACATTTTTCGGTTTATCTTTGAAAATTGATCTTAATTATTCTTCCAACAATTCCAAAGAGCTTAGCAATCCTCTGTGCAAAGCTATCTTCCCCTTCTATTTGAAAATTCGATATTCCCTCCTATGATATCCTTTTTCATAAATCCAAACAGTATTTCCTTATGATGCAGGAGCTACAGCAGCTTTCTGAAATGACAAATAAAGTTCATGAGCAGAGTATCAAATTGTCTAAGTCCTAAAAGGAATAAGAAAAAATAAGACTCAGAAGACAAATTTACTTGTACTCTTTTTTTTTTTTAATTTAAATTTTATCATAGTTTAAAAATTTAATTGCAATTCTATCCTAACATTAAATTGAAAATAATAAAAATAAGAATAAGAATAATATTTTCATATTAATTTGAATGACAAAAATAAAATTGACCTAGAAACTTATTATAACGTATTATCAATTTAATTTAATTTTTAAACTTTGATATAAATAAATTGAGTTTTTTTTTTTAACTTTGTGAATTTAGTAAATTACTAATAATCAAATTAGTGACTTGATTAATCAAATTTGCAAAGTTAAAGATTTAATAAATTTCAATTAATTTGGCCTTTTTAGCATTTTCAAATTAGAGTAGAATTGACCAAAAAAAAGGGGGGCATATTTGAAAAATGCACAAAGTTTCAGGGTAAAAAAAATAATGATTCAAATTTGGTATTTGTAGCTTGGCAGAGCCTCTGATGTTTATATGTAAATCAGAAGCCATTTGGTCAGGGTCGAGTAAGTTCTAGTTGTCATACTTATATGTGATGTAGATGCTAGAGTGTTTTAGGCTTTCGATTTCCTCTTGTTCCCTTCAACAAAAACTGAAAGGCTCACAGGCATCATTACATATTTTTTTACCGTTTTATTTTAACCACCAGCGCATAAAATCATTGCTCATGGGAGCCAAAAAAAAAAAATGACAACCCTTGGTCATCATGTGCAGTAGATAACTAGACACTGTATCATATACGACACTTAAAGACAAATATGGATGACAATACTGAAAATTATGATACACCTTGCTTAAATCACGGCTCTAGAAACCTATCCATGGAATTAAAATAAAAATCTCTGAAAGTGCGTCACAGAAATGGAGAAAAAACAATACATAGATTGGTGGCTTAAAATATCTTACTCGTTTTTGCTCTTCCATGTTAGCCTTTATGAGAGAGTAGATGGCAACACCTGCGATGGCTATTGCTGTACCAATCCCAGTTTGAGTGGAGATTCGATTACCTGCAAGTTATGCAATCATCATTAGGATATAAAAACATGGTTACTAGAATTGTGGGGAATCCGCCATCAAGTCCAATGGGAATGGTCACCGTCAAGCCCAGACTTCCTATAAATAACATTCAGGTAGGTCCAAGATAGCATGGTTCCTTCACTTCGAGTGGAAGTGGGGTGGTTGGTTAAATTCTATTCTGAGTTCTGCATACATTTTAGTCAACATGTTAATGGTGAGAAAGCTTGGATCAAGCAACAGTTAGGCCAACATACAGAACCACCTCAGTTAATCTAAGCACGAAATTAAACATGTTTCCACATCATAAACATGCTTATTCATTTTTGTAAGCAAGTTATTTGAGAGATAAGTAGTAGTTACCAAAAACAACAATGGAGAACCCAATGACAAAAACTCGCTTCAACACATTTCCAACTGCATGTGTAAGGGGTGCAACTCGTTCCAATGTATTTGTAGCCACCTGAAATTTAGAGATTCAGTCTCATCTACTATAAATTAAAGAGAGGGGTGAGGGAAAGCACTATGTACTTATGTATACTAAAAGAAGCAAAGGACACAAGGAATTCATAATTTGCAAGTTCAATACATAGTTTGGATCCACATGGTGGACCAATCAGGTGCCAGCAGAAGAAGTGTCATTCATTAGCATAATATCTTTGATTATATTGACTTCTCACTTGTTAGTAGTACTTGTCACGCAAGGATATTCTCTTAGCTGATAAAGCAACTTCTTAAGTTACATTACTGAACCTCAGGTGTAAAGGAGTTGATAAAAAAGAATGCACTAAACAGATGACATATGAAAATATAACAATACATAAAATAGTTTAGCGCTAGACACAGACTGAGGTTAGTTTTCAGAAACCAGAAAATTGAGAATGAGATATTTGAAATACTAAGTTTCATAAATATGAGATACCTGGTTATACAGATGATAAAACATTCCAATCCAGAACAAGTCGGACACAAATTTGACTAATCCCACTTTGGCAATTGCATCTCTGAAACCAGATTGCATCAGCTGGGGGCCCTCAATCTGAAAACAGACTCAGATTATCAAACATTAACAAGAAAAACATCTTTATAGATGTCAAATTTCCATTGGTTTCTGAGATAAGCATACTTACTAGTACAGCTGGAGGGACGCAAAATAACAGTGCAATTATTGAAATGTAAGCATACACATTTGTGCTGTCCATGCCAGTCTGTTAAATTTGAATGTAAGTTAACAAATATGGAAAATCTAGTGCAGCAAAAATACATCAAATGGCTCAAATAAGCACAATCCAGGAGCCCATCAAATCTTTATTTTCAATCTATTAATTTTAAAAATATTCCACATGTCTGTTGGCTTTATAGCTGATTTCATTTTGTTGAATACCTTGCAGTACAAATCTAATGCATTATGTCCTGACGTAAGGATAACCATAGTCAAAGGATCCCTCATTAAATGAAGTTATAATATCCACCTCAATAAATTATTAAAAATGAAAGGATAAGCGATACCACTCCCAAAACAAACTTACCATTGCCTTTTTAGAATAGATACTTCTGTAGGTAAATGCTATGTTTGAAATCATTGCACTAGTGAACCCAGTCCAATTGAAGGAAAGCTCAGTCAACGATGCCATTGATACACCTAACAGACAAGTCAAAAAATCTCAGCCTGTAGGGTATACAAGAGGATTTCATACTGTATCCAGTTGAGAATTGGCTAACTGCTGTAGATGCCATAGAGTTATTGTATATTTCATGTTTGAAAAATAGGATATCATTTCCTTGCAGTAAACAGAAATGAATGAAGCTAGTAAGCAGATCCTATTATAATCCTCTGAATTACCAATAACTACTGGAGCCAATGACAGCCATAGGGGCAAGGGAATTTGCTGGCCCAGCACAAATTGAGAAGCAGCAGCACTGAAGAATGGCTCTAGAGCTGGTAGAATAACAGGAAAATAGTTAAGAGCTAGAATCATCAAGACTACAATTCTCTCTCAACTGTACTAATGCATTAACCTGCTCATCAAAGAAATTCATGAAAAAAAAAGTTTTGATTACCACAGATAAATAATAATGAAAAAAAGCAAGATGAAATAGTAAATGTTCTAATCACTTAAACATACTCAAATCACTAAGAAGTTTATAGCAGTATCAATTTGTAAATGTCCAAACATGCATCAATAGAAAGTTATCCAGTAATGCGTTTGAAAGGGAACTGGTAAGTACAAATGCTAAGTATAATGTACACCTTAGATTATCCATATAATCTATTCTTCCCCCTGGAAGCTAACAAGCATATTTGATTTTCACTTCAGTGAAATGTACAAAAACCAGTTTCTGCTATGAAGAAACAACTAATATCAAAACCCTGGGTCATGGATATCCAACTGTCCTAAGCATTGAGGACACATAAGGTGTGTACTTAATTGCGTGTGCTTGCAATGTGCACGTGTAACTATCAATCAAATCAGATCTGCAGAAATCAGAGTTTAGCACAGAGCTCATTCCACAAGTTATATCATTCAGATTACCATTACCTTTGATGGTGTGTGTAAAAGATACAGCAACAGCTGCAAATGATACATTAGACATAACATGTCCGAGGGCATGGCAGAATGCAACTGGGGTCAAAAGTACCAGGAGGTCCCTGTCAATGGGCTAGTTCGAGAGGAAATCATCTCATTAGTAAAGTCCTACTGAACCTTGTGGAGAAAAAGATAGCAAGTGAAGCAACTGTAACTTACTGCACGTTTTGGTAGACCAACAGCCCATGAAACAAGACAATACACAACTCCAACTAGGAGGTGTATGACTGAGACAAAACTGCAAAAGGCATAACAATTTTCAAATCGTAAACGACATAATAAATTTTAAAAGCCACAATCTTGTGGTTGTTAAAGATAACAAACACTGAGGTGTTGCATATATTATGCAGTATGACATGAAATACAAGGATGAGTTAGAAGAGCAAAATTATCTAGCAAGAACCACATACTATGGATACGGGAAATAATTATAGACCTTCTTGTTGAGTATGTTGAAGATGACATTTAAGAAGTACCTACATATACAACACAAATCAATAATAATCTTTAAACCAGAAACAAGCGATCAGATTCTTATAGAACATTCAAAGAGTTTGTTAATTATATCAAGATTTCTAGTTTATAAATACAATTCATCTACTGACACTTATATATTATGAGAGCTTACCACATAAAGAAGAAGAAACCTGTAACCAATGCAGGAAATCTCTCACCAAAACCTTTTGCAGGCTCCAATTGTCTACAGTCACAAACACAATCAATAAACAGATTATCACTTAAACAAAAACAATCTCTTCTAGAAGTAGCAGCAGCTAGCAAGGTCAGAAGAAATGGCGAAATATATAAAACACATTCACTTTGAAATGTCCTCCACTTTCTTAGCTGCCAAACAGAAAATTATAGTAAAAAAAGAAAAAATGAGTCTGACCCCTCGGCATCAGCTGCTGCAGCCTTAACTACCGAAAAGTCAACGGAAACTCGTCGCTTAATCGGTTGACTACAACTGATGAGACTCAATGGCTGGCCGGAAAACTGAACTTCCACGGGAGATTTTGGAATCTCCGGCAACGGCGAGAAGGCCAAGCGTGTGGCATTTGTGGCGAGCTGTGATCGAGGTTTTAGTAAAACGTGATTTGGTGAAATTTTGATTTTGTTAGGGGACAAGTAGAGTGAAGAAAATCGAGAAGCGGAAATTGAAGAGTGAATTGAGGATGTGATAGAAGCCATTGTAAGAGCAAATTAAAACAGTTTTGAATTTTAATTTAGTGAAATAACTGATAATGGCAGTGACTGTTATTTGAATTTGTGAATTATAAAAAGATAGAGAGAGAGAGACGTTAAAATCGAGAGATATGAAGGTTTTAGGAGCGGAGATATCAGACAAAAGGAACTTCAACAATAGAGGAGAAGAGCAAGAAGAAGTAGACTGTTAAAAGCGTTTTGATTCTCGTCTTTTTCCTGGAGTTCCCTCTCAAAACTTTCCCTTGTGTAATTTCTTTTAATTTTAATATTTATTTTTTTTAAAGTATTTCATTTAAAAAATTAAAAATATAATCCATCTTGGGATTGGACATCATGAAAATTCTTATATATATCCTGGCCAATTAGTAATAAAATATTTTAATAAATATAATTATTTTTATTTTTTTATTTAATTAAAAAATATAAATTTTATGTGTTTTTATCTTATTAAATTAATAATCTTTTTCTAAACATCAATAAAATACAATCACCTTATTAGATTATTTTTTTATTAAATAAATATTTTATTTACGCTTTAAATTCATTATATTATACTGCAGTCATTGGTTTAATTATCTTGCAATATTTTTTCTAAAAAATAAAATTAGTTTCCAATCATTAACTGAAATAGTCATTGTAGTTTCCAAATTCTAATATATATATATATATATATATATAAATTTTCTTGTTGTCATGTCACTCATAACAATAACAAGAAAGTAAAGTTCATATTTCACTCATATTCAAGTAATTATCACTTTTATTTATATAAGAAGGTCTCGATTTACGTTAAAATGTGAAAGGATGCACATATTTAATGTGAATCCAATCTATTTAATAATTTTCCAAGAATAATAAGTCAATTGTGGAAAAAAAATAATGTTGGCCGCTAAATTATATTCAAATTCTTAATTCTTAATATGGTGATGGTTCTCTAAATGCTTTTTCAAAAATTTAAAAGAGTAAAAAAAAAAAAAAAACCCTAGCCATTGATTATATATATATATAATCATTTTTTATTTATTTTATTACTTCCATACTATTTTACTTTTTTACAAATTAGCCCAAAGCTACTTTTTTATAGCGGAATTAGGATTATTAAATCATTGGTATATGATATGTCTAATTTCTTTATTTTATGTTAGATATTTTACATTTCAGTTGCTAATTTATTTTTAATATTATGCAATATTAAACTATGTTTGTATGAATATATGATGTTTAATTATGATATATGCATTATACTAGTTATTATATATTTTTTGTTTTGTATTTGAATTTTTTATTGAAATAATATTTGATAGGTAAAAAAAATTACTAATATAGGACAAAAATGAAAAATTTTCCTATTCTTCGGTGAATAAAACAAAAATTAAGTTTTTTGATAATTCAAAAAAAAACAATTGCAAAAATTAAGGCTTTTGAATAATTAAGTGATACTGAAGAGAGGCTTCTAATTGGCATGAGAAATATCACTAGATGGAAAAATCCCATCACTCTTTTCTTTTTTTACCGTTTTTCTCTCTGACCTCTCTCTAAACCTCTCTGTTTCTATTCTCTAGAGTTGATAGCAGGGGTTCTCTTTGATGGCTCCAGCCATTAGAGGGAACACCTCAGCCAAATCCATTTTCTTTTCTTTCCTTTCTTTACTTTTCTTGTTTAGTCAATAAATGGTATGTGTGGCCTAGTTGTGGTTCTCATTTCAATCATATATTTTAGTGTTTTGGAGTTAACTTCTCTAGGTAGCATAGTCGCGAGCATCTCCAACTATGTCTAGCCCTTTCATCATGTTCCTTTTTTATTGGTGTTGGTTATGGAGGAATGGTGGTAAATGAGGAAAGATAGTGATAGTGAGGCTTGGGAACACTCCGATATGGTTTGCTATTGTAAAGATATGTTGTTTTGGAGTAGATCCATTGCCTTCTTTAAGTAAATCATGTTCCTTTTTTATTGGTGTTGGTTATGGAGGAATGGTGGTGAATGAGGAAAGATAGTGATAGTGAGGCTTGGGAACACTCCGATATGGTTTGCTATTGTAAAGATATGTTGTTTTGGAGTAGATCCATTGCCTTCTTTAAGTAAAGGGAATGTTTTTTGATAAGCTTATGAGTTCTTAAGTAAAAGGAATATTTTTTGGGAAGCTTATGAGTTCAAGTTTTTTGAGTTTAATATTGTATTTTCTCTGTTTTCTTTGGTGGTCCTGGTCTTCTTGTTGGCAGCAGAGGCAGTGTTGATGATTATGATGATGGAAGACTATGGCAGGTGGAGGCAGAGGCAGTTAGAATTGCTAATAATGTGTTTGATATTTGGGTCTGTTTTTTTAGACTTAAATCCAGTTTAAAAAATACACTTAGAAAGGTATGTTATCTTGAATCAATTGTCTTATTTATTGTAATTCACTAAACTCATTTGTACTTATACTTGTTGTTGGGCTTCTTGTCTTTATTTAATACTATTACATATTATCTTCTCTGGGTAAAAAAAAAAAATTGGCAAATGGAAATGAAGTGAGTTGGAGCAAAACCTTTACTGCAAAATAGCATTCCCACCCAAAAATGCAGTGGGTTGGAGATGCTCTAAAGGGATTTGGTGAATCCAATGTAATCTAGACAAGAAGGATTCTTAAAAAAAAAAAAATTCTGGACGAAAGGCACAAGTAGAACTGAATTTTTCTTTTTGTCTTTTATTTTTTATTGTGATATATGTGTTTTGTGTATTATATGAAATTTATTTTAATCCGATTAAATATATTTTCATGCATATTAAAATTAAAACAATAATCTTTAAAAAAAACATAACGCTTCATGGGACTCCAATAATTGAATATATTATGGACCACTTTGACATTGTTTTTTTTTTTTTTTTTTCATTTTTTGGTTTTTTAATTTTTTTAGTTATTTTTTGGCATTCAACATTGGAAAAAGGTAGAGTAGATCATTTTTTTTTTCCTAAAAAGAAGTGAAAAAAAAAAGCAAAAATAATTTTAAAAATAAAGTGCTCCATAATAATGTCAAACTGGCTCTATATGGAATAGGCAATGTGAGAATATTAAAGGGACTGGCCGGTTGATGATGCCAACGATGAATATTAGTTACTTGTTGACCACTAGTTAGTATAATACTATAATTATACATTGATTATTTTAGTAAAGCTGTAGTCATGGAATGGATCGCCAATTAATAATAATACATATACAGTTTGCCATCGCCTTTGTAAGGAATTGCTTACGTTGCCAGTTGCTGCCCTTCCTTATTTCTAAAAATAAATTATATATAGACAATTATGTTATATATAATGGGTTAAGATTAAATATTATATCATTTAATATGGTGAATTAAATTACTTTTTTTAAAAATTATAATTAAAAATTAAATTTGCAAAATAATAATAATAATTTGTATGTATTAAAATAATTTAAAAATATAAATTAAATAATAATATCATGGCCCATGTGGGTACATTAAATAGTATATTATTTAATATGGTGAATTAAATTACTTTTTTTTGAAATTATAATCAAAAATTGAATTTGCAAAATAATAATAATAATAATAATTTGTATGTATTAAAATAATTTAAAAATATAAATTAAATAAAAATATCATGGCCCATGTGGGGTAGCTCAGGTGGTTAAGCTCTCCACAGGTCATGGGTTGGAGGCACCTTAGGGCGGGGGGTTTTATGGGCAGACCTTACAGGTCTTGGCCCAAAAAAAAAAAAAAAAATCATCAAAATCATGCAAAGTGTAGAACCTCTACTGACATATATAAATACTATTGGTTTTGTAGCACCTGAGTTCCATGTATTTTTTATATTTTTTAAGTCTTAATTAATTATAATATATTAAATATTTTTTTTGACGAAATAATATAATGATAAATAAAATTATTAAAATTATAATTTAAACAATAAATAAAATAAACTCAATATTAAATCAAATAAAAACTAAGAAATTCTTGGAATAAATAAAAAAAAATCATAAAAATAGATTATATGATTGAGAACTCGACTTACAAATTTGTGATCTTAATTCTTCATAGAATTGCCTTCACAGAAATAAGCCTCAAATAATGATAAAGCTAAGGGATTGAAGGCGACCATAACTTCTCTAATATTCAAGATAAAATTTTTTTAAGTGTAAAATTATAAAAATTTAGTTATGTATTTTATTTAACCTCCTTTATTTTATGTGATTTTTTTTTTCAACATATAAAAATTGATTTAATTATATATATTACCTTGGTATAAATTATAATTTAAGAAATTCAATTAATTTATATAAAAAAATTTTCATACTCTGATGGCCGTTATGAACTAAACTGGATATCAGGCAAACTTGTATTTGAATTTTTTTTTTTTCGTCTAAAGAAATAAATGGACTAGCATTAACGAGGCATAAAGTTCAAAAGAATACAAATATTTAGGTATAGATAGATAGCCCAACAATTTACAATTAAACTATCTATACATGGGTTTTTAAATATGGGAAACCACAATAGAAACAACTTAGAGGCTGGACAAATATTAAAAATTATACAAAAGCTCGTTGTCCTTCTCCTTATTGAAAACCTCCGTCAGTGTTCTTTTCTCTGCTGCTCAAGGCCAAGATCTGGAGGAAAGTAATTCTGAAAGAAGAACTTCTGTGGTTGAGCAACTCCTAGAAAGATGTACCGTTGTACTTTAAAAGACACTCTTCACTGCCATAACAATCTGAAAATAGTGAAAAAAGCAGCAAGTGGCTTCCTTTCGGTGAAAAGACTAAGACTTTAACCCTAAAAAAGCCAATCCTCTGCCTAGGACTTCAAATCTCAGTTACAACAGTAGATCTAGCCAAAATAATCTCGCTGAGAATTTAAAACTAATACTAGTCAATTTTTTTCCCACCCACCTCCATATGAAAATAAAACTCATAGAAAAAATATCAATGAGTAGTATGGATAATGCCGTAGATAAAAATGACCTCACTGTCATTAGGGACTAAGAACACAAATCTAAAAAATCATATGAAATAGGAGTGAAAAGAGCAATCGAATGGCTTGTTATTGGAAAAAATAAAAAAAAGGAGGTTATCTTGTGGTGGGTAAAGCTACTTGGCATAAATGTAAAAAGAAACCTTAGCGGCACACACAAGAGAGAAAAAGACCCGAAAAGAAGAGAAACTAGAAAAAATGCTGATGTGATGATAACTTGTACATGAAATAGAACACCTCATAAAAGTAATCCAAAACCTACAATGACAGCAATTCATAAATAAACCAATAAAAAAAAGCTTTGAATATAAGGCCTATCTGTAGGAAAAGATCATAGATGTACAAAGGACTGTCAAAGTAAAACGTCAATTAAAGTACAACCGAGCTATATTAAAAAAAAAAAAAAAATCAAACTTAAAATAAAAATACAAAAATAAAATGAGACGTTTGCTCATCACTAAAGAGTTAATAAATATACCTTTGGCCAAAAAAAAAAAATAAAAAAAAAAAATAAAAGAGTTAATAAATGTACCTGGATATTATTAAAATAAACCCTGTCGTTTTTAGTGGCCGGTTAGGTTTTGTTAACTGCAGTGATGTAAGCTACAAGTGTGAGGGTTTAAACATATAAATAGAAATTAGGTTCTAAAAAGACAAAATTTAATTGTGTTAGAGTTTAAGAACACTAAAAAAAAATTCTTAAAAAAAAAAAAATTATGATTGAAAACTCACGAATAGAGCAATGAAACCTTCAAATATGAAATTAAAAACTTAAACATATATATCTTAAAAAAAAAAAAAGCAAAATCTAAAATAAAAAAGCAGAGAATAAAATGAGCCGTTTATTGATCATTAATGGAATATTAATAGTTTAACACCAATGAAAAACAAATTTACAGAGCTAAGTTATGATTGAAAATTAATAAATATAACCTGGGGCAGCTCAATATTTTAGGAAACCTTAGGCAAAACCAAAAATTAGATCTTCAATATGAAAAAATATAATATAAAATAAGCAAAATTCAATTGGAATCATTTTCTTTGTCGGGAAATGAATTATACGTCGAATAATAATAAAATGTATAAATGATTTATAAGTAAGTGAGTGTTGGACTTTATACAAAACCAATTGACTTATATTAAGTCTAACACCCACTCATTTATAAATTTTTTATACATTTTGTTATTATTCGATGTGAAATTCATTTTCCAATACGCCCGCTCAAGTACAAACGGGTTTGACCTGTGGCTAATATCAACAGGTCAGTTAACACTTGCTTATAAATAGACCGACTAACATCTTTTTTTTAGTTTCGGTCCGAACTGACATTATTATCAGTTCAACAACATGAAACTCTAATATCATATTAAAGTCCATGGGCTTGTATGGCTTGAACATTAGGCTCTGATAGTTTTTGAGAATGAGTTCTACTCAAACTCATTTAATATAGTATCAAAGTTTTATATCAAAACAGGCTAGATTCTAAAACCTATGTTCAAACTCCCGGTTGTTAGACTGATGATGATGCCAGTTCGGACCGAAACTAAAAAAGATATGCTAGCTGGTCCATTTGTGAGCAAGTGTCAACCAACTTGTTGATGTTGGCTGCAGGCTAAGTTTAGTTGCACTTAAGGAGGTGTGTTAAGAAATGAATTATACTTCAAATAATAACAAAATATATAAATAATTTATAAGTTAGTGAGTGTTGGACCTAGTACAAACCAATTAGTTTTGTATAAATAGGTTCCAACACTTGCCCACTTATAAGCCCATATATGTACAAACCCATGAACTTTACTATTATTAATAAACAATCTTTAATTTTATTAACATTAGAGTAAAAGTTGAATCATAAACAGTAAGTTGAATCACGTCTAACTCCGATATGCATGTACGAACTCATCAATTTCTCTCGTAAACATACTAATATCTTAGCCTATCATGGAGTCCATACCTCGTCTTCGTTTATTTAGCTTAGAAATACCTAGCTCCCTTCGTAAACTTATGGATATCCTTGGCTTTACCTATTCTAAATTCTCACATACACTTTGCTCATCTCGCTAAATTGAACTTATCTATCCATTCATTAACGTATAGTCCTTTACTCCTCTTTTTCCAAATTGAATTTGTTTATCTATCTAAACCCTTTATCACTTTACTCATACAAATTATTTTTCATGTCATGTCTCTTATCATTTCTATCATCTTGACTACAATCTTATATCATTTCCCTTCGTAATACCTTGCCTTGTCTTTAAGATTTAGCCTTGTCTCTAGCTTCATTAAAATTTTCACTTTTATCACCATCCCTATCTTAGCCATTAAGACTCCAAATAACACTTTGTGTCAAATCTCTATCTTATGTGTCTTTTCTTAAGGATTCTCTCGTCTTCTTTTCTCTTTAACTTAAATCACGACCTAATGAAACTTCCTAACCATCATTTCTTTTTCTTAATGTCTCATCTCACTCATCCTTAACCATTCATTGTCAACAATTAGAATATAGAGTATCACAATAATCTAGCCCAAAAATGGACCAATTTGGACTTAGATTCAATAGGCCTAAACAATATAACAACACCCATATAATTGTCCTTGGGATCAAATGCTAAACTGGGAATGATTATACGCAAAATTCAATCTCAATGAAACTCCATTCCATTTGGGCTAATTTTCATTGATAGTTCTCAAACTATTGACTGAGTAATATTATAGTACTTAAACTTTAATTTGTAACAATAAACTTTTTAAATTTCAATTTCAATAACACAGTAGTTCTTGAACTTCAATTTTAAGAGTAAATCCTATGAACTTCAATTTTAGTAACAGAAAATTTCTCCACATTATTTCCCATTAAATACCTTAATAGAATACTGATATTGTACACCATGTGTACAATCAAAAAATAAAAAAAAAAAAAAGAAAAAAGAAAAAAAATTAAGTTATTAAACTTAAAGAATCAATAAATTTGGCTAATTGTAGGATTTAAGAAAGTTTTGAAAATTGATTTAGCGTGTCATAAAAGTTCAGCTCGATGAAAAATACAGAGAGAGAAAGAGAAAGAGAAAGAAAAAGAGAGGAGTTAAAATTCTAATGAAAATTTATTTTAATGTTAAAAATTAATTATCAAGATTTGTTGACATGGCATCCCACGCGTGTATTTAATGAATTAGTTTTTTTTTCTTTTTTCTTTTTAATTTTATACGTGGTATCGCACATTAGCATTATTTTTTGTTACTAAACTTGACGTTTAGAAATCATAGTGTTACTGAAATTAAAATTCAAAGGGTTTACTGTTACAAATTAAAGTTTAGAAATCATAGTGTTACTGAAATTGAAGTTCAAGGGGTTTACTGTAACAAATTAAAATTCAAAAACTATAGTATTACTCGGTCAATAATTTAGAGACCATCAGTGAAAATTAGCCTTCAATTTATAATGGAGCGAGTATATTATTTTAATACATATAAATACATATTATATTTTTAAAATTTATTATATATAAAATAAAATTTATACTATATATATTATTATTTATATATTATGTATATTGCAATAATATATATATATATATATATATATATATATATATATATTTTCATTCTTAAAAATAAATGGATACCCGATCTAGCAGCATATAAACCCGCCCTTCCAAAACCCGTACCGTACTCCGCAATGGCCATCCCTCCGCTAAACCCCTAATAAAAACAGAATAACGCTTTCTTTCAAAATCATTGAACAAAATTCAGACGCAACAGAGAGCAAAATTTGGAATTCTGGAGAGGAAAATTGCGAAAAAGGCTAAAAAAATGGAGGGTGGTAATGGCAAAGAGAGAGAAGAGGAACAAGATGGCATGTCCGTACACTCTCCATGTAAAGCTCCTCCCTCCTCTGCTTCTTCTCTCCCTAAGGTTTCTCTCTCTCCATGGTGTTTTAGATTATTATTTTTTTCTTCTTTGAATTAACGGTTTGTGGTTTTGATTTGATTTTCGTTTCGGTCAATCAGGAGCAATCACAGGTTGAATTGGAGCTTAGACTATTAGAAGCTCTTGAAATTTATCCTCCCGTCAAATTACGAGGCAGGTTCTTTTCACAATCCTCTTAAAGTTCCAATTTTTGCGCGTGCATTTTTATTATTTTTTGCTTGGACTGTCAATTTGTTTTATTAATATTTCAACAATAATTACTTCTACATTGTAAAGAAAATTTGTGCATATCTAGCAATTAGTGAATTGGAATCATTGATCAGGCAACTGAGATATGATATTTAAAGTTCAAGTGTTTTTCTATTATAGTGATGATTTGTGTAGATTCATAGTATGTCCAAACAAGCCAGATTCAAGAAATATGGAATCTGGATTTAATTTTTATTTCTCTTAGAAGAGCAAATTTTAGAAGCTTGATTAGTTAGAGCTGGATTTATGAGGGTTGAGGTTTTTGTTTTTGGTTTATCAGTTGAGATGCTAAATGAATATGTTAATGGGGTTTATAGTCATCAGTTAATTTTTGTCAAAGTCTGGATTTACTTGGTCCAAATCATAAAAGTTTCCATTCTAAAGCTTTCCTGTATTGTTTTTGAGAATAGGAAGTACTGAAATCATTTTATCCTTTTTTCTCTACATTGGTTTAGGATTAAATCACCTTTAAGATCTGTCCAATGAGGTTGATTCTTTCCACAATTCATTTTTCATCTTCAAATTCGATATATCTTACCCTTAATCCTTAATTTCCAGAGCTTTTTTTTTTTTAAAAAAAAAAAAGGCTAATTGCCCAACAAATTCTTTTCATGCAGGCATGCATCGCCACTTTGTTCTTTATGGTCTGATGGAATTTCTGCGAAGAAGGTTGTTTCTTGTTTGCCTTAGAACTTTACTTCCTCTTCACATGTGCCAGGCTTTAGTGCAAAGATTTGTTAAACATTCTTTTTGTGACACATACTGTTAATACTATGATGATCCCATTGCAGCTTTGATCGACACTTTTCTCCAGATGAGGTTTTGCAGTTGCTGGACCGTTTCTACAACATAGAAATGCTGGTATTCAACAATTTTTTTTTTCATATTTTTTCCTTTTCAGCTTTGTTTTCTCATCAATAAAAAGCAGGCTTGTGTGGTTAGATGATGGATGTAATATGCTACTGATGAAGAACACCACATTAGGAACCAATTGATAAAAATCACATGGTCATAATAAATACATATGTACCATTTATAATCTGTCTAAAGTCGAATCTGGAAGATAGAATTTGGAAGTCTCATGGAATTTCTTTGTGAAGTGCTTGCTCTGAAGATTTGAACATGCACCCATATGGTTGCATGCTCAATAGTGTTACAATTGAGCCAAATGATAGCCCATTTTGAATGCACTAAAACTCCATTTTCCATTTTCTAATTTTGATCTTTGAATAACTTCTCTGTTTTTGTCTAAGAGAGCATATATGTAGTGTATTTGTTGATATCTGGTGTGTTTCTATTTCAGAAACCAGATGATGAAGAGACAGAAATCCTGGGTCATGAAGAAGATTTTTCTTTGCCTCAAAGTTATTTTGTTAAGGAAGAGTAATAATTCTAAATTTTTGCTTGCATTCATTTCTAGACTTACTTGGTCCTGGTTGTGTTCTCAGAATGTTGACAAAACAAAGGGGCAAGCTTGAGAGGAGGTAAATATTGCTTAGAATCTTAGGATTGTCATTAAGTATTGCTTAGAATCTTAGGATTGTCATTCTGGTTGTAATTTTCCTCGGTGGTTGCTCTCATTGACCTTCCACTTGGTTATTTGGGAAGATAAATTTGTAAATACATGTAGAGAAAAGGTATGGTGCTTTGAGTTAAGTGCTGCCACTTCGTGGGTTGTGGACTATCAAATATGCAAGGACATTGAATCCTCTTGCAAAGGGGAGAATGATATCTCTTTATTTTTGCTTATCTTTTCTGAGGTTCTTATTCTTTTTAAGCGTAAAGGACTTGTTTTATACAGATATCTAGTAATGGATTTATTCCAAACAATTAATTTATGATAATTCAGGACTTTCAAAATCCCACCACCAAGATCTTTTATCTAATTTATGTGTATCCAAGTATAGATTTGGTATTGTTTGCTTTTACTTCTCGAGTATGTACTTCGTTTTATGGCCATCGGCCAACAAGGCCCACTATGTACCAAAGATGAGGCCCTGGTACCACTTGCTCTGGACCTAAGATGTATGGCAATGGGATGGCATCAATCACAACTCTGACAGTATCCCAATACATAATTTATAAAGAGGAATATTTATTTTTGTAACCAAACATCACAGAAAATGATGCTTCCATGTTTTCTTCACATGGATAGCCATAATTTTTCTTTTAATTTTTTTTAATAATATTTGTATAGATTTAGTGTTTTAATTAATTCTTTATGAATCGCCAACAAAAAATTAAATTAATCAGCTTGATTTGATGAATTAAGAAAGGTCCAGATGGAAAGCATGTGAGGATGATGAAACGATAATATGAGAATTACAGGTGGGGTAAAGATTGTTGCTCCAATATAATCACACTTGAAAAATAATGAATGTATTCGTAATGAGTATATTTTTAAAATATAATTTGTAATTATAGTATAAAAATTGCTACTTAAGAATTCAAAATGTATAAAGACAAATAATGTCAATAAGACCAATTTCCCAATCACCAACCCTAATATCCAAAACAACAGAATTTTCATCTGGCCAGGATTTCTTGATTTAATGTTTCATGAGTGCCTTTAACTTTACAAACTTGGCCAGTTGTGGAGATAGTAGAAAGTAGAAACTAACCCATTGTCAAACTCAATATATTATTTTTAATTTTTATCCAAAAAAAAAAAAATCAAGTTTTTATTCAAATAGTACATAAAATATACATAAAATATCATGGGATTTTCCTTGTGAATCAAATAAAAAAAATTAAAAAAAAATACAACAGAATCCTATTCCTAATGCATTAATTATATATTCATAGTCCATAGCCAAATAGACATTATATATGTCACTTAATTAGGAATGCTTATTCCATGAAAAAAGCTTACTAATAATTGATAAATGCTGGTCCGAACGACATTTAAGTAATTTTATTTCAACCTCTTTCCTATTGGTCCCTAAGCCCCTTGCTAGGGCTGTCTGTGCCATTAACGTGTTCCCTTTCCATAGGTGCTGCTGTCTGAATGGGCAATATCTGCTTCCATTGCTGTTGTTGCCATCATCAAAGTTGCGCTCACCAAGATCATGCAAATGACAAAAACAATGAATTCCTTAGATGGAGCCATTTTTCAACAATAAATGACTTCAAATGATTTGATTTTTGTTTTATTATGAAAAAAGATATAGACTTTTCCATTTATTTATAGGAACTTTTGCAATATTTATGGATTATTTTTTGGAGTCTAACTTCTACCAAATTCCATAGTTGTGGATGGGATTTTGGGATAGCTATTGAGTGAAAAGAAAGAGTCAAATAGCTAAGTTATTCCTATTATTTTGGGAAGAATGAAATATAGGCCATTAAGTCTTTTTTATTTTTTTTAATTTGGTTATTTCTAGGGAATAAATTAGCTATTTGAGTCTTTCTTTATACTGAATAGCTACCTCAAAATCCAATTCCATAAATATAAATTTCGATGGGGGTTAGACTCCGAAAAATCATGCTTAAAACCCTCTATAAATACAATCGAAGTCCCTATCTCTTTCATCATAAAACAAAAATCAAATCAAATCATTTGAAGTCATACACATATATAGTATTAAATTGTTGAAAAATGGCTCTATCTAAGGAATTCATTGTTTTCGTCATTTGCATGATCTTGGTGAGCACAACTTTGATCATGGCAACAACAGCAATGGAAGCAGACATTGCTCATTCAGACAGCAGCACCTATGGAAAGGGAACCCGTTAATGGCACCAACACCTTTGGGGCTTGAGGAGCAACAAGAAAGATGTTCAAATAAAATTACATAAAGGTCGTTCGGATCGGACAGGCATTTATCAATTATTAGTAAACTTTTTTCCATGTAATAAGTATTGTAATGTCTATTTTGCTCTGGGAATATGAATGTACGCATTTCTTAGAATAGAATTCTATTTTGTTTGATTCATAAGGAATCCTATGAGATTTATGTATTTGAATAATAACTTGATTTTTCTTTGATAAAATAACATTTTGAGTTTGGCAATGTGTTATTTCTACTTTATGGTATTTCCACAGTTGGACAAATCACAATGGTTAAAGGCAATCATTAACCAATAATTTTTTTTAGCTATGATATTACAAACAACAACCAGTCAAGGAATTTTGGTTATATGGAAATTAATTCTTTTGTTTTAGATATTAGGGTTGGTGATTGCGAAATGGGACTTAATTCTTTGTCCTTAGATATATTGATTGATCCTTTGTAACCCCCAAAAATTATATTACTCTCTATGGAGTTTGGTCAATTGAGAGAATTATCTTATTGGCTAAGTATGAATGTAATAGGAAAAAAAACATTCAATCTCCATGTTAATCTATGTTGTAAGGAAACTTTCACGAGGTCGCATTTCTACGTTTCGGAAACATTTTCTATTTGAAAACTTATGGAAAGTTAATTAAAACATTTCAGATATATTTCTGTAATTTGAAAAAATTGAAAAAGCTTTTCCTTCATTTTTTAAAAATGCCGTTTCCCTGTTTCCCATTTTCTGTTTCTGCGTTTCCCATTTCCTGTTACTGTGCTACCTAAATGTCAACTAAAACAATTATTTTAGAGAATGAATAATAAAAGACTCATCAACAACTAATAAAATCAATCAAACTTCAAATAGATAGATGTAAATGACGCAAGTTTTATGCCTTTATCATGGGATTTAGTGTAAAATATACAAACTAGGGTTTTTATATTTGTTTACTTCATATAAGATTACTAATCTCCCATTAGTTGCTAATTTATTTACATATATAATGCTTATATGATAAAAAAAAGTTTTAATTTTAGCATTTGTCTTGTAAATTTTAAGGGTTTAAATCTTACTAATCTCTTCCCTTTCAAAAATTTTTAATGTATAATTAAGAAAATAAAGAGTTTAGTTGATCTGAATTACACATACTTTTGGCAAGTTTCAAATAATGGATTTAGCTAGGGCTTAATTACAAAAAAAAAAAAAAAAAAGCTTCTTGTGATTTTAGCATGAGCTTGAAATTTTTGCAATTTCATATGGGTGTTTTCTAATTTTTGCAATATTTATCTCTGATAAATTTTTAGGAGAGAATGGGAGATCAATGCTTGTAGTTGCTTATGTAACTTTCAATCGGAAGCTAATGTGTTATGTCCGGTCTATAAATAAGTATACTTAATTATGAAGTAATATGCTTAATCATAAAAAAAAAAGATTAATTAAATTTAATGAGTAAGTCGATTGCTTGATGAGTAAGACTTTGCATGCTCGATTGTTTGATGAGTAAGACTTTGCATGCTTATAAAAGGAGCTTATGCTCTTTATCTTGGTCATGTGAGAGTAAGGAAAAATTGCTAAATTGGAGAGTTAATAGTTGAATTAAAACTTTTATCCAATAATTGAGTTGGAGTTTTTGTCTAATATTTGAGTTAAATTTATGGTAGAATATGGTAGTGACAATTGTTGAAGTAGTGTGCCGCACAAAGTGCATGAATAGGATGTTTGTTTTTTATAATACTGTAAGAGAGTATTTGGCGATCCAAAAATTATAATATATTAATTTACTAGGACGTTAGTCTATTGAGAGACTAAATCACATAAAAATTGGTTGTGTTGTTTTTCCTTTTTTTTTTTTTTTTTTTTATCGTTACGCTTATAATTTTAATTTCCTCAAATTAATATATTGACATGTCATATTTTATTGCAAAAAAAAAAAGAATAAACAAAAAAAATGCTGGTGTTTGGACCAAAAAAAAAAAAGAGCAAATCCTAGCCCCTATTATCTATAATCATTGTGTTCAAAGGAATTGCTTCTTAATCACTTTCTTCAATTTCTTTTTCTTGCAAGCATGAAAATGCTACAATTTTGTTTCTCCAACACAATGAAGGTGAATTAGAGAAATTCATCGAAGAATTAGAAATCTCGTTCCTCTATGAAAACTTATTTTTAGCCACCAAAAGTAGATTTTTTTTTTGTTGTTGTTGTTGATGATGATTATTAGGCAAGAAGGTAGGCAATAAAATGGAGTGAATTGGCAAACTCTAAAGGTCGAAACTTACTCTATTTGATGAGAATTTATAAGACAAATATATAGAAGGCTCTAGCTCTTAAACTTGCATGTTGTGGCTATGGTTGCAATTGCTGTTGTTGTTGATAAGAAGGACAAGCTGAAGCAGAAGAGACGGGTTCCTTTTGAAAGTGAGTGCGATGCGACCTAGTATAAAAATAACCTTGTTAAAATTGTTCACAACAACATCAATAGCTACCATAATGTTATTATCTAAGCCAGTATGATGTCGTTTTGTTTTTGAGATTCTTTTTTCATGTTCTTAATACTATATTTAAGCATCAATAGCTATCATAATATTATTATCTAATTTATTTTATTTATTATAGAAATAAAGAGACTATAGCAATCTATGAGAAATTGATTGGTAGGAGGAAAAAAAGAATATTATTTTATTATGAGATTAAATAAATAAGATTATCTAAAAGATAAATTTAAAATTTTTATTATGGAAAAAATTTAAAATGTATTAATGATAGACGCAAAAGTAATAAATATTAAAGAGAAAGAAGAAGATGAAACAACCCTACTATTAAGGAAAAATATCAAGATTAAAAAAGATTAAAAATTTATAATTATAACATGATTGTTTTCTATTATAGAAAAAATTATTTAGTTTTTTTTTTTTTAACAATAGCAATAAACCAATTTATTTATTTAGATGCAATTTCAATTTCTAAAAATAATAGTTAATTTGTTATTTTTAACAATATATTATATTATATTTTCTTATATTTTGATATTTCATATTAAAATTGTAAACATATAAGTTGTCACAATAAGATAAATTAATATCTTCGTTAATTTATATGGTTAGAATTAATAATCTATTGCAAGTATATTTGTAATACTATGTTAATCAATAATATATTTTTTTAGATGTAAGGAAATGAGAAAGTAGTGAATAATTTTGAAAAATATTATTTTATATTTTTAAAGAACAAATCCAACAGAACAAAAATAATATTATTCATAAATAAAAAATTTATTTTTTCGCTTAGCCAAACAATACAAAATCTCTCTTTTGATAAAAAAAGAAATAAATCAACAATTTTCACACTTACTAAGGTATTCAACAATTTTTTTTGCATGTTATGTTTATTAACAACAAAAAAATAATTTTATAGTTGCTCTTTAATTTTTTCTTTATTTGTTAAGCAAATAGGAACTAATTCAAAACTCAAACTATTTAATCCTTTAAATGAACAAAGCTATTAAAAATTTCAAATTATTAGATTATCAAATAAATTTAAGTTTATATTATAGAAAATTTTTGTTCAAAAATAAAAAAATAAAAGTATGAAATTATAAAATATAAATGTATATAAATAAATCAATTGAGTCTAGAATATCCAATACAATATATAAAAATAAGTAAATTTTTAATACAAATTAAAAAAAAAAGATAAAAGTTAAATCAAATTTTATATTTATTTTGAATCAAAAGATATCTTTATTTTATATTTATTTTGGATTGAATAGTCAAATCATAATAAATTTAAAAAAAAAACTGCTTTTTGTTCATTCTATTGCTTACTAACATGCACTAAATCTCGTACTGATACACATAAGTACAAAATTCAAATATAACACAATATTTATGAGTTTCACTGCTTATTTTAGAAACAATATATTTTTCACATATAATTCAGTATATTGTATGATTGTGTAATTAGAAAGAATTAAATTATATTTAAATATTTTGTTTGTAAAATTTCATAAATGCTCAATTTTTCTTAAATTTGAATAAATTAGATAGAGAGATTAAGAGAGAATATTGAATAATGATATCAAATATGACAACAAAAGGTATAAATTGTATCAAAAAATAATTTTTAAATATATTGTTACCAAATAGTTTGCCACCTTACAAGTTAGAACTAAAAATTAATTGTCTCATAATATTCCTCATAAATCTAGATGCATGTAATGAATTATGCAGTAGAACAAGGATAGTGTACAAAAAATTTAATAAAAATATTATACATGGAGAAATAATAGTAGTATCTTATTATCAAGGATGCCACTGTTATAAGCTGAAAATGAGAGATATTCTTTTTATTTAAAAAAAACAATTCTTAGTATGTCTTTATTATGCAATGACTATTAGTAAAATATATAGGACAAATGATACTTAATATAGGGATGTGTTTATCATGGATAATTATATATTATATTATTAAGAGGTGTTTCACTGTCTATTATGAAAGTATTAGTTAAAAGTGAAAAGTCAAATAAAAAGAAAGCAATTTACACTAATAATATAATTTACAAAGAAATTCTGTTGTATAACAGATATCATAATTTAAAATATAATATCACATAATATAATTTAAATTATTTACATGTCATATATAGTATTATACTAATATTTAAAATATAAATTTTTACAAATTAAATTATATTCTAAAATTAGTTGTAACAAATTATAATAAAAATTAACGTGCAAAATACGTTAGGAAAAAAACTAGTTGTTAAAAATGACCTTTGTTTTCATACAACTCATATACAATTAATTGAAATACAATCTAACACATGCATTTTTATTTTTATTTTTTTGTATAAACTTAACCCCCTTTTAATACAAGGAAAAAAAAAAAAGCTAAATTAGATTAGTTGTGGTTAAATTTTGTATTAATTTTCGTTCCTAAAAATTTCACAATTAGGCCACTTAACTTTTATTGATGATATAATCAATGAAATGTTCTTGAGAAAATTTTAAAATTGTAATGTGCATTTTAGCAATTTGAATGTTATTTTTTTCATTTGCTAATTTTTCTATTGATACTCAGATTTGTAATATGACAACCATGAAAATAACTTAATATAGTTCGTTAAAAATTTAAGCGTGTGGAATCCGATATTAGAAAAAGAAGAGAATAAAAATAAATATATAAGTGGGAAAAATTCATAAATTCAATGTTTTAAGATATTGGATTGAAATGTACTATCAAGCATACAAGCCTATTTAGAAGATTTCCCAAATTAAGTGGACTCTTTGATATCAATAAGAGGTATTAAAACTTATTACTCCTTAAATGATCGAGTATTAAGGTTCTTTACTCTTTCGATCATAACCAGTGGAGTATTAAGGTTTTTTTATCATAAATATTTGAGGCTTTTCCTAGAGAGAGAGTCTAAGCCTAATATGGAAGTTCTCATCCCAACATAAATAATTTATTTGAACGTGAGGCCGTGAGGTTGAAAGTTTAATTTCTAGAAAATACTAAATTAAAAAGGCAAAAAAAAAAGGCTTAACGATTAATTTCATTTTTCACTTGCTCCAAATAATAAGGAATAAATGAGCTATTTGGCTGTTTCTTTGCACTCAATAGCTACCTCAAAATCTCAGCCACAAATATGGAATTGGACGGAGGTTATACTCCAAAAAATCAAGCTTAATTATTGCAAAACCCCCACTATAAATACAATCAAAGTCTCTATCTTTTTCATCATATAAAAATACTAAAAATTAATCAAATCATTTGAAGTCTATACATATACCATTAAATTGTTGGAAAATGGCTCTATCTAAGGAATTCTTTGTTTTTGTCATTTGCATAATCTTGGTGAGCACAACTTTGATGATGGCAACAACAGCAATGGAAGCAGATATTGCCCATTCAGACAGCAGCACCTACGGAAAGGGAACGCGGTAGTGGTGCCAATGGCACTAGGGCTTAGGGATCAATGGGAAAGAGGTTGAAATATAATTACCTAAATGTCGATCAGATTGAAATTTTATAAATTATTAGTAACCTTTTCTCATTTAATAAGCATTCCCAATCGAATGATGTAATGTCTATTTCACTATGAGAATAAGAATGTCATGCATTTCTTGGAACATCATTCTATTGTATTTTTTTTAATCACAAGGAATCTTTTGAGAATTGTGTATTTGAATAATAAACGAGAAAGGTCAAAAAAAAAAAAAATGACTTTTCACAAATTGCTTTATTAAATTCTTAAAAAATTTTGTGGACCATTTAACTTTTAATTTTTGTTTTTTTTTTATTTTAAAAATTTCTTAATTTTAACGGTGTTAATTTCACTATTAGAGACTTGCTGAGTCACCTATTTTGCAGCATCAGATGCTGCTACATAGGAAGCTGAAATTTTTTTATTTTCCTATTTAATAATTATTTTCAAAATAAAAAATAAATCATAATTTTCATTAATAAAATTAATTCAATAAATTCATATATTAAATTTATTAATAAAATTATTGTTGTTTATATATTAAATTATTAATAAAATTATCAATAAAATTCAATAATTGCTTAAAGTGTTAAAAATAAAATTAAATTAAAAAATGTGAAACTGACTAAGGGGTTCTTAAACTGACCAATCTCCCTCTAGTTACTAATTATTTACAAAATGCTTAATGACAAAAAAAAAATAAATAAATTTTTGCATTTATCTTTTAAACTTTAGGGGTTCAAATATTAATAATATCTTCCTTTTAAATATTTATAATGTATGATTAATAAAATAAAGAGTTAACATATTCTTGATTTGGATTCCATAGCAAAAAAATGTAAAAGTTCAAGGTTCAATTAAAAAATGGATTTAGCCATCTTTTTTTAGTTAATTTCTAACCCCTTTTTTCTTTTCTTTTCTTTTTTTTTGGTTTTCTCACAATCTTTTAAATTTATATTAACTTTTATTGTTCTCATAAAATATTCACAATTAAATATCTAGCCCGGCATATTTACTTTGATCTTGCATTGATCACATTTTATTCAAATTATGTTAAAAGATCGGTAGGCTAGTAATTAGATATATTGTAGATAATGATTTTGGTTGAAACCCCTCTACATTCCTTAGCTCTCTTCAGTCTTGTCAACCACTTTATCCATCCTGCTCCACCGAAATAGAAAATACTTATTATATTTATTTTATGGAATTAATTAAAAATAGAATAATTATTATATAAGGATTTGTTATTTCTTATTTTGGTTCAAATTCTAAATAAAAAATACTAATTTTATAAAATAACAATTTTATAATTTTTATAAAATATATATTCCACAAAAAATTAAAAAATTGATTTTTATTATTTTCAAATTTTCATATATATATATGTAAAATTTTAGTCCCTTCTTGATAATTTTTTTGCAAAAAAATTGAGTAAATAGAACAAAATATTAATTCAAGTAATTAATTTAAAAAATATTTTTTAAAAATTTTTAGTCAGATAAAAGTTCTATTTATTATACATTTAAGTTATTTCTTAAATAAAATTTGATATTAATAATAAAATTAATTTATAAGAATTTTATGACTATTTATATGGAATAGAATTATTATTCTTTGCTATGCACCAAATTATAAAATTAAAATAATTATTTTATTTCTAACCTATTTTATTCCTTAAGAATGACTATTGTATTTCTTGTGTATTCTATTTCGTGAATTAAAATATAGCCAAAGACTTATAAAGTTCGTCTTCTAACAATTATTTATCTATCATTATTCACATAGTTTTGCTTCATTATTTATATTCTCTCACCTATTACATATATAAAAGTCATTTGAAAAAAAAAAAAAAACATTAACAAACATTTTCGACTTGCATGTTTATATTCTGAATTTTCGTTATTTCATTTCATAATTGGATTATGATTAGAACAACCGTGAAATCAATGTTATAGAATTTTTTCTTTGTTAAGATATCAATTGAAATTAATTAGAATATTAAAATATTTTGTAAAATGATTTGACTTTCTTAATCAAACCTATATTGGAATCTTGAGTTGCTTAGAGATATAAGTAGAAAATTAGCCTACATAATTATTTAGTTATTAAGCATGGTAAGGTTGTGATGAGATTGCAAGTTCAAATATGAAAGGGTAAAATTAAAACATAAAAATCGACGAGTTAATAACCAATTCAATTTTTTACTTTCTATAAATAATAAGGAATTGAATAAATGAACTATTTGACTCTTTCTTTGGGCTCAATGGTTACCTCAAAATCCAATCCACAAAGGCCAAAAACTCATGCTTAATTATTGCAAAAACTCCTATAAATACAATCAAAGTCTCTTTCATCATATAAAACAAAAATAAAATCAAATCATTTATAGTATTAAATTGTTGGAAAAATGGCTCTATCTAAGGAATTCATTGTTTTAGTCATTTGCATGATCTTGGTGAGCACAACTTTAATGATGGGAACAACAGCAATGGAAGCAGACATTGCCCATTCAGACAGCAGCACCTATGGAAAGGGAACGCGCTGATTAATGGTGCCAATAGCACTAAGTCTTAGAGAGCAATGGGGAAGAGGTTGAAATAAAATTACCTAAACTGTTGATCAGATCAACATTTTTCAATTATTATTAGTAAGCTTTTTCCATAGAATAAGTATTATTTCTAATGTCCATTTCGTTCTGCAGATAAGAATGTAAGTAATCTTATGAGATTTGTATATTTGAATAATAACTTAAATTTTTCTTTATTAAAATAAGGTCTTGAGTTTGGCATGGTTGGTTCCCATGGTGCGACCTACTGCAACAATAACCTCCTTAAAGTTGTTAACAACATCATCAATAATAGCCATAATGTTTTTTTTCTTATCTAAATCAAAATGATCACATCGTTTTGTTTTTAAGTTCTTTTCATTGTCTACTTAGGTAAAAAACATAATTTGATGTGGAATTGGAAGTTGCCGCATCCAACATTAATTAGGTATTGATCTCCCCTAAAAACTGATTGTTAAAGATGTTGGAAAAATTATAAAAATTCGTATGAAATTTCCCACATTAAAAGTTAATTTTAAAATCATAAAAAGCACAAAAGTTAACTTTTTTCTTTTCTTTTAATTAAGCCTTTAGCTAATTTTTTCGTCTTAGAGTTCAGCTAGCATACCATTACATGAATATTATTTTTTAATAATGAATAGTAAGTATAACTTGAAATAATGAAGTAAATTTGGTTGCATTTTGTAATAAAAATAAGTTTTTTCTTTAAGTTTTATTTATCGTATTGACGAAACAATTATATATAGCATCTTATTTGCGTTTAGCACATTGACAAAAAATACCTTTAACTCCGTGGCTATATTAAATCACAAATCATGATCATTGTATTTTGGTGAATTTTTAAATGAGTATGACTTTTTAAATATTAAACTCAAATTCATCATAATTCTCATAATGGAAGACAAACAAAACTTCCACAAAAGAAGACAAAAACTCATAATATATCATAAATAAAATTAACAAACAATTAAGAAAAATAAATCTAACATAAGATTCTAAACGGATTTTCAACCAAATAAATTCATCTTCATTGCTGTAAAGTTTTTATTTATCTCCGGATATTAAAACCTTAATCATGAGACCTTCCTCTATGCATATTTGATTTGTCATTTGTTAATCCAAAATCATTAATTACTAAAGAAACATAAAAGATTTTACAATCAAATCTATCACACAAACAGTAAAATCGATACGAATAAAATAAGAAAAATAATACAAAGATTTACGTGATTCGGTCAATGTGTCCTATGTTCACAGGCAAAGAGAGAAAATTATATATATATATATATATATATATATATATATATATATATATATATATATATAACCCTATATCAAACTAGGTTGCTCCAAAATATATTATAAAAACAAGTAAGGTCCATAACGTGGGCTAAATAGTAACTTTTTAATAATACAGGGATGATTTCATTAATTTCTCAAATTTCAGAGATTAAATAGTATTTTATCCTCATTTTTTTTCTTTTTAAGTTTTGTATATAAAATCATATTAGATAAAGACTAATTAAGATAAACAAAAATTACTATAAACTACTCCAAATAAGGAAGGCTGGCTTCGCCCCTAGTTGAACCCCTATATTCCTTTGCTCTCTTGTTAACTATTTCATCTATTTTAGAGTATCACCAATATACTCTTTATATGTGTTAAATTTTTTATTATGAACAGTTATCTTAAAAAATAAAATTTCAATAAACTCTTTATTTTTAGAAAATAAAGAAGAGTTGATTTGACCTTCACATCTAGAGAGTTATATATCATTCTTTATTCTAATTTTAATTAATGTAACATTAGTTTTTATACACTTTATTATATATAATTTTAGTATTTTTTTTTTGGAAAAATTCAAAAAATTAAAAACTAAAATAATTAATACTTATGGAATAAAGTAAAATAAAGAGTAAAATATAAATAGCATACTAGAGTTAAATAAAATTTTCTACTCTTTATCAAATAAGATGCTCTTTATTAAATAAAGTATACTTTTTAAAATAAAGAATACCATTGGATATTCTCTTACTCTCCTAAAACAGAACACATATTGAACCGTCAATTATACATAATTGTACCTCATAAATACATACCATACTTATAAAGCATGTCTTCTATCTAATAATTATTTTCTCTTTTGTTATTCATATGTTTTTTCTTAATTATTTATATTCTCTGACCTCGTAGATATAAAATTAATTAAAAAAAATTAGCAAACATATTTTCAACTTGCATGTTTATAATATCTTGATATTTTGTGATTTCATTTCATAACTGGATTGTGATTAGTGCAACCATGAAATCAATGTTATGGAATTTTTTTTTCTTTGTTAAGATATCAATTGAAATTAATTAGAATATTAAAATATTTTGTAAATTGACTTGGCTTTCTATATTGGAATCCTGAATGTACTATTGTACCTGCCCTGCTAATCACTGGAAAACCAAAGAAAATCAATGAACTTCATCTCGATGGTATTTGCGCTGATTCACTTATCTTTATCAGTTTTAAAAGTTGTTGTGATGTTGCAAGTTCAGATCTCTAGAAGAAGCTAATGACCAATTTTATTTTTCACTTGCTCCAAATAATAAGGAATAAATGAGCTATTTGACTGTTTCTTTGCATTCAATGGCTATCTCAATATCTCAGCCACAAATATGGAAATGGATGGAGGTTATACTCCAAAAAATCATGCTTAATTATTGCAAAAGTACCCCCTATAAATACAATCAAAGTCTCTATCTCTTTCATCATATAAAATACTAAAAATTAATCAAATCATTTGAAGTCATACATATATATAGTATTAAATTGTTGGAAAATGGCTCTATCTAAGGAATTCATTGTTTTTGTCATTTGCATGATCTTGGTGAGCACAACTTTGATGATGGCGGCAACAGCAATGGAAGCAGACATTGCCCATTCAGACAGCAGCACCTATGGAAAGGGAACGCGGTAGTGGTGTGGGCTTAGGGAGCAATGGGAAAGAGGTTGAAATAAAATTACCTACACGTCGATCAGATTGGAAATTTATAAATTATTAGTAACCTTTTCTCAGTTGATAAGCATTCCCAATTGAGTGATGTAATGGTCTATTTCACTACAAGAATAAGAATGTAATGCATTTCTTTGAATAATTAAGATTCTATTGTATTTGCGTATTTTGAATAATTGGCCAAGTCTGTATGTTTAAAGGCACTCATTAACATGCATTTTTTTTGGTATGAAATTACAGACAACAATGATTAATCAAGGAATTTTGGTTAGATGGAAATTCATTTGTTTTAGATATTAGGGTTTGTGATTGTGAAAATAGGATAGGTTTTATTATTTGTCCTTAGATATTTGTTTGATATCCTTTTTAATCCCCCAAATCTATTATTCTCTATGGAGTTTTGTTAATTAATAGAATGATCTTATTGGCCTAACATGCATCTAATTGAAAAACATTCAATATCTATGTCAAAATGTATACTAAAGTGTTTAAGAGTTTTCCCCTTCTAATCAAAATGAAAATAATATTAAATGGTTGGGTTTATTTCATCCATAGTTCTCCAACTTTGTACTATGCACTTTGATCCTTCAATTCATTTTTTTTGGTCAAAAATCATTCAACTTTAGTATAAGTGCACATTAAAAATCATTCTGTCAACTTTCTCAGTTAAAACTAACAGTTACATATAATCAACATGCCATGTAAACACTTTTAAATAAAAAAAATACATCAAGAAGTCTAATATTTTCTCTCTCTTGTGGTGTCGAAGATATCAAACACCAATACCAAAGATATAAAAATATTTATAATAAAAGAAGATAAAACAAATATTAGTCATCATCAATATTCTCCACCTCAAATTTTTGGGTAAATTGTATCTATTGTCTCTGAACTAATACCCTTATTTCACCATTGTCCCTATACTTTGATTTGCAGCAATAAAATACCTAAACTTTCATTTCGTCACAACAGCTATCTCTTACCCACTTTTTTAGCTTTCAGCTCGTCGAAATTCACATGTGACATGCTACGTTAGATTTTTAAATGCTAATTGAATCTTCCCAAGGTGCCATGCCATTCTCTCTTTGAAATTCATACCTCTCACCACTACATGAAGAAAGGAAAATGAAGAAAAGAACATGGTCAACTTAATCAGACTGCTCTAATTTCAAATCTCTTCCTTTACCAAACATCAAATTGAAAAAAGAAAATGAATCAATTGCTTCTCAATCCACCACTTGCCGCTCCACATTCCTTTCTAAGCAACCAAATTATCATCGTCGTCTTCAACCAACACTACTCACGATTTCTCGGCTCTTCCCTTTGATATTTTAACCAAAATTGTTGCTTCCTTCACTCTACTAAACCTACAATTGGCATCTCTTGTTTGCCGCTCATGGAAAGAAATCAATATGTAAAAAAAAGTTTCTTTTTTCATATAATCTCAAATGGATTGTTGTTTGAGCATCAATGGGATTTGAAAACCCAAGTAGAAAAAAAAAAAGCAAAAATAGAAAAATAAAATAAAAATAAACTAAAAAATGAATGAAAATAAAAAATTTGAACTTGGAGTACCACAAGTTGTTGCAGCAACAATGGGTGACGGTGGTGTGGAGCTTTAACAATCAAAATTAATGTAGATCCATGATGGGTTTTGTTATTGTTGGCATCTCTCTCTCTAATGTTCATGGAGATCTTTCTTTTCTTCTTCTTCTTTGGTGTTCAGGAATTAATTTGGTATTCATGGAGCTTCAAGAGGTGGTGTAACTTCAAGTTTTGACAGTTGTGATTTATATGGTAACAATGGCTTTAAGCTTAAGTTGTAAGTAGCATTCAATTTATATATTTATACTTATATTTATATTTATATTTTTTTGCTTTTCATAATAATAATAATAATAATAATATAGTAATATAAAATTAAAATAATAAAAATAATTACATTAATATATTAGGTTTTGGTTTAGGAGGAAGATGAAAATGATGGTGGTAGGTTAAGTCAAAGATGGTAGTGGTAGGTGGAGTATAATGTGGATGTATTGAGAAGAATGAAACAATTTAATATTAGTGATGAGATGCTATGTTGGTTTTCCGGTTCGAAAAACCATAGTAGGGATAATCGTTATAATTAAATTGAAGTTGAAGAATTTTATTATTATAAATTGAAATTTAGGGATAATAATGAAATTAGACCCTAAGTTCAAGGACAATGGGTGCAATTTAACCCAAATTTTATCTGGTTTTGAAAGTTCTATGCTGGCCAGCCGAGACAACTTAGTTAGACATATCATATTGTTAACATTTTCTACTTGAACCGCTCACCGCCTACATCTATCTCTCTCTGTAACTCCATTGACATTAACTTGTAGGCCTTAGATCTCTTAATAGCTCTATGGTTTGTAATCAAACTCTTGTTTTCTTCGTGTTGGGAGAGATTTAACAAAGTTGTCACTACATGTTCTTGTGTCCATGAATCATTGTATCGAAGAAGTGGCATTAATGCCAGAATAGCACCTAATTCATCAACTAATGCCCAATTATAATATCGGTTCTTTGCCAAAGTTGAAGTTTAGTTGCCACTGATCTTTTCGCAGCAATTGATGACAATTGAAGCCCATCCACACAGATCTTGACCGTCGATTGGAGATCTTACGCAAAATACTCTCAATTATTTTTGCTATTTCCCTCTTTCGCTTCTCTCACCTATCGTTCGTCGGTCTTCATGAGTTTTCTGCCATTCGCCATTCAGGTGAATTGAATAAGCTGTTTATCATTTGAGAAAAGAGAAAATAGGAGCTGAATTTTGGGTTAGTGGCAGATCGAAGAAAGCTTTAAGGTTTTGAGTCTTGCGTTCGATTCTATTAAACTTTTCTAATTTGGAAAGATTAGCGTTTGTTTTGTTTGGTGCTGCTTTGATGTCTCCCATGTGCAAGAGAGAGAAAAAAATTAAACTCGTTGACATGATATTTTTTAATTTAAAAATGCTTACATGGCGGACTGGTTGTATTTAGTCGTTAATTTTACCTTAAAAAAATGATAGAAAAATTTTGATGTACATATATAATAAAGTTGAATGATTTTTAAAAAAGAAAAACGAATTGAAGAGCCAAGGTGTGCCTAGAGCAAAATTGAAGCACTAAAATTAATCCTTATGATTTTGAAAGAAGTTTAATCAAGTTCAAAATTAAATTTGTGGCTCAAATTAAATTGTGACTTTTTATATTAGGTGAATTGAACTCATTTTTTATTAAAAAGAATAAAAAATAATTTTATATTTTTTAAACAATAAACAATATCTTTTTTTTATTATCATTAATAAAAAAATATTAGTAAATTAAAAAAATCAATTATCCTCCCTAATAACGAAAATCATTAACAAAAATAAGGAAAAAACATATATATATATATATATATATATATATATATATATATATATATATATTGTTAATTTAGCTTTGATAGAAATTTAAACTTAATGTCTTTCAGGTCTTGAGATAAATTTAGTACTGTTAAATCAAAAGTTCATTAGTTATTATTATTTTTGAAGAACTCAATTTGTACGCCTACAATCATGTTGCACATTAAAATATCTGTCATTGATAAGTGGATATACAACCTAACCTAAGCATTAGACCTATATTTTATTTTTCTCTCATGCTTTAAAAAAAAAAAAATACAAATCTGTTTAAAAAAAATTAAAAGTCAATGTCCTAAAAGAGATGGTAGCATGAATCTCTTTATTCGTACCATTTAATAAAGCAATTTTTTCACTTTTTGTTGGACCTTAAAATTTTAACACACCCTCAGTTTTGATTTAGAGAGAGTATATTATATGAACTTATGAATTGGGGGACTTGGGGGTGGCTAGAGAAGGTATATAATCAGTAATAACTAATGACATAATGAAAGATATTTCATGATTTCATTAATTAAGGTTTATACATGGAAACATATTTAATAAAAGTAAAGCAAGGAAAAGAAAATAAGAGATTTTGTTTAAGAAGGGGGAAAAGATCAAAAAGACGAGAAGGAAAAAGAATAACAAGAAAAATGGAATCTATCATCAGGCTTTGTTAGACTTCAAAAAGACTGTAACATCATGGACTGTCTACTAATTTGTCCGGTCCAATTCAATCCCCTTGTGAGAAAAGCTAATAAAAAGAAGCCACTTCTGCGAATATAGCCTCCCCTCGCCATGTGCAGAATTCTCATCTTTCATCAATGCTGGCTCTGCAAAGAGAGTAGACTTTTAATAGCACTATGTCAAAAACTAGAATTTCGGTTGATTCAAAGGAAATCATGTAAGAACTTACCTCTCCTCCTTCTGCAGCAGGCTTGGATTCTTCACTTTTAAAGTTATCCTCACCTACATGGATGCCAAACATACAAATTATCTGAAAATTGACCAAGGAAACTCCTCAAGGTAAGCCAAACCAATGAAAAGACTCAGAACTTGTTTCTGGCTGTTACCAATACATGAGAAGCAGATTTACTTCTCCATCATATTTGTGAGAAGCAGATTTACTTCTCCATCATATTTGTAAGTGATCAAGTTTAGCATCAGTCAAGTTTTATTTTTAAGCCCTATTTGATAAAAATATTCGATGAAATTTTGCAGAATCCAATATATAACTAAACCAAATTCTATTGTTTATAAATGAATTCTGTATTTCAAATTCATTTTTGCCAAATAAGGGGTTAATGTACATAACACTATGATTTTAACATAAAATTGTACAACTGTATTCCTTTTTGAGTTTATACTATACCTCCATCTTCAGGCAAGTCAGATGTCCAGAGTGTAAGGTTATCTCTCAACAACTGCATAATAAGTGTGCTGTCCTTGTATGATTCCTCACTCAAGGTGTCCAACTCTGCAATTGCCTCATCAAAAGCTTGTTTGGCTAAATGGCAAGCCCTGAAAAAGTTTCATTGTTGCTAATGAGACGAATTATCTAGTAATTCTATGACATCTATCTATTATAGCAGAGCGAACCTACACACCTTTCGGGAGAATTCATGATCTCATAGTAGAAAACAGAGAAATTAAGTGCAAGCCCAAGACGAATTGGATGAGTTGAAGACAGATCTGTGTTTGCAGTAGCAGAAGCAGCCTACACACAAATATCAACAGGAACACTTCAATTATGACCAAAAGTATATGAAAACTCCAGGTATGAATTGACAAAGTGTATTTATGTAGAAAAACCAAAAGGAACATGCCTCATAACCCTTGAGTGACTGCTCAGCTGCCTCCTTCCTTTCCTGGTCAGTCTTAAACTCAGCTAAATAGCGATAGTAGTCACCTTTCCTGAATTCATACATGCCAAGGCAATGTATTAAACAACAACAGCCATAAAATGTTGTACGAATATACATAATAAAATATTCACAGAATTCATATTCTGTCCCTTATTTGATTACAGATTCTGCAAGGGGAAACATAAGCAACCGATCATATCAAGCAATACTAATCCTCTTTTCAAGTAGTCAAAATAAGGCAACAAAACCAACGAGTGTCTGGTTTAGTGGTATTGGAGTCGTCTCCAAGGCTGAAAGATCTAGAGTTCGAGTCCCAGTTGGAGCCAAAATTATCAAAAGTAAGGCAACAAAACTGAACAACTTAGTCCTGATGCGGGTAGTGATGGGTCTTGGTTTCAAGTCTAATCCATCATTGCGGTGGCAATTTTCACCCATTTAGTGAGAAATATTACACTTTGGACATCCTACGAAAAGAAAAATTAAAAAGAAAGACTCACATCTTATAGTAGAAGACAGTAGCTTCTCCAGAGGAAGAAGAGGGGACAAGATGCTTGTCAATGATAGAAAGAATGTCATTGCAGATGTCAGCAAGTTCCTCCTCTACCTTCTGGCGGTAACTCTTAATGAGTTTAACATTGTTTTCATTTCCTTTAGTCTCTTCCTTCTGTTCAATGGAAGACATAATGCGCCAAGAAGCTCGCCTAGCACCAATCACATTTTTGTAACCTACAGACAGGAGGTTCCTCTCCTCCACAGTCAGCTCACAATCAAGTCTTGCAACTTTTTTCATGCACTCGACCATTTCTGTTCCACCACAAAATTAATGCAAACCTTCATAAATCCTAGCTCCTTCCTATAAACCTCTCATTAATTAAAATTTCAAGAATTTTTATACAAATTAACTGATTAACTCCATAAATACATAAAAACAACAGAAAACGACGTCGTTAAGCATGTACCTTCGTAGCGCTCGGCTTGTTCGGCGAGCTTGGCCATGTAAACATGAGTCTCTCGCTCCTTCTCGGTGGACATTGTAAAGACTTGAGACTTGAGAGGTGAACGGATCAAAGCGAAACTGGACAAATCGCCAAATAAAATTACAGAGAAAAGAAGAAAATGATTGAGCTAAGAAGCTGAGACAGGTGAAAGGCGAGGTGTTAAAGATGGAGCGACTCGTGAAAAGAGGAAGACCAGATCTGGACCGTTACTTTGGTTTTCTAGTTTCTAACTTTTAAAGTGGAAAGCCGTGCTTTTCGTCATTTTTGTGTTTTTTGATCCGTTCAATCCTCTTCCGTCGGGGGGGTCTTTTCGGGATTTTACTTCGTCCCTTTTTTTTTTTTAATTACTATAATCTAAAAATAACTTTTTTTTCTCAAAATTAATTTATTTAAGCCTATACTTTTTCTTTATTTTTTAGTATCTATAATTTTGAGAGCAAGCCTATAATTTTGATAAGGAGAAATTATGTTAGTAGCATCTCAACTTTTTATAATCAATTATTTTGGTATTTGAATAATTTTTTTCCATAAAATTTTCAATTTTTAAAAATAACCACATATAAATATTTTTAACGAATTTTTAATTATTAGTATTGATTTGTAATTCTTCTCTTTCATTTAAAATTTTATTTTAGCATTGTAAATTAGCACTTCAATGAACGAAAAATATTTATGTGATATTATTTTTAAAAATTAATAAACTCGTTTGACAAAAAAAAAAAATTCAAATATCAATATGATAAATTTTAAAATGTGCATACACGTGAATATAATAGATTATAACTTTCAATTTTTCAATTGGAAGTGTAAGGAACACAATCACATATAAACATAATCAATGTGATTAGAGCAAGTATTATTTAGGCAACAAATCCAATTTGAAATTTCGGTTGCTGGATGCTAAAGAACAAATGCAACCTAACTTCTTTGCATGGCAAGTATAAAATTTCATAAAATTTAGATATTTGTTGAGTATTTTTTTTAATCAAATTGCAAATTTCAATTTATAAAAAAATTATAGATCAAATGAATTAAATTTTTTAAAAACTTATTACTTTTTAAACTCAAATATGACATATGAATAGATTTTTTGGGTGGCATTATATATAATATATAGCTAAACTAAGTAAAATGAAAAATTTTCATCCATAAAAGTTTAATAATCTAGATTAATTAAACTTCTTTTAGACGTGTCAAATCAACTGGGGATGTAGCTCAAATGGTAGAGCGCTCGCTTTGCATGCGAGAGGTACAGGGTTCGATACCCTGCATCTCCATTTCTTTTGTTTTCCATTTTCTATTGTTTATGTTTCCTTCCATTTTTACTTTATTTTTATTATTAGCTTTTCTTTCTTTCCATTTTTCCTTTATTTTTCCATGCTTCCTTTTCCCCTCAAAGCACAGTAAGCCCAGGACAGCATTCTCTCCCTCAAATCATGATGTTAATCAGACGTTTCTCAATTACTAAACCCATCTTTAATTCCCTTTACAACCACCACCCCCTACGTCTCTTAACCATTGAATCAAATCAGCCGCAGCCACCTCCGCCATGCCCAGTTAACCCAGACCACCTTCTCCGAGTCTGCACCATCCTCTACCAGCAACAGAACTCTCCAGACTCCAATCTCCACTCTAAACTCTCCTCTTGTAACTTCCACCTCACCCATGAATTCTTCCTCCAAGTCTGCAACAAATTCCCATATTCTTGGCGCCCAGTCTATCGCTTCTTTCAGTACATACAACAAACACCTAATCCGCACTTCGCTCACACGTCTGTCTCCTTCAACAAAATGTTAGACGTTATTGGAAAATCAAGAAACATCGATCTCTTCTGGGAAACGGTTCAAGAAATAGGCAAACGTGGTCTGGTTAATGATAGGACTTTTATTATTGCTTTGAAAACTTTGGCTTCAGCCAGGGAGTTGAAAAAATGTGTGGAATTTTTTCACCTAATGAATGGGTATGGGTGTGAATATGCAGTGGGGAGGTTAAATAAAATAGTGGAGAGTTTGTGTAAAGATAAGCTTGTTGAGGAGGCAAAATTTGTGGTTTCGAAATTGAAGGACTGCATTAGGGCTAATGAGGTTACTTATGGATTATTGGTTAAGGGGTTTTGTGATGTGGGTGACATGATTGAAGCTTCAAAGATATGGAATTTTATGATTGATGAGGGTTTCGAGCCAGAGATTAACGTATTTGAAAAAATGATGGAGACACTTTTCAAAAGGAATGAGTATAGTGAAGCTATGAAGATGTTTCAAACAATGAGAGTGATGAGAATGGATGATTTGGGTATTTCTACTTACAGGCTTGTCATTGATTGGATGTGCAAAAGAGGGAAGATTTCCCAAGCCAAGATAGTGTTTGATGAAATGTGTGAGAAAGGGATTGAAGCAGATAACTTGACGTTGGGGTCTATGGTTTATGGGCTTTTATCAAGAGGGAGGATTAATGAGGCTTACAGAGTTGTGGAAAGGATTCACAAGCCAGATATTAGTGTGTATCATGGGCTGATTAAAGGACTATTAAGGTTGAGAAAAGCAAGTGAAGCTACACAAGTGTTTAGAGTGATGATAAAGAGAGGGTGTGAACCTACAATGCACACATACATTTTGCTATTACAAGGGCATTTGGGGAAGAGAGGGAGAAAAGGAATAGATCCACTTGTGAATTTTGATACAATTTTTGTTGGAGGATTGGTCAAGGCTGGGAAGTCACTAGAAGCAACTAAGTATGTGGAGAGGACAATGAAGGGAGGACTTGAGGTGCCTAGATTTGATTACAATAAGTTTCTGCATTATTATTCAACTGAGGAAGGTGTGGTTATGTTTGGAGACATAGGGAAGAAATTGAGAGATGCAGGGTTGGTTGATTTGGCTGATATATTGGAGAGATATGGACAGAAAATGGCTACTAGAGAGAGGCGGAGAAACAGAGGTTGAGCCATAACCCAAAAGAGCTGCTAGTTGTATATAACAAATCTAGTAATTAAACAGATAAGTTTTACCATCACCAGTAATTGAACCAATTTTTTGTTATTAGCTGAAACTATCAATTGGTACATAAATAAAATGCTGTTTTTATAACAATTCCTGATTTAATATTTGTTTGCCCCTCTTTTTTTTTTTTTCCATTTTTTAATTTTACCAGGACAGTGAACGTGGAAAACGTTAGACACGAGGCAGGGCAAAACCAAAATGGGACTCGCTTTCACCAGACGCGAAAATGCGAAGAAATAAAGCATAAAAGAATGAATTGATTTACAATTTGAGAATTTTTCAGTTTTTCACTCCTTATAAACATATTCACTTCAAAGATTTTGGCCTAATCTTCCCAACGGTACAGCTTAGACAATAAAATTTAACAACAACCCTTTTCAACCCCACCAAAAAATAAAAAGTCCTGAATCCTGAATCCCACGTCTAATCTGAGAGAGAATATAATGTGTAACTATCATTTCGTGGCCTGTCAGTACTCCCGCGACAGCAGCGATTGTTCAGTACAGAGTAATAGTGTCCAATATAAAAAAAAAAAAAGACAAAAAAAACACTCAGAATTTTAAAAAATATATATATATAAAAATTGATGAATGAATGCTACAAATGACTTGACAAAAAATTGCATGCTTCCCAGCTACTTCAGCCAGTCTCGCTTCTACTCTACAGCTTTTGCTTTCTCTGGGTTTTAGCCATGATGCTATCAAAATGATTCATGTCCTGGCAATAACAATATCAAAATCAACTGTATGGTACAACTCTTTATTATGAAAAATGCATTCATTTACTGCTTTTAAAAAATAAAAAATAAAAAACTAATAGCACTTCAATATATGGGTTTTGCTTGCAGAAACTCAACTGACTCGATGGGCTGCGAGCTTAGAATCTCAAGTCATTTAATGATACAACTATAGGTTCTGAAGAAATATTGGTTTCTTGCCGAATGTGGCACAAACTCAAATTTCATGGGCTCAGTTCAAATAAGTAACTCATGTTTGCATCTTTTTGGAAGGAAAATATTGCAGCTGAAACTGCTTTGGATGCCTCCATGATGCCAATGGCAAGAATTTTGTGTCAAGGAAAGCATCCAACACAGATAGAGCAAGGAATCACCAAGGCACAAGTAAATGCAAGTCAAGAACTTAACCATAACTCTGCTTCAGGCGTACATAAACCGAGCTAAGACTTGTACATAAAAATGCGAGAATAATTGGCAAACTTGTATGAAAGAATTAAACATATGACTGCACAAAGTTGTATTTTAACAGTTTTCTAGACAGACAAATAGGAATTACCAGAGCTAGAAGATCGTACACTTCCAAGTTGGTGAGAACCCCATGATGCTAGAATAATCATTTTTTCACAAATGGCTTCTGGCAAACAAGTAGCCGCTGGTCACTGCCATTCTGTAAGTCTATCACCCTTGCTTCCCAGTGTATCTGTGTAGCAAGTGCCCGTGCCATCTCAATAGCCCCAAACTTATCAGAAAGAACAATCCATCCCTGCCAAACAAAGCAGATGCATAAAAAAAAAACTGCACAGAAAAGTAACTTCTGGTAAAGGATATAGGGGGAGAGCACTTCGCCACACCAATATGAAGATGAAGGCTACTTTATTGTTTTGAATGGGTCAAAAAAAAAATTAATAATAATAATAGTAACCATTGTGATCACTAGTTATTGATTTTAAACATGCATCTCTCTCTCTCTCTCTCTCTAGAGTTTTGGTCAGCAATATTATTCTTACTTCTACTACTTGTCAGGCCCAGACAGGAGGCAAATTCTACTAAGTATTAGGTTCTAATTTGTTCCTGTGTTCTGGTATCCCATATTAAGGAGCACTAGGAGAGCCTCCAACTCCAATTGCTGTGGGAGTTGAGAAAAATAAGAAAATAAATGTGTTGATACAGCTATTAATAAATGCAGCATATAATACTGGAGCATAAGCCGCAGGGAGTTGTGAGAGGCACTAAAAAAAAATGGAAAGTGATCAAACTTGTAGGACGCTGCAAAAATCACCCATGCATAGCCAATAAAGATATGCCAGGAATACAGTGAAAAGTACCTCAGGGCGTAGAATTCGATCCATCTCTAACAGCAAGTCCATCATGCTGCATCTTTCTGAACTAAGATGAGAAAGAAGCCCATTTGCATGAAGCATGTCATATGTTCGGGGGTACGTGGGGAAGGGCTCACACCTGTGCACCAACAGATAAAATTAATTTATTTCAATGGATCTGTTTCCTAAAACTGTGATAAAATAATTTTATTCCCCAGCATAGTAGCATGGGTAAAATTCTGAAAAAAGAATGACAGACAATTAAACTGAGTCAACTAAAGAACAAAATCCAGCTTAATCTAATAATACAAGTCCATGAACTTTATTTGAACACTTGAAAGTTGAAAACTTAAAAGTGCAAAGAGTTCTTATATCTTTAAGCTCAGACCTGAAAGTATACTTTATTAGCAAACCATCTCTGTTTTATGAACTCCGCAAAATTACATACCGTTATCTGACTCATCACTAATACATCAATCTTTCTTGGAATCTCGAAATAGAAGATATCTTACCAGATATAAATGAATAGGCAACAAAGTCTCCAAATTATCTACAAAAAGTGATATCAAACAGACAGACCATTTAAGACAAATTTTTTCATTTATAAAAGTTCCTACATCCCCTTTTAAAGAGTCAGCATGATGACAAGTCACAAATTATTAAGTGAGAAGTCCCAAGATACCTAGAAAAAGGCCAAGAACATATTCTTTAGATAATTTAAGCTAAATCAAGCATATGATCATCCACTTGGACTTTTTTTTCTTTTTTCTAATGAAATTAACATACCAATCATGCAGAACACCAGCAAGGCCTCGGTCAAGTATGAGAGGAAGTGTGTTACGAGCCCAAACAGGTACAACATTCATCACCCACACTGATTTTTTTTCCTCCAGGAATGCAGCATTTAAACCCCCATAATGAGCATTCATGTCCATCACATTGCGTATCATGTTATATGGAGGTAATGGATCTTCATCCCCTGGCCTCTTAGGATGGTCAGAGAAAATTAAGGGTGTAAGCAAAGACCAATAGTTTCTTAGAGCTGATCCCCAAACTTGTAAGTCCTCAAAAAAATCTTCAGGCTGAACTCCTGCAAAGCTAAAAATGAATCAACAAACTAGGACAGCAATATAATGTGGTTTAAACAACTTAAGGATCTCATATAAATGTTATAAGGGTCTTTGCTTGGTACAACAGTTAACAGTTAGGCTTGCAAACATAAGGCTGCAGGTTTGAGTCTAGAGAGCATCCACTCCAAGCAAAATGCTTAAGAAAAGCTCTCTCTATTCTGTCCTACATGACTTTGGTAAGAACAATAACTGGGTAAAAGCTTTCTTGGTCTTTTAAAATGTCATGATGAAAGGAGAAGAGGTTACACAAAAAAATAAAATAAAGAAAGAAAAGGACAATAAATACATAAATAAAAGGTAAGAGATGATTGCATTTTGAAACAATACTTTCCATGAACTTGAAGCTGAGCTGAGCTCAACTGGAAACCCGAGGACTGGTTCTGAATGGGAATCCAGCGTTTGCTGTTGGTTCCAGAAATACATGCCGCAAGGGGTTGATAATATGGCGGAGTGTCATGCCCATCATTGCAAAGTGGTGGAGTATCCTGCTTACTATAGTAAAAAAGGGGGAGAGAGAGACCAAGCATTAGTACAGTTTTGCCTGCCGAGTTATTAAGAGGAAGAAAAGAAGAAGAAGAATAAAAAGCAAACACCATAACTTCAAGTGTTGCTAAAATTGAAAACTCGTACAATAATACATGAAAATTTGGTACAACTTAGGGAAAACATTGTATTATAATTAACATCCTGACCGAGATTTGTAGCACTGGACATCAGCAGTTTTCTGCCAGATGAAAGTCTCATCCTGCTGAGCTAAAAGACTCCAACATATTCTTTCAGTTATTTCTTCTATCAGGGTCACTGTGCTCCTCTTCTTCATGTTCAATGCTCCGTGTGGCTTGCTAGTTGGTGAGGTTAAAACAAAGTAACCACCAGGCTTGAGAACCCGATCAACTTCGATAAGGAACATACCATCTGTTTTATCAAGTCAACGTTAGAAAGTAAAACAATGTGATTTCAAAAAACAAAGTGAACATTATGCATACGCTTTGTGGACAATAAATTTGGCAATTCAATTGGTTCAGATATGCCTTACATACAAAATTTTATCATTCATTATGTACATTAGCACAAAAAAAATTCTTAGGAAACATAAATTTAAGAAGATAAAGATTATACGTATTACTAACATGAAAACTCTTCAAGAAATAGGAATGATACAGCAAGGTAACAATTACAATTAAAAATGTAGTTTTCTCTCTTTGCCATTTCCAGAATTCAATTACTATATTTGCATAACAATGTAATGCCACATGCATTATCTCATGCAGCGGCGGTTATATATTTGACTGAAAAACTGTCAATATATTTACTTATAGCAGTTTATTACAACCGAGAGAAATCAAGTGCACTGACATTTTATATTTCAACATGTGTATAGGAGCATCCAGGTGATAACCAATAATTTTCAAAATCTAAAGCTTCCAATTTAAAATTCCAGACATATTTAAGAAAATATCAAAAACACATCAAGGAGTGTCTGATGTGTCAGAATCCAATAGGGGGCAAAATTTTGCTGGAAAAAATAGTTTCTATTTGTTATGGCCTCAATGGGGATAATAATGTTTTCAGGATCCCAGCAGCAGTTAGAATTAGAGTGATAGACTCATCTATTTAAAGTCACCAACTGCTGCTACTAGATGCGGCTTTCAGCAGAATGATAAAGATGTATGGTTTTTTGAGGAATTCTTTGCCATGCGACTAATTTCTTTGATTACAAAAGAGCAAAGAACTGTAAAATCTTTCCAGCAATCTTTAAGCCTGGCCAAGTAATGAGAAGAGTAGAACAAATATAACTTCCGTTCTTCATTTAACATATCAACATCCATTTTGACCCCAAGCACCTTCCCATGAAAATCATCAGATTGAATCTAAGAGACAGAGAGCTACCTCATCTCAATGTGGTCTCAATGCCTGCTATTACTATTTCTGTTTCAAATTATTTTAACTATCTGGTCTATCTGGCTATCAGCAAATTACATTTGCAATCAAAATTTTATACCCTCAAGGCCTTAACAACATCAGCCCAACACCAAGGAAAAAAAAAATGATTGTGTTAAATTTTAGCTCTTGTTCCAGAAACTCAAATCACAGTTACTTCAACTCTTCACTTTATTCTGAAGCACCCATGTTCGTAAGGATACAAGGACATGCATATGACACTTTGACACTTCAGTTTATTGGAAAAGTCATTGAAAATTTTGAAAACTAGAAGGGTCCAACTCAGGGGCATATATCTGTATCTCGTGCTCATACCATTGTTGATGTACATTGACCTAGCAATGCCTATCTTGCAGCTGCTCTACCATATTATTTCGAGTAATTATCAAGCCAGTACTTGTTATTACTTGGCTTTATATCTTGGTAGAGCTTGATACATCATATAATGTCTTCGCATGCCATGAGCTTATGTGCACATTACACTTCCTCTAAAAAGTATTACAACTCTCAGGCTAGAAACCTCTATGTGAATCTATGCCAATTCCACATTCCCACACGAGGACATAAATTCATTAATATATCCATTTGTAGCAGTATTGTCTGTCCTGATGGACATGGGTTTAATTCAATTTTCAGTATAATTTTTTTACGTAACAGTCACTTTTCTACGTAACAGTTTTCTTCGGGAGGATTGAAAGAGAATGCAAGATTAAACTGGAACAGAGCTTCAGTCAAGGTTAACAGTATTATATAAGTTTCTTAACACTGTCAATTCCAAGTGAAAGTTAACAAGAACTACAGCTGTCAATCACTATATCCAAAGCAACCAACATCTGAAACAAAAGCAATATGAAAGTGAAACAAAAAGCAAAATATCATCAATCAAGCAACAGAAAGCAGGGAAGCAGAAATCAAACTAAAGCCTACCTTTTTCATAAAATAATTTTTCAGCACACCCAAAAGAAACCCATTCGATAACTAGCAGAAATATGCCAAATCAAAAAACTCCAGAGGTACCTTTTTCATCCCAAACAATACCGCATTGAGCACAATGAACCATGTCAAATGATAATGATGGATATGGAAGCTGTCGCATAATAAAATTGCCAATCATTGCTGGAAGACCTCTCTCAAGAGCCAGCTGAACTTGGCTGCCAGTTGCTTCATATGCAGCAATACAAACAGCCATTAACTTCAGCGACACTAAATGAGCTCCGAAGCTACCAAATCCACATCCAATATCTAGTACAGTTCGCACCTGCAATTAACAAAAGCCAAAAGAAGACTATAAACAGGTAGTCATACACTCATATTTCCGTTTAAAAATTAGAAGAGGGCACACCACATGGCATCTTGATTATCATGATCACAAACTTTGACGTTAGCCTATTGAAGACATCAATCATTCTACTCAACATATGTTAATGTTCTCAAAATTCTTGCCCCACAACATAACAAGAATAGGAATTATAAGATGTCAAGAAGACTTACACCAGCCTGAAGAAATTCAGACTCACTTCCTAACCCTATCATCTCTGCGACCTGGCGAGAATAATCTTTGACACCATCAAAAATCAATCCATCTTCTGAATGAAAAGCAATTTGATTCTCTTCCAGTAACATCAACCTAAATAATTTGTATCCAAAAAGGAAAAGATATTTATGAAAGAAAAAGATGATGCTAAATAATTAGAACATTATAACTTGCAATTACCAGTTTACTACTGATTTAAAACCACTTTTAAGAATTACCTTTTAGTCATGCTTCCAGATGAAAGAAACTGGTCTTTGGTAAGTTTCACATTTCCACTCCATATCACATCCCTGCCAGCTGGCCACCTTATGGGTATCTTATAGTCCTTTGGAGGGCGAACTAAACACCGGTGTCTTGGTTTTGACATTTCACAATGCCGATCAAACTCCTCCCCATCTTTAAACCCAGCCAACAAATTTGCTGAAACATTGTAACATGGCACATAATTTTCTCTTTCTCTGCCACAAAGTCCCAACTCTTTTTGCCGAGTAGCACCTAATGAGAGGGTTCTGAGCTCCAAATAATCAACTGCAGCTTGCTCCTTTAACCTTCTATAATTTGAATAAATGTCAGGCACTGGAGCGGTAGTCACAGAATCAAATGCACTTGACGAAGTGGATCCTAAGATAGCTACTACTGCAAGCACACATATGAGGCACAATAGCAACCAACTAAGTGGCGGTCTAGGGCCGAGAATGACAGATAGTTTATTGAACCAGGGGCTTCTCATGTCCAAAATGTTAAAACAATTGAGTATCAGAATCCACTAAATCTCCAAGAACTGTGAAAACCATAACCTATCATAACATATAAACTTCTATATATGTTACCATGAATTCGCACAATTCCCACTAGCATCGAAAACAACCTCAGGGAGATCTTTCACCACGAGAGCACACCAATCAATACTCACATTATCCAATACACAAGAAAACAACCACCGTCCGTTACACAACAAGCATCATACTGAGTTCAAAACAACTGAAACTGATTCAAGACAATTCAGCTATATAGAAGAATTATAATTCCTAATCAGGCTTCAGTGTCTCAAAATACAGAGAATTGGACACAATTGAGTAAAATCCAAACCAGTCTCCAGCAAACTGAAACAATCAGATCAACCTGCAAGAAAAAGTCAAAAGAAAGACACAAAATGAATATTGCAAAATTTCAGAGTTTCTAACAGTCTGTTTGGCAATTTACCAAGAAAAACAAAAAAGAAAGAGAATCAGACAACAAATCGAAATGAGGATTCCAAATTCTCTTTTTCACTATATATAAAGTTTAAAATACTACGAATTGTCAAAAGAAAATCACACGAAATCAAATGCATAACTTCCATTTCCATAGTAGTCTAGATCTTTAAAAGGAAAGAACCAGAGAGATCAGATCAAAACAACAGAAAAAAAAAAAAAAAAAAACCACACAACCCAAAAAAAAAAAAAATCTAACCAGTGACATGAACACATTCGTTATAAAAATGGAAAGAAAGTGAAAAAAAAATGGAAGCGATTAGGGTTTTTGCAAGTAAATACCAGTTTTGGTTCGTTGAAGAGTGGAGATTCAAAGCTCACGAACAACGAACAAGAGAGAGAGACACACACACAGAGGAAAAAAGAAAGAACTATTTTAGGGAGAGTCCAATTATATCGGGTTATAGTTTTTATCAGGCGCGTGTTTATTCGATAAATAAATAATAAATTAATAAACTAAAATCAACAAATAATAAATTAATAATACTAATAATCAGATCTGATTGGTTGTTTAACTAATTAATCAAGGTAGCAGTGGGAGGGAGAGAGAGAATATTTGTAATTTTATGATGTTTTGCAAATTTTTCCTTTTTTTACTTTTTGGGAATAAATTGAAAGTTTTGTTTGCTTTACCAAATACGCCACGCCGAATCTTTTAAAAAAGTTAATTAATTAATATTAATTATCTATTTTGAACTTTGCTTGAGTAATGACAGTTAAGTATTTAATTTGAGGAATCCTTGTGATTTACAGCAGATTATTATTATTATTATTATTATTATTATTAATTAAGTTATTTAATTATTGGCTGCACATGAAATACATAGTATAATATGGGAATTTAATTAGTGGAGGCCACTTTTGATGGTGGTGCCAATTGGAGGTTAGTATTGCCCTTTGGCCATTTTACTTTTAGTATGAACCTGTCTAAAGGTTGTCACATCATAACTTATCTGTTAATTTGAAATTGTTGTTTCTTTGTTAAGTTAATAACTTGTCCCACTACGTTAATAAGGGTGATAGCTATGTCCTTTTTAAATTGGTCCACGAGCTAATTTTTTAATGGGGTTGGTTTAATTTTGCCCTCTCATTTTTTATTAGGGATTAGTTTGATTTGGTAATCCAACTACTTTTGGTAGTTGATAAGAACAAAAAAATGATAAATCTGAATTAAAGATATGTATTCGTAAGGAGTCTCCATTTCTTTTCTATATAAATATATTTTTCATATAATTTTAATTTATTATATATCTTTTAAATTCTTTCAAATCTCTAATTTAGGTGTTGAAATCTCTTTATCAAGACAATTCCGGAAAGTTTATAACCTTTCTCTTGCTTGTTTATGGGTTATATGTCAGTAGAACTCTTATATAAGCTAGCAAGTAAATTTTTTCCTTGATAGCTATCAGCAAATTAGCATTTTTCTGACTTGGTTCTTTGATCACCAATAATTAACAAATATAATGCCGGTAATCAAGGAGTTTAAATCCTGATAACCTTTGTTCCCTTTAAAAAAGAATATCCCAAGTATATATATATATATATATATATATATATATATATATATATATATATATATATATATATATATATATATATATATATATATATATATATATATTTATATATATATGGGACATATGCCCACAAATTTTTCTATTAATTTTATTAGAGTTCTTTATTTGATTAAATCTTTGATTCAGTGAGATTATGTATGTTTGATTTGATTAGTTGTTTGTAGTGAATTAAACAATTGTAAGCTTATACATGCATTTGTTGATAGTCTATTTAGAATAGTGGTTGAAACTAACCTCTTTAGAATGTTAATTAAAAAATAATTTGAAATTATTTTTATAATTAAAATATAATAAAATTTATTATAAAATAATTTTTAATTATCAATTATTTATCTCTACTTAATACCAAATAGATAAATGGAAATGAAAACTAGACATGCAGATATTCTGGTGTAGCTGTTGGCCCAAAATAAGTGGTAGAATTTGTCTTGCAAAAGTTTGCCATTTCCTAGAAAATGAAGATTTTAAGCCTACAAAGAATAATAAAAATAATAGATGAACCAACTCTACCACATGAATAACAAGCCTGTCACCAGCACCTTGAGGCCCCACCCTACTGTAATCCCTTCCCTCGGGCACTTTTCAGGCCAGCTAGTGAAACTAATGCTGCTAGGTCACCCATTAATATATTGTATCACCCTCAATTCAAGCTATTATGGCTGATTAGTTTTATTATTTCTGAAGCAATTGGTTGAGTGCTTTATGAGCAAAAACAACTTGATATTTTAATCAAGAAATGTCATGAAAATGGAAAGAAAGAAAACAAAGAAAAGGGAAGCAAAGAAAATAATGTACACAACAAACACAAGAATTAATCCATTAGAATCATTTCAATGAAAACTTAAATCAACCATTTGAATGAGACAGGAATTCACTCCGCAATCATTAATATTTATTAAATAAGGACCATCAATTCAGAAAACGGTGGGATCCATCAAACATTAAAGCTCAATCTTAAGAGAAAAGAGGGAAGAAAATTTTTAGAGCCAATGGTACATTGTTGCTGCATAAACAAGAACTCAGCTTCCTTCATTTTTTTTTTTTTTTTCTGTCCATGGGATCAGCTACACAACTTGGGGTAGCTCTCTCATCCCATAAAATCCCCACCCAACCTATCAGAATTCAAACTTGAGATCTCTAAACAGAGATTTTAAGCATTTGATGATGGTATGTCCTCTTGGTAACACAACTCCGCTTTGGTTAATACAAATACAATATAGATTAGCCACGCATAGTGATTAATCTGATCCCATAAAATGCAAGTCTGTTTGTGCAAATCTGTTAGTACAAACAACTTGAAAACAAACCTTTTAGGTAGCTCGTGAGTTTCACTTCCTCCAAAGATGCTTGCAGAAACATAGAGTATGATATCATCCAATCATCCTCCTTTAAGCAGTTCCAAATTCCCTATTCAAATAATCCACAAACATCCTTTTTGCACTCTCCGCATCAGAAGGTGGGGGTGGTCCACTTAAGCTTGTTTGACCTGTCAACTTGATGAAAGTTCGCCTCAGTCTCCTTAGCTCTGGCAACCCAACTGATCTTGAAATGTTGAGAGTTGGTAAACCTTGACCAAGTGAAATAACATTTACTGGGCCCCCAATTGCCTGGGATTGCGCTTCTACAATGACACTAATCACCTCTTGTGTTGCCCTGTCCAACTCATACAAAGAATTTGTCTCTGAAAACCGTGTATTCTGCGTCGCTATTGTTGGTTGTAAAATTTTAACATCCCGAGATTTGGAATCCACTTCTTTGGTCAAGTATGAAACAGCATCCAAAATGGCTGCAGAAGATTTCCGAATTCCATCTTTATATGGCCATAACTCAAATAAAGGGGAATCCCATCGATTTCTCCTATCTGGCCTCTCAAACCTTCTAGCCAAGTCCTCAAATATGGCATCCTCATATGCAGCTTCTCCCCTCTCTCTGCGCTGTTCATTCCATTTTTGACATTGTGTTTCTTCCACATCACAGAATACCACACAATATCTTATTCCCGCAGCACGAGCCAAACACCACAACTCATACCTGTAGCCCTTGATGCTGTTCAAAGAATCTACTATGATAATATTGTCTTTTGATACAGATCTATCAACTTCAGACCTGAGTACTCCCCTTAAATTTTTCTCTGCAGGCATGTTGGCATAACTCTGATTACGATCAAGATGGAAGGAAGCTTCATCAATGACCCTAATGGTTAATTTTGATTCTGATTCTTTGAGAGCTTCAGATAAGCAAAGTGCAGCAGTGGACTTCCCACTGCTTGGCTGGCCACAGATTACAACCAAAGCCATCTGGAGGAAATTGTAAAATTTTACTAGGGCAATGAGATTTTCCTTCCACAAAATTGCTTATTGTTTGAACATGAGAAATTTGTATCAAGAAGGATTCTCCCCCACTATGTTACCTATGTTGCCAGATTTTGTATTCTTATTTGTTTTTAAGCTGTATGCACGATAAGAATGGTATGTGCATGAAGATTGAATTGAAAAGATGGATTCAAAGTGTACATAACAGAATAAAATAAGAAAGCATGTGTTAGGAAAAACCCCATTTCACTCGTCGCCAGGGAGGATATAAGATTCTAATAATCAATGGGATGCACAGTGCCTTGTGCGCTCTGTATTTGACAACGGAATTATATATATATATATATGAACACCCACCCAGTTCATATCACAATCTAGTAAGATTTTCAATAAACTCTGAGGATTTCATACATCAAATAAGAGTTTAATCCTTTCAATAAAAACTTAAGAAAAATCATAAAATCTTGAGGAAACAAATTAATAGTACAAAAGCACCTCAACCAAGAACAATTCTATGTCAGAAAAAGAAAAAGAAGAAAAACAATTGTGAAATTGAAACTTTCTTAATTGCATAATTAATTACTTACTTGATGGAGAAGCCCCAAGTAATAGCTAAGTGTAGCAAGAGCTATGAGGCAGAGAGAATAACTACTCCATAACAGTGCTGTGCAGCGAATCTAGAGAAAAAGTTAAGAGACGAGTCGACGCAAAACCCTGCTTGAAGACAACTTGCAATCAAAATGGGGTTCTCTAATAAGGTCTGGGCTGGGCTGCCTTTTCTCAGCCCGAGCTGATCAGCTATGGGTCCACAGCAATATCTATCTCATAAAAACATAGAAAAAAAAAATACAATTTGTACTTTAATAAATTTAATTTCGGCAGAAATTTGAATTTGGGCTCATAATTGATTTTAGAGACAATTTTAGTAAAATTAAATAAAAATTATTTCATATATTATATAAACTTAATTTGAATGTGTATATGATATGAGTAGCAATTTAAGTTTAATCTCTCTTTAATGATTTACAAAATGATACTTTAGAAAATAAAATGAAATTATTACAAAATCATATTCACTAAGGGTACGTTTGATAGACTGTAATGATATTTAATGTAATATAATTAAATTAATTTCTAATATAAATTTATATTAAAAATTTATTTGATTACATTACATTACGTCCTATTACGTCTTACCAAACTTATCTTAATTTTTTTTTTTGTATATTTTAGCACTGCAGAGTAGAATTTACTGCGATCAAAATATCTTTAATTTTTTATTTTTTTTAATGGAAAGAACATTAGTTGTGCTATCCGGACATTGAAAATTAATACGCAAAAGAAAATAATAATATTTTTATAGACACGTTCTAGATGACATTTTCTGGCAAACAAATGGAGTTTAGCAAATCTAGGCTTTAATGTGCTAACTCCGCTGTGGGGAATTTTAAGGCTCTTTCAGTGCAAAATCTTTCAGCTTGATCAAACTTCATCTTTGATCTATTTGGTCCCTATCCATTTTGCTCGGTAACTGGTAGCTGCGAGATTAGATATAGACAGCACAGGAGGCTCTGGGAGAGAATGGCTAGATCAAGGATTTTTCTGTACTTTCACAATTTTTCTAGGCAATTAAGCCGATTATCTAAGCTTCAAGCACATTGTTAAAACCCTATATCAGGTCTTTATATGAAAATTACATCTCATCTTGGACTGCTATGACTTAATGACTCATTAATGAATTTTTATTTTATTGGGAAAAAAAAGTAACAATAACAATAACAATCTTTAATTCTACGGCTGGACTTTTTGCGAGAGCGGCTCAATTTAAACATTGAATCTCCATGAAATTCCAAAAATGTAGTCATCTCATCATGTCTCCTCATACCAACAATAGCATCCAAAGATGGATTCTCCATAAATCCTCACAGCTCATCAACTTTACAAATGAACCTGTTTTTGAAGTCATCATAATATTTGAAAATCTAATAAAATATTTGACAATCAAAATGTATGGATAGATGGTGATTTAAAATGAACACAAAGTAACTTGCAAAGAAGTTTAACAACAAATGTATTGTTGCTAGGACTGAGTTTTGATCACCTTTAATCATGACAGAATGGCAGGTATTAAGTCTCCCATTGCCTATAATCTTAGATTAGTAGATCAGATTAATCATACAAAAATTCTAGGGCAATGCAGCACCAAAATTTTTTGTTGTATACAAAATTCATGCAATCTAGATTCTAGATTATAAGCCACTATAAAAGTGATTACAATTTTAGAGAGATCTAAAGCTAAGTTGTCACTGTGCAACCTCTAAAGGAATCAATAAGAATCTTCTCATTCAGATTATGACCTGCAAAACATAAAAAAGGAAAGTAAAGCAACAGAAATAAGCTCTAACTAGTTCGTGTAAAAATTTTACCAAGAATTATATAGTGCTAGTAGAATATTACCTATAAAAACTATTTTGCTCAATAGATTTTCTGATTCTTTCCATTTGCGAGCTGGAACAATATCATATATCTCCCTCACAGCCTACCAGTAATTCAATAATAAATTATTTGCAAATAATTTTAACTTCAGTGCTATGAAAGTAGCTGCACCAGTGGGTTAAACATGTAAAATGAAGACAAGGAAGGAGTTCATGCCAAAAGATTTCAGAGCAAAGTTAGATTCTTAGGTTGCAGCCTGAACTATTGATCAGTGATAGTTTTAATCTTAAACCCTAATGCACAATCATATCAGGGACTATAATTAATTACTTCTAGCATCCTATCAAATTCCTGTTATTATTACTCATAACATGATAAAAAACAGAGACCCCAGTCAAAAATAAAACATAAGAAAGGAGAAAGCAGAAGATCAACGCATTTGAGCTAGAATGGCAAATCCACAACCTCTGTGTAACACGATGTAGCAGGAGAATATGAGTAAACTTCTGATAACCAACGGATGGCATTCAGTTTCCAATGTTACCTGCAAAGTATGTAGTTCATCAGAGTTCTGAACCCTTAAAATGCCTTTGCAGCGATATACATCCATACCATCTTTCTTATCCCATAGAATCTCCTCTAGCCATAAACGAACCTGTAACAGTTAAAATATCAGGAATTATACTAGTAGTAGTAGTAATAATAGTACTAGCAGTAGTAGTAATATCACTATAATAATAATAATAATAATAATAATAATAATAATAATAATAATAATAATAAAAGCATGCAACTATGAAATTGCACTAGGACCAGAAAGAGAGAACTCTAAATAACGCAAAACTAACAAAATTACAAAGTCAAATGAGAAACACTGATGTGATTGGGTTATCTCATCAGATAATTGTCCCCGAACATTTGGAGGTTGATTAAGTAATTGGACTTGTAGTAACACTAAGCCTCATTTCTTCTATGCAAGCTTCTGTTAAAGTGGTCATGCAAGCACATAGAAAGTTACCATAACAAAAAAATTCAAATGCTCTATTATGTTAATATTTGCAAGATCATATAGAAACAGATCAATAGTTGATATTCTATATTGATGTTATTAATCAAACCAAAGCTGTTGGAAATGCAAGGGTATTTATATGTAGGTCCAGTAACTGAGCACACACTTCATTAAAAAGGATCAAGAAATACAAAAATATGGAGAACACAAATATTTGAATGTTGAATTAGCCAAATCAAGGTCCATTAAATTTGAATGTTGAATCAGCCAAAATAAGGTCCAAAATTTTAAGAAAAAGAAAAGACATTTTCCATGATAAAATCAAGTAAACAGCATCAAAATGAAAATGTATATAGCTCATCTATGCAAATCTTCTTTCAACGTGTACTCTGTCAAGGGCCATACTTTAGACAAGACAAGACCAATCAGAAAATAAAGACTCATCACTCGTCAGTTTCATGATTGTAAATGTGAAAATATTTTCCCAAGAAAGCAGTAGAATAGAAAAAGGTGAAATTAGCACCAGATAAATAACAGATTCAAGACAATTGATTTGACTAGTCTTAATGCATCGACTTGTCACAAATTGAAACACACTTTCCACAATATAGGACCCAGCTGTAGCAAATCCTACCAACAAGGTTGAGCAAGATCACAATCACCCATTTCAAATGACTACCTTATCAAGCTCAACCTGCTGCGACTCACAAATGCAAATAGTTCGCACACCAACATCATGAAGATCCCTGGTAGATAGTGTCTTGCTTTCTTCCAACAAAGCTTCCAAATGAGTAACATGCTAAGAGACAAGAAGAGAAAAAATTAAGATCCATTCAAATATAGGTGGTATATATTGAGAAAATGTACTGATGCTAGATAAGAGGTGTCCTCTGTAACTTACAGTAGCATCATATGCCTGCCGGTTTAATACGTTAGACAAGTCAACTTCACATCGAACAGAGTGAATGATATTGGCAAGAGAATTTATGTTATGTATGTCCTTCTCCAATTCCTCCAAGGTCCCTGAACCCTCTGAAGAAACCAAATCAACCTTGTTAAGAATGACAACATCCTACATGAAACAGCAAAACCAATAAGGCCACAGAAATGCTCAACTATCCCACATGAAAAATAGCAAACAGAAAAAAAAGTAGACAAATGGTTTATGTGATTGACAATTATACTATATTTTTTTTTAATATAGACAGTAATACATATATACAGATATATGCAGACATTCTCAATTGAACCCAAAATAAACTAAGGCCCAGTTTGCAAATTATTTCAGCTTGGCTATGAATCCTTTTTTATCTGGGCTAGAACCTTCTATAATATGTCTAATATTAAGTTAACAATTTTGCCTATAAGCATTAAGTAGTCAGGACAATTAGCATTTCTCACAAAGAGCACTACCCGCAGAACTATTAGTCATGAGAATTACCGCAAATGCTATTTGAAGATATGCTTCAGGAAATGAAGACGATTCACAATGCTTGCGGAGCTGAAAGGGAAGATTTTTGGCGTCCACCACCTACGTAAGCATAATTTTGAAATATACTGAGGATAAAAAAAATAATATTAACTTGTAATAATAGTTAGCAGCCTCAATAAAAATAAACCATCCCAAGCTTACTGATTTTTCATATAACATAAAACCATATTTCACACTTAATATACATAAGATGACCTTAAAATGGGTGCCAGTGCCTCATCCTAATACAAATTATCCTGTATGGCCTACAGTATCAACCATGCTGCATTGGTTTGTAGAAGCAATGAGGGAAAGGGAAACCTGACTTGGTTGATGAGAAAAGTAAGGAAGAAAGAAATTAAGGAGAAATAAAGAAAGATGTACCAGCTGGAATTCTCATTTTTCTTTCAATGGTTAGACAAGTTGTGTAACATGTCCTATGGCTGCAGGAAGTCCTTTTTAAACTTAATATACAAATTAAGAGAACTCCTGAAAGAAATCAAGAATCCATTTTAAACTTAACTCTTCTTACATGCACTTTGAAGAACTTTTCATTGGGCCTAGTTTCTCCTAGATATCCAAGCAAGGAAAGGAATGTATTTTCCTTCTCTCATTTAATCCATCAATTTTTCCCTTTTTTTTATTTTCTTGGTTCTTTCACAGAAACACAACCATCCCCATTAATAAAAATGTATTATAATTATTTTTTATTCAATTTCATAGACTGCTGATGAAGGATGCAAGGAAAATGACAGCAGAGTAGCAAACAGTAATATGATGGTAATTTGTATATCAAAATTATGAAATTGCATAGGCTGTCCTATATCGTGTTCCATCCTACATCAAATCTTAGTTCTGGATATTGTTATGATATGATAAACTGATATATGCTCAGAATGATCACAACAATTTGGATCTGGAAAACAAAAATTAAAACCTAAAGTAATAGAGTAGAGACAAGTAATTACAAAATACTGATTTATCACCAAAGAGACTTACAGTAATTATAGAATCAAGCTTTACTGCCGATTCGAGCTGATCATCCAACCAAAGGACAGAAGCAAGTGGGGCAGGATTTGCTAACCCTGTGGTCTCAATTATTATATGATCAAGTCTACTGAAAAAAAAAATAATTCACCAAACATTAATTCCTGCTACAAGTCCATAACATTTTAATTGTTGAGAATTTTATTGACAAACTATCTATTTTCCTCCAAATTAGCTACAGAGTGATACTATAGGAACTGAAGTAAGAGATGAAAATTGTCCTATAAAGGGTGCAACTTTGATCTTTGTAACACCATCTTCTGTTCATAAATTTTAGCAAATGATGGTGAAGGTTATGATGAAAAGAGTGACAAAATCAGATAATAAAAAAAGCTTTTTCATATCTAAAACTAATGTATTTAATGATGAAATGCACAAGAAATTAAAATATATTCATAAAAAATTGACCAAAAAAAGCACCTTTCTTTCATCTGTACAAGTTGTTCCAGTGCTTGAACTAAACTATGCTTAACTGTGCAACAAATACACCCATTTGCCAGTTCAACCCATTCTTCAACAAGGGCACCACCTTCCCCTTCATTTATCATTGCCCTTTCAACTCCAATCTCTTCACCAAACTCGTTCAAAATGACAGCAATCCTCTTTCCATGTTGAGAATTCAATATATGGTTTACAAGCTTAAAAAAAAACAAAACAAAACAAAAGAACAAAAAAAACTAGAGTCAGTTGGAAATTGAGCAAAAGAAAAAAAAAATTAGCATAGCATATAACTTCAACATTCCTGTAGTCTTAATTCTAAAGAATACTGATAAAATTTCACTAAACAATAGCAATGCAAAGAATATATATTAATCCTTAAAATTAATGAGTAATTTGAAGACTTGAACTAGAAAATGTGAAGCTCAAATTTGTATAACGGAGATTGGAGAAGATAAGGGTTTTTACAGTGGATTTGCCAGCACCGAGATAGCCCGTGATGACGGTGACCCCAACCGAAACGTCATCGGATTCGGAGTAGGAGTTGCGATTTTGCAGAGTTTTGTCCATTTCAATGGCCATGGGTGGATCGTCTTCTTCGTTCTCCATTTTCAATCAGTTACTTCTTTGCTCTGCCGCTGCTATCCACTATGTCAATGATCTTCTTACGTGGAAAATTCTTGCTTAACCTCGCGTTGGGAATTTTTTTTTCTTCTTTCGCACTATATATATAGATACCCAAAGAAAGAAAAGCTAGCATTATAAGGGCTTAAAGCCCAAAGCCACTACATATGAGATTAGAAGGGTAAAAAGAAACACTAATAACCTTTTGTCCACCAACAAACATCCCATCGAAAGATTTTTTTGACCTGGACATGAAGTCCAATATATATAAGATAAACTTACACAAATGCCCTTTACAAAGCTCCTCCTTTTCAAACAGCTCCATCTTCACCACCATCATAATTATCAGTATCATTGACTGAGAAAAATCTAAATATAAGGGATTTGTGCTTGAACCACCCCAAAAAACTTGTATTGGTGAGCTTGAGACAAAATTGTCTACTGGTTTACAAATCTTCAAGTAATATACCTTTGGCAGGAGTCTTCTTTTCTCTACTGAATCAACTAAATTCTGGAATAAGAGACTCTTCTACCATAATCTATGGATTTCAATTTGAGAGAATGAACGATTTTCATAAAGCCTAGATTTGAACCTTCATAGTTGGTACTAGCAGTCCCTTCCCTCTCCCATCGATAGCAAGTGTAGATCATATAGAGGTGGGACAGCTGGACAAAGCCGAACTCATGCAAGGCAACATCTGCTCCTCAAAACAAGATCAAAACCAAAAAAACAAGTAAAAGCCATAAACAGACAACAATAAGTAAAAACTAACAATTTATTATATGAATATAAACAAGGCAAAGCAAAGTGGGTTCCCCTCTGGTGGCTGCAACCCTAGGAGGTTCCCCTAAACAATGAGGCAAAGGTTATAAAGAACCAAAGTAGAGAGAAAATCCTAAACAATTAGGCAAGTACTATTTCTGTTAATAGCACTAGAAGTTTTTATACGTCATTTTCTCCATACTATATTATATTTCATTGAGCTATTGATAAAATATTACTGCACATGTATAAAGTAAAAATTATAGAATTTCCACCTCTTTTATTAGAATAGTGGAGTAAATTACACTCATAGTCTTTTAACTATTAACTAATGCATGTTATCGAGTCTTTTAACCAACATTCCATCAGAACTACTAACAGAAAGCTCATGTGAATGACAGTTAAGCTACTTTAAACCCTAATTTTAGTCACATCAAATCTTTAAAAAAAATTCCCTCTCCTCTCACATGCTTAACTCCCCACTCTTTTCTCTCTCTCTCCATTCTTATTTGTTCATTTTGGTTTTGATGGAGACAATCTTTCTCTCTCTCCTTTCTCCTTATCACTTTCCACTCTTAACTCCACTTTTAGGGGGCTATATGAGTTGATTTAGGCAATTTGTGAGTAATATGTTAGACTAACTTGATATATTCGATTTGATAAATTTTCAAACAAAAACTAAATCAAAAAGATGTAAAAACCAATAATTTCGAATTGCTTTGATCTATTTAGAAATTATATTGAGTTCGATTTAGACTGAATATATATATACATAGTATTAAAGTTGTAATGAAAATGAAATATTTTAATAAATATAAGATATTATCAAATAAAATTATTATGAAATTATCTCCTAAAATATTATTAAATATTTTGATTGATTATTCCATTAATAATCCCTTTTTATACTATATATTTATGTGTGTGCGTGTGTATTATTCTCTCTCTATATATATAAAGAGAGAATAGTATGCATATATATATATATATATATATATATATATATATAGAGAGAGAGAGAGAGAGAGAGAGAGAGAGAATATATTTTGTTAATAGGCAAAATAATATGGTTGTACATATTATGACTCATCTATCATATCTCGTGCTAGTCCTCAAGTTGGAAGGTGCCTCTGAGGAAGAAAAAAGGAATATTGGATATTGTTTTGTTTCTCTCTTCTTAGTTAGCTTGACTCTTCCACTAGGTTTTCTTTTGAGGGCAACCTCTGGTGGCTCCGGTCACCAGCGAGGTCCCTCCCTTTCCTTTATTTTGATGTTTTATTTTCTATTTGCTTTGTGTGAGAACAAATAATTGTCTAAAGCCTGTTATGGTGTCTTTTTGCTATTGATGAGGTCGGTCTGGATATCTTTTGTATTTGATGGTGTTGCTAGTAGTTGTATATAGGTTTATAGAGATTTAGTTTAGAGATGGGTTCAATTGGCTTCCCTCTTCCCTCTGAAATCTACAAGGTTGCCTTATAGTCAGTGGGATAGGGGTATAGTGGCTCTAGAAGCTAGAGGCAAAGCTTCAAAGTTGTTTTTTAATGGGGAAGGCCTAGTGTACAAGGAAGCCAACAATCGCTAATCTGACTACCATGATGCATCTAGGCCTTTTTTGGTCCATTTTCACTATGGTGGTTCATCAATGAGGTTATTTATTTTCAGTGCATAATCTCTTCGTTTGCTCTATTCTTAGGACTGGTCTTCCCAGTGGTCCTCCATCTAACTTAGTTGTTGGCGACGACAATAGAAGAAACTGCTAGAAATAAGGGAAAAGATCAAAGCTATTTTGGTGTTTTTACCAAATTATTAGGCCTTTGGGTCAGTTTTCTGGGTTTCAATCCCATTGTTCAAATCCTTTTAGTGGGTAAATTTTTTTTTTCTAAGAGGAGCTTGTATTGTAATACTGAATTGAGCCTAATGCCCCTTTAATGAATGCATACTTATTGGACAAAAAAAACATTGGAAGATGCCTCCAATCCTTATTTAGGAGCATTTTCGTTATGACATTTTAGCTAATTGATTAATGAAATTATCGTTTTTTCTTAAAAAACACTTGGAATACTTACAAACTTAAATATGATTTAATAGTAAGTGCATACAATTTGAATAATAGATTTAATTTCGATTCTCCCTCTCAAATGTTGAAAAAAAAATACTTTCTATATCTATTCTAGATTTTCTTTTCTCTTATTTTTTTTATAAATTTTTTACTTTGTTCTAAAAAAGAAAAAATTACGCCACTAATATTTAAACTTTTTAAAATATTTTATATTGTCTAAATAACTTTTTTCACTATAAGAAAAAAGCTATTTATCGATGTAAAATACCTTTAGTAATTATAGAAATTCTGCCGGCAAACATAATTACTGATTGATATAAAATGTCGGCAAATATTTAACCAAATAAAAATTGAGTTTGTCAATAAAATAACGACGGAAAAAAGGTCATTAACTTATATTGGTAATAATTTTCATCGGTAAATATTAAGAAAATTATATTAATTAGCCCATATACAAAAAAAAAATCAACAAAAATTATACAGCATTTTTACATACAAAAAAATCACCCATTCAAAGAGTACAAATTTATAGAAACAAATTATAAATTTTTACAACAAATACAAACATATACAGCAAAAAAATTTAATAACAAATTATATTTTTATATACAAATTTTTAATAACAAAAAATTCCAACAATTTACAGAATTTACACAGATTTAGATACAATATTGATGTAAAATTATACAAATTTCATATATTCAACAAATACAATTCTCAAATATATAATAAAAAATGAAAATGAAATTCTCAAAACTAAAAAGAATTACAAAAAATAAAAAAAAAATTACTAAAAAAAATAAAAACCTACCTCTTGAAATATGAAACAACAATAACCAAATTAAAATCTGAAACAACAAAACTTAACAAAATTTAAAATACATTTCAATAAACTAAATATAAAAAAAGAAATTAACACACCTGCTGGAACTCACGAACGACAACAAATGGCTACCGAGTGAATGGCTAACAGGGACCAAAAGCAAACAGTGGAGTAGAAGAATGGTGAGGAAGAAGAAAAAAGAAAGAAAAGAAAAGAAAAGAAAAAAGTAGTAGAAATAAAACAACTCAAGGTTTTTATAGTTCAAATTTACCAATAGATTTAAATTAGCCACGTGGCATTTTATCGATATATTTCTAAATGCGAACTAAATTTTTACGCCATATTTTTGGATTAATTACCGATGGAGAATGTCTGTTGATAAACGGTTACAAATTCATTGCCATATATTATCGCCAATTCTTGCTGCCATATATTATTGAACAAATATTTCTTTCGGTAAATTTTGACGCCATTCCATCTCTAATAAGTTGGCATATTTGTAAATTCTTTTCTACTCCATTCCATAGGTGTTCCGACGTTAATTACTGACGAAATTTGTTCCATAAGTAAAATTTGTCGATACTTCAACAATTTCTTGTAGTGTTTGGTCTGACAAGTTTCTCAAATGTTAAAAATAATATCATATAAATATTTTTTTTAATAATTTTTTATCCACCGGAGTGCTGAATTGCAACTCCTGCAGCTCTATTTAAAATGTTGTTTTTGAAGGAGTTTTACTGCAGTTTTTTATTAGGATAATTTTTTCTGTTTTAAATAAAGTCCTAGTCTTTAGGGATATCTACAAATATTTGAATTAGACCAAGATTCTGTTGCCACTTGGCTTTATTTTCACCAAAGTGGGCTGTTCTCTTATTTTTCTGTTAAAATCGTGTTTTATATGGCTATTTAAGCCAAAGTCATTCTTGATAAAACAAAGTCATTCAAACCCAATCTGTTGTGTCCTTGTTCTTGAAGTTTTATATTAGATCAAAGTTCTCAATATAGTTTTGGTATTCAACAGCTTATAAATTTTTCTTCTTGTAATTTTTTCAATTTTAGATATTTTAATGTTGTAAAAATATATTCATGTTATCAGAAAGAAAACCAATAAAAACACTTATATAATATTATTTTTAAAAGTTAAAAAATTTGCCAGATAAAAAAATTGTTTAAATACTAATATAATATATTTTTAAAAAATTTAGAGACTACTGATATAATTTTCCCTTCCTAAAAACAAACAAATACAAAGGAACATATACGCTTTTTTTAAGAGAAGAAAATATATGTGCTCAATAAATATCTTTATATGAAAATCAAATTTTTTTTTATTTCCTTTTATATCCCATACTATTCATTTCACTTATCCATCATTAGTGAAATCCCTTTTTTCTTATTGAAATCAGCTTTTAGAATTATTTTTGTAAATCATTGACCACTTAAATGATTGTTAAAATCAAATCACAGAAAAAAATAGAATGTCCTTTATTTTATAGATGAAAAAACTTGTTTCACTCCCTCAATCAAGCAACTATTGTCAAATGAAATTAGTTAAAGAAATTAAATCTGAATTTTTATACTGATAAAAATTTCATATTACAGTTAATTATTAATCTTGAGATCTTCACTTGTAAACTAAAAAAATAAAAAATAACTTGCATTTGCATGGCTTAAAAACTACTTAATTAGAGCTCATAGGAAGTGATGAGTGATGGCAATATGACGAGTTAAACTTTAATTTAATTGATGATTATTTTTAGTTTGTTTGAATTGGTTTGAAGTAAAAAGAAGTGTTAAATATTTTTTTTTTTTTACTTTCTCTTATCATCTTTTCCATTTTTATGATAACACGTAAACTATATTAAATTTTATAAATATATATAATTCATAAATTTAATTTATGTGTCATCATAAAAATGAAAAATGAAAAAGAGAAGATAAAACAAAAAAAGTATTTAATAGTCATTTTTTTTTCCTAAGAGAAATCTAGATCATTATAACATATTATTAATTTATAAGGGCAGTGTTATTGCCATAATAATTTTTGTAAGGACTTGATCAACAGATGTTTGAGAGAATAAATTTCACTAAATTACCCTTATTTTATTAAAAAAAAAAAAAAAGAAAAAGAAAGATTTACTCCGATCCATTGAGCCTCTTTCTTATCTTAACGGCAATTTTTTACGTGTAAGTATGTGACAATTAACTTGGCTTGTAAAAAAAGGTAAATAAAAATTAGGCAAATTATTATGAAGTCTTTGAGGTTTAAATAAATTAATGATTTTATCCCTCTAGTTGAACAAACTAATAAATTCGTTCCTGAGATTTTGGTCCATCCAACTAATTGGTCCTTCCGTCTAAATTTTTCCTTTTTTCCCGTTAAAATTAATAAAAAATTAATATTTTTGTACTTTCAATATAATTAATTTTTTGATATACCCTTGGGTCAAATTATAAAAAAATAACTAAACTCTAATTATTTACCTCCCTAATATCCCTCCATCTACACTAATTTCCTCCTCTAAAAATTTTCCTCATTTACTCTTAAGTTTTCCATCTAACCCAAAATTCAAATTAATTAAAATTAATTAGTCATTGAACTCCATCAAATATTAATTAATTAAAAAATTAATTCAATTTGAAAAAAATAAGAAAGCCCCTAATATTATCACCACTACCACCATCAACCCATATATGGTTTCACAAGTTAATATTTTTTATTAATATATTTTCATATATTTTTATTGTTTGATGGATATTACCTTAATCACTTATTTAATTTGAGTAATTACTTGTGGAAATTGCTTTGCTAATTGTGAATGGGGAGTAATTGTCATTAATTGGTATTAACTTGTGAAACTAGATATGGGTTGATGGTAGTGGTGATGATGATGGTAGGGTTTTCTTATTTTTTAAATTTTCCATCTAACTTAATATTCAAATTAATTAAAATTAATTAGACACTAAACTCAGTCAAATATTAATTAATTAAAAAATTAAGTCAATTTAAAAAAAAAAAAAAAGAAAGCACCTACTATTATCACCACCACTACCATCAACCCATATATGGTCTCACAAGTTAATATTTTTTATTAATAATTTTTCATATATTTTTATTGTTTGATGGATATTACCATAATCACTTGTTTAATCTGAGTAATTGCTTGTGAAAATTGCTTTGCTAATTGTGAATGGGAAGTAATTATTATTAATTAGTATTAACTTGTGAAATTAGATATGGGTTGATGGCAGTGGTAACGAAGATGGTAGGGTTTTCTTATTTTTAATTAATTAATATTTGATGGAGTTCAATGATTAATTAATTAGCTAGGTGTTGTTAATTAATTTGGATATAATTAACTAGGTGTTGTTAATTAATTTGGATATTGGGTTAGATGGAAAATTTAAGAGTAAATGAGGGAAAATTTTAGAGGAGGGAAAAAACAGGGAGAAATTAGTGTAGATGGAGGGAAATTAGAGAAGTAAATAATCATAGAGTTTAGGTATTATTTTCTAATATGACCTAAGGGTATGTTAGGCAATTAATTACATTAAAAGTACAAAAATATTATTCTTTTTATTGATTTTAACAGAAAAAATGGAAAATTTTGAATGGAATGACCAATTAATTGAATAAATCAAAACCTCAGGGACGAATTAATTAATTTGGCCAATTATAAGGATGAAATTGTTAATTTGATCAAATTTCAAGGATTTCATAGTAACTTACCCTAAAAATTAATAGAGTTCCTAAATCATATGGTATAATATTAATATGGATTTTCATTCTCTTGTGTTGAAGTAAACATGAGATAATCCTATTTGTTTATTTTTTTTTTACCATTAAATATAAAATCAATAGTTAAAAATTTTCACAAATTAATTTCAAAAAGTGAATAATTATAATTTAAAAATAATATCAAACTATTAATTTAAACAATATAATTCGATTTCTTATATGTCTAACAATGAAAATTATGCAATTAATATGATTTGTCACGCTCATTTCACCGTGAAAAATATAATAAATTCATAATTCATATATAATAATTCAATTCAATTCAATGTTACTTTATGGATTTATTCGAACAACTATATCATGTCCATATTTTAATGATCTTACACTTGAAATTCAATCCAAATTCACAACAATTGATCACATATCCAATGAGATGGTTAATAGAATTCAATTAAATTAATGATAGAATTCATATTTTTAAAAGATAAGTTCAAAGTCATAAAATTCATTTGAATTCTATTATTAGAATAATTTAAAAGTAAAAAAAAAATGTAATTATATAAATTTTTATTTTACCCTTTATATTTTCATATTTTCTTATTTAGTTTAAATGATAGTATTTTTAATTTTTAATATTGGATTTCATTACCTATCAAAAAAAAAAATATTGGATTTCATTAAATGAATTGAATTCTTATAAAATCTTTTAATTTTGCCATGATGACTCATTTTTTTAACTAAAAATAAATTTTATTATTTATACTTTTTAAACATAAAAATTGGCAAAATAAAATTAAATAAACTTGAATTTTTACAAAATTTAAGTTTCAAAACGAGGCATAACTATTTTTGGAGGTTAAAAGAAATGAATTCGCATTCATTGCTTTCAAAAACTACATGAAAAATGGCTAAAATATGAACATTATTGATTAAACACACTCTCTCTCTCTCTCTCTCTCCTCTATGCAATTCAAGAATTTACAGATTTTTTTTATTTTTTTGTTTTTTGTCAAAATCAAGTAAACTTATATTATTTTCTTATTAATAACTCCAACCAAAAACGAATCATTGCAAAAACATTTTTATTTAGTGAATTCCTCAAGCAAATAAAAGCCACATTATTCAAAATATTTTTATCTATACGATACTTTGTATTTTTAAGACTTAATGATCTTAGTTACTCTGATTTTTGATCAATTTTTTAAATTTATCATGACATTTAAAATTTATTAAATTAATATTTGACCTTTTCATTCTAAATTAAATCTACTATACCCCAATCAAGCACGTGATTCCTCTGAGTGGCTTGCAAATGTAGCAAGTAGATCATTAACTATAAATACAGAGTAAGTTTCAAAACCCTAATTAAAATATAAATCCCTAAAAATTGCGGTAATATAATATTTTTTGCGCAAATCATACTAGAGAAATTACGTATATGATGTGGTAAATTTGATTCAAAATAAAAATATCAAATACTAATTTGATAAGTTTTAAAGGTTATGACATATTTAAAAAATTGACCAAAAATCAGAATAGCTGATATCATTAAAACTATTTTTAATTAATATTTACTTTGTCTTACTTCCTATGATTAGGATGTGAAAATGAAGTATTACAATTATAAGATAATAATCATAATAATTACATTTATCTTGTATGTTTTCGTATTTATTTAATCAATGATACTATACCAAATACTACTATTACCTGAATTTAATTAGCTCATCAATTTGCAGATAATGACAACTCTTAATGAACCATTATTGCATTATCCCCCTTTGCTCCAAAGCTTCATCAACTTTTTCCTTTTTAATTGATTAACAAAGCTTCATCAACTTTCTGACTCGGATTATTAGTAGGAATTAGCAAAATAGGAATTACTTATTACTTTGGCTAAAATTCCCATACATGTCGCTAATTATATAATTTAATGCAAACTTAATTCACAATAAATTGGAAAATAATCAAAATCTATGAGTTGGTACGAGAAATTGGCGACAAACATTGACATAGAGAAAAACAACGTAGAAGAAAATAAAATGACTTATTTTGGCCAACATGAAATAATTCTGTCAATATTAATTTAATATTATATATATTTATATATAATTTTTTTGTTGAATATCAGTCAAGTTCAAGTTAATACCTTTTGTAATCACTCTCAATGACGGAGTCAAAATTTTATGGGAAGCTAAATTTTTTAAACTATAATTTATATCAAAATATATAAATAATTAAGTTAACTTCTATATATTTAAAAAAAATAAGAAATCAAATACATTATAATCACGACTATTCTCAGTCATTTAGCTTTATCATTACGAACCCTATATACAGTAGATGCCGAATAAATATAAATATATAATTTTTTTTTTATTTTTACATGTGTAATTATGTCGATGAATATAAACTAATTAAACCAAATTAATAGTCCTATATATATATATATAGAGAGAGAGAGAGAGAGAGAGAGAGAGAGCTCTGTTATACATCTTTTTTATTTCAGGGCAAATGTGAAACTGAAATTTTGGAGAGGTGATTGATATTGGAAAGTGGGAAAGAACTTAGTGGAAATCTAATGCAAAGGTGGCGTCATGAAACTTCCTAAGAGTATTATTCATTTTATCTTGTAATAATAACATTGCATAGTGGACTAGGGAAATGAGAGTATCTTTGATGCTTCACCATTTGTGCCGACAGAACAGGAGGATGAGTCACCTAAGTAGTCATTATTCTTTATACTTCCCATGCACATTTTTCTTATGCCTGCTGTAACATAGGATCCATTTGTCAACTAATACAAATTATTAACTCATACCATATATATATAATTTTTAATATAAAAAATAAAAATAACTTCTCATTCTTAATTTAATTGGTTAGTATCATTTTTAATTAAAAAATATTATTTTATTATCGTTTATATTCTAGTCAAAGAAAATTTAAATCATAATAGAAATAGAGATATTGTAAATCTAATCATTATAAATACTTATTCATAAGGCTAAAATTTTCTTCACATTTATATTTGTTTTACAATATCAATCTCCCATATTTATATTCTTTTCATAATATTGATCTCTCATACTTGTTTTAAAAATCAATCTCTCGTATTCAATATGATTTTTTTTATTATTTTATTATTTTTATGCTATGTTTGTCAATTATTATTTTTATATTTATATATGATATATTAAGTTTGTATGCATTTCAATGATTTTTTTTAGACAGATGATAATTCATAATTTATTACCATTAACAAACTTGAAATTTTCCAAATATAAATAAAGCCTCTTAATTTGAAGAGGATAAAAATTTTAAATTGCCAATTAAGGGCATGATTTTTGGCAACAAAAAAAAAAAAACTTTCATTTTTAAATTGATTGATTTTATTTTTGGTATCATAATCAAAGACAAAATCATTAAAAAACTAAAAAAAATCATAATACGAATAGAAGTTGTAATTTTAACAATGTTGTAATATATTAAAAAATTAAGAAAAATTCTAATAGCATAGAAATTATAATTATAATTATATTTAAGTTCATATTTCAATAATAATTATAATAAATAAGTTCACTATAAATCCTATTAATGTCGGCCAAAAATTGTAGTTGGGCTCAAATTCTTACAGGGGACGGATTAAAGAAACCCAAGTAAATAGTTCAAAAATGTAGTAATAAGTCCGGATACACATAGCGAGTTCAATCATCCTTTAATTTACTAGAATATATTATGATTTTTTACATTCTTTTTGTAATTACCAAAATTCCTTTGTAAATTTCCTATAAATAACTCTGTGAAGTCATTACGTACTCTTATCGCTCAATCAATAAACAATAATTTTACTTCAGGTCTATGTGATCACCTTTTAAATTGATCATTCTTCATAAAACCTAAATATAATATTCACTTTAGATTTGATGATTCAGCCTATATGTCTAATATTAATTGACAGTTCTTATAATTTATATATCAGATTTTTAAGTTAAAGTTAACAAGTCAACCATTTATATACAGAAAAAACTGAGGTTATTTATTTTACAGGTCAACCATTTATATATAGAAAAAACTGAGGTTATTTATTTACACAAACCCCTAACTAACAATCGATGGCATCGCCTATATACCAACAAGTTATGTTACTTTAATTGCAAGAATTATAATATCCAATACTGATAAAATTGAAACAAATGACCCTTAATTAGAACAATTTAAAGGTTTTAATCTTAATTAATTCACGTAAATTATTTTCCTCATATTCATATTTATTTCACAATATCAATATCTCACATCTTTATTTAAAAAAAATAATAATTTCTCATTTGACATGGTATTTTTTATGTTATTTTATTAGTTTTATTTTTGTTTTTGCACGTTAATGCATAATTTTTTTATTTTTATATTTATTTGTTTCTACAAATTAATTCTTCAAGTGTATTTTTGTTAGTTTTTATTCAATTTTATTTACTTTTACACATTAATAACTTATTTTTATGTTTATATATGATATATTTATATAAATTTATGTAGATTCTAATGACTATTTTTTTATGTAGATGATAATTCATATTTCGATAATGTTTGTGATAAATAATTTCATTATAAATACATATTTATGATATTATCTCATATTTTTATTTTACAATATTAATCTCTCATAATCAATGTGGTTTGTTTTTTATAGATTTTTGATTAGTTTTAGTTTAATTTTTTTTATGTTTTATAGATTTTTTTCAATTTTACATTACATTAATGGTTTTAATTTTATATTTATATACTTATTTGTATAAATTAAATTTTTCGAGTTTATTTTTTTATTAGTCTTACTTTTATTTTATTATTTTTATATGTTAATAACTTATTTTTATGTTTATATGTGATTATTGTATTTATGTGCATTTTAATGATTTTTTATCATCTTTTATTCATATGATAATTCACAATTTAATAATTTCGAAGTTTCAAAATTTTTTTATTATTTTAATTTGTTTTTCTTATTGTTAATAAAGGATAAAAAATATATCAGTCAACTATCTTTTTATTTTTATTATTATTGAGAGTGTTTATTCTTCCATGTTAGGAATTTATTTTATTTTTGTATGTGTTATTTTAATTGTTAATGGTTATTTTTGTTGACATAGTTACTTTCTCTAAAATGTTGAAATTAAAGGTAAAACCAAAAATAAGAGTAATAGGTAATGTGAATTTATAGTACTATTTAAAATTTTACTTTTTTTAATGCAAGTCTTAATTTATTTTTTATTAACTTTACCTTTCTTTCAAAAAAAAAAAAAAAGTTATATTACAAATCGTATTTATTTCTAAATTTGTTAATCTTAATTTTAAACTTGAAATATTAATGATCAATTAAAATATTCATAATTTATATTTTATAATATTAAATTTTGAATTTTACATGCAAATAAATTTTGTATAGTTTGAATTATTAAATTATTATGATTGCTTCACTATTTGTAGTTTATTTTGTTAATTGAATATAAATAATAATTTAAAACAAAATAAAATATGAAAATTTTTTATTGACTTAATTTTAATTTTCATAAAATTTATTAATTTTTTATTTGATTATTAATTAAAATATTTTTATTTCATGAAATATTTAATGTTTGATAATGCACAACTACACGTTTAAATTTTATAACAATTACTTAAAATTTATAATAATTACATGCAACGTGTACGTAAGTAACTAGTATAGAATATTATGCCATGATTATACATAGCACAAGATAATCATAATGCCTGCCCACTTCATTAATTAATTAGTTCAAGAATTATTGTAGAAAATTCATAAGAAGGCAATGGCTTCATCTATATAATATATGTGTTTCTGAGGGTTGAGTCTGATTTCTGCTATGTTGGTTTTTTTTTTTTTTTCGTTAAGAATTAATCCACACTGAAAAAATACACAAAAAATAAAAAAAAATAAATAAATGTATAATGATTTCGGTTTCACTATCTAATTAGTTAAGTCTAACATTTTAATAATAGTTAACTCAAACTCATTAAATTAAATTTATTTATGGGCTTAACCTATACCCATTTAAATCACCTTTACAATTTCAATTTAATTTCTATTATAGTATCAAAGTAGATTTGCCTCAGTTTAATTTTATTCACCCGATACTCGTTTAGATGTTCAGTCTCAGCGGCTCATAACTTAGTGTTATCGCTGCATTTAAATTTCAATTTTAGAGAGAGAAATTCAATTTCAAATAGTCAATTAGATTTCAAAGTCAAATTATAGTTGTTACTTGAAGAGGAGTATTAAGAATTAATTCACATTGAAAAAATACACCATAAACAAATGGGTATATAAAGACTTATGCTTCATTACCTAATTGGTTAAGTGTAATCTTTTATCAATAATTGACTTAAACTCACTAAATCCAATTCATTTATAAATTTAATTTATACTCATTCAAATTATCTCTATTTTTTCAATTCAATTTCTATCATTTTTAATATTTATTATAATAATAATTACATATGAAGTTTGAGTTTGTTCTATTTTAATATGATTGTCCAATTTTGTATCAAATTGATATCATGCATGATGTGTATAATATCATTAAAAAAAAAGTTATACTATTGATTTGTAAATTTATGTGCATTTTTAAATTCCTTTTAAACTTTATCACAAATTTTGTTTTATTACATTTTTTTTTCCAAAGTTTGACATTTCAAATTCAATAACTTGTTTTGCACAACATATAAATATTTAACCACCATATATGACTTCATTTTTTCTTAATTGATGATAAGAAAGTTTCATCACTGAAATAGAGAACACAAGATATATTTGCTTTAGAGCATATATATATATATATATATATATGGGCAAACCATAAGTTGTGTAATCCATCATCAATTCTGTCAGTATTTGATATAATAGATTTTAAATTTATAAATTTAGTTAAAATTTATGAATTTAAAAAAAAAATTATTGAATCAAAAACCTATATTCCATATAAATTTTTAAATTTTTTATTTTTAAAAATTTTAAAATATAATAAATTTAAATAAATTCATGAAATGTGGCCTAATTTTCAAAATAAACGACATCTTCATCAATTGATTATATATATATATATATATATATATATATATATATATATATATATATATATATATGAGCATATATATATTCCACGCGCTTCAATTTATTAATCCTCAAAATAATCAATTGAGAAAGATAAGATTAATTATTTTAGTAAGACAAAATTTACTTTTCAGTTTTTGATTATCTTTTTAAAGACGATATATACATAATGTGCCAAGCATAGGACAAAAAAATAATTGAAATAATCAAAATTCTTAAATTACAATGAAAACTATAATTTTGTTAGTAATAAATTTTCATTGATAACATTTAATCTTTAATAATTTTCATTAATAATTTATAAAAATTAATAAATATATAAATTATAATATTTTTCCTTGCGATGAAATATTATACAACCTCCCAATATAAGCGAGTTAATTTTATCTATGGTCCTCAAATTTTAAGCTTACGCACATTATAATCCTTCAAATTAATTTTTTTCTTAAAAATCCTTCAACTTCAATATGAATGCACTTTAAAATCCTTTTGTTAAATTTTCTGGTTAAAACTAACAAATTGCTTATTAGACTTATCACGTAAGTAATTTTTTTAGTTTAAATAAAGCCACCTTAACATTTATTTTACTTGCTTCACTCTCACTTTCCATGTCACCTTCCCATTTTCTTAACCACCTCTTAAAAACAATTAAATTAAAAAATCAAAATTAAACAAAATTAAAGCCATGTGACTCATTAAATCATTCTTCCCTTCTTCTTTTTCTTTCTTTAATTCTTTCGTTTTATTGTTAGTTTTTTTATATTTTTACAACTAAGCTCAGTGGATATTTTTCATGGTAGGTATGTGGCTCTACAAATACTGTTGCCCACAACAATGGCTTCGATTTGGGTAGATGGGTAATAAGCAGCAATGTTTCTTTGAACCCATGAGAAGGCAAAGGATTAGCATTTGGCAGCAGAGTAGGGAGTTCCTTTAGGAGATTGATAATGACTTTAATTAATTTTAGATCCTGCTAATACTATAAGAATAGAGGGGTCAATGTCAACAAATTTCTTTGAGGTTATTTAACAAACAGGTGGTGTGCATTGAGAATTTTAACAAATTATTGCAAATTTTCGCTAATCTGACACATTTCCCCCAAAGAGGTTAACAAAAAGCCATGATTCAATTTAATCTTCTACTTCAGAAGATAGATTTTCTTTTTTATAAAAGAAGGTTGTATTTTTGTTATTTGAAGGAGAAGAATATCATTTTATTACCTTGAATTTCAAGGTTTAATATTTTATATTACAATATGTAAATTGTTGGAGTGGGGGAGTTTAAGTCATCAATCGAGTTCATATCCTTCTAATGAATCTTTATTTCTATATATCCTGGAATTGGAAAAATGACAATTTGTCAATCTTTAAGCTTTGACAGTGTTAGTCAAGCTTTTGTTGGCTCTTAAAAGTATGATCAAAAGTTGAAATTACAAATAAAATCACATCTGCAAATTCTATTAACCATCCTTAATTAGAATAATATTTGAAGAGGAAGGAGAAGAAGAGATAAAACCAACGAGGGAATCTCCAATGAAAGAATACAAATGAGTATAAGTTTTACATTCAATTTAAAGACTAATCAACATTATATATGAAAAACATAGAACTCTCATTTGTGGCAGATACGAAGCAGTAGGCATTGTAACATAGACAGAGAGAGAGAGAGAGAGAGAGAGAGAGACTTAGTCAATTGTCTTTACTATCCTTTTATAAAATAAAAAATTATAGCAATAAATTTTAGAAATAAAAGTTAATCTTGCTTACATGGCTTTATTTAAATTAAAAAATGATTACATAACGTGCTTACATCAGCTTTCTGTTAGTTTTAACTAAAAAATCTGACAAAATGATTTTAAAGTGCATTTATATAGAAGTTTGAGGATTTTTAAGAAAGAAAATTAAATTTGAAGTTCATAATGTACGTAAGTTTAAAGTTCAAGGATCATGAATGAAATTAACTCAATATAAGCTGGCACAACAAATCAAATAAATCACTCACGCATAGTCACAGGCCTTACTTTTTACCACCGGGCTGTATCCTTGAAGACTATAAATTACAATTATTTTGTTATCTGAATTTCAGTTTAATTATTTTCTTATATATATATACATATATATAGAAATGAGTTGAATTTCAGTTTAATTATTTTCTTTATATATATATATATACATATATATAGAAATGAGTTGAATTTCAGTTTAATTATTTTCTTTATATACATATACATATATATAGAAATGAGTTGAAAGCTGATTTTTAAATGCTGGATTATTTTTTTTTATTTGTTTAAAATTTTTTAATGAATTATAATTTGAGGAAAAAATAATATTTTTCAAATTATGATTTGCTAAATTCAAAATATTACAAATAGTTTATCAAAATCAGATATACGTATTTTAATATTAAATACATAATCGTGATTTTTTTATAAGTATTCAAGATTTGAATCTGAATATATTATTATTTATATTATATATGTATTTATCATTAGATTAAATTTAAATGTGTCATATTAATGAATTAATTTCAGTTTTAATTATATAACAAAAATAATTTTATTATTTTGGAGTGAGAAAAATTTTGATTAATTGGAAATTTGGCGCCGTTAATTAGCGAAATCAAATGCCTTATCGTATCGTCCACTATCCATATCTTTAATGGATCATTACAAGGCACGTTCTGTAGTGGCGCGAGTGGAATAATTGTAAAAGAAAAAACAAAAACATAGGAGAATTTAATAATAGAAATATGGAGATGAATGCTATGCTAATTAAACAAGCAAGCACACAACTCATCCCCAAACAAGAAATGCTGTTATGCTCCTTCCTTGCAAAACCAAAACTAACCAAAAAGCAACCAAAATCTGAAAGCAATCTAACAGATTAAATCCATTTTTTTAATGTTGAAACGTGTGAACCTATGACTTTTATCTTATTAATAATTTTCAACGGCCGACGCCACCACCACCACCACCACCATCATCACCACCACCTCTTTCATATTTTGCCCTTTTAAACATCAACCCATTTCACATTTTGTCTCCAATATTCATTTTCTTTATATAAATCCAAAATCAGTCTCATCATTCTCACTTTCCCGGCTTAGTATTTAATACTAAACTCTCTCTCTCTCTCTCTCTCTGTCTCTCAAGTTTCAATATATATAATATAATTAATTATATATATCTCTATTTATTCTCCTTGGAAAATCCAAATCAATCTTTGTCTTAATTAGTTCAGATTTAAAACCCTTAATTATCTCTCTGCTGCTTTGTATCTCAATTCTCTCAATTCTAAATTAAAATTAGTATAGTAGTACACAATGAGAAGTAGAGGCATTGGTCTGTTAATAATAATTGTATTGGGTCTTGAAATCCAGACTCAGACATGCTTTTCTCAGAGTATTAACAGAGGAAGCTTTCCAAAAGGTTTTGTCTTTGGGACTGCCTCTTCTGCTTTCCAGGTAATTAGTGCGTAATTATTATTAATTTCTTTATTTTTCTTTTTTGTATAAGAAAATGAACGCAAGTTTATTGTTGAAATCGTATAATTATTATTAATTTCTATGTTGAAAACCAAAGAAAGACAAAAAATTATGCTGCATAATCCTATTTATTATTGTTTTTGCTAGTGATTTTTGTTTGTTGAAAAGAGTGGCTGGCAACCTTGCAAGATACATTATCAGACTGACACTTATCCCTTTTAGGCCACTACCCTTTTTAAGGAATATATAACCATACCCTATTCCATTTTCACGTGACCTGCTGCACCTTTTTCTTTTTTCAAAGAAGATTTTTTTTTTCTTACTCGAGAGGTAAAAAATAATCTATAAAAATATAATAGATTATATAATAAAAAATAATTTTACTTTTTAATATCTCTTATTTAATAAATAAAAATTATCTTTTATTTAAAAGACTGAAAATTAAAATCTCCCATTTTTTACTTTTTTAAAAAAAATAAAAAAACTAATCAGATCACACGTAATAGCTCCAAACAAGAATATATGCACTTGTCCTTTTAATAATATATAATCTTATAATCTTATGTTGGTTCTAAACTTCGAGCTACAAATATTAATTATATTCAATAATAATCACCGACAATAGTAGGAATAGCTTTAGTTTGCAATTCAATGTTATTATAATTAAGTTTTTTGAAAAATTATGGTTTTTTTAATAGTCTTCTCATCAGTTGATTATTATTTTATTCTCAATGATATTTGTGAGATTATTTTTTTTTTAAATTAATTTGTAAAAGTAATTTGCTATATATTTGGGATGTTTGTTTTTGAAACAGTAAAAGTCAAGAAAATCAACAGGGTTTAATTAATTGGTTGATTTCTCTATTTTTTTGGGTGCATTCATTTTAAGAAATTATTTTTAATATCTAAAATAATAAAACTTTTTTTAATTAAAAAAAAGTACTTGTTTTTAGTGAAATATCATTTTGCTTGTCAATGATATTATTTTCTCCACAAATTTATCAGTAAACTTTAGATTTTAATATAGTTTTATTATTTTTATATAATTAAATGAGAAACTATATAAGAGTAATATATTATATTTTTAATAATTTAATTATTAAATTATAAAAAATAATAATAATTTAAATTGGGAAATCTATTCAATTTTAACTTTTTGTCTCCATTTCTCAACGGAATGGAATAAAATGCGTCTCTAAAATTTTTGTAAAGCATTCTCTCACAACCTTTTATTCTTTTTCTTTTTTATTTTTTTTTTTGAAAAGCATTCTTTTTCTTTAGTTTTATGCTTTATTATGATGGAAAAGTGTAGCTAAATCAAATTTTACTGTAATATGCTTTGTTATATATAGTAAAATCATTAATTTGTTTTGTATTCTTTATTTCTTTTTTAATTATATCATAGAAGTGTTTTATGATGCCGTGCTAAAAAGGCGTTTATTTAGCAGGGATGTCTGATGCACTTTCTGATTTATGTATTTTTATAAAAAATTACTATAACACGCGGGTTGATTTTGCAATTTTAATTTTTCAAAAAATAGATACCCTCAATTGTGTGGTTCTTATCAAGGAATTTCTACTTAATTAATAAAAGAAAAAGAAAACGTCCATCCTGCAGCTTGTGTGCAATTGTTCACACTCTACAGTGTGCTGGCAGCTAATAATTAATTTCACTAACTAGTATGTTTATTGATTTATGAAGACAAATTAATTAGTCAAAAGTCAAAAATTAACAATTTTTTATATTTGATATTTCTGTTTTATTATTTAGCCAGCTGGATTGAAAACGAATTATTCTTGTACTTGTATAGAAAACTAGACTGCCAAAAAAAGCGGGAGTAGATCATAGATGGTTCTATCAAGTCAACTAATTGCATGCATGTGATCTACAGTCAATCATGATTTCATTTTTTCATAAATTATTTATTTTCTTTGCAGTATGAAGGAGCAGTGAAAGAGGATGGAAGGGGACCAAGTGTTTGGGACAAATTCTCACATTCTTTTGGTAATAATTCTATCAACAGTATTTTTTATTTTATTTTTTATTAATTTTCACTCATCGTATTCAGAGGAAAGGCCAGGTTTATAAATTATGGGAACAAATTAATAATAGCTAGACTCAATTAAAGAGGCTAATACTCAAATTTATCAAGATTAAAAGGGCAACTAGGATAATTTTAAAAATTTATAAAATATTAGTACTAAAATGAAAATTTTCAAAAAATAAATCCACTTATCAACTGGGTCAACCCTTAGAATTTTCTTCATTAAACTATTGACATTTTTACAAATCAATAGCTCAGTGATTAGTTCAATCTTGATACCATTCTCCACTCATTCAAAAAAAAAAAATAGCAATTTCTTAACTTTAACTTACATGATCAAATTACATTATCTTGCAGGCAAAATACTTGATTTTAGTAATGCTGATGTGGCCGTGGATCAATACCATCGTTTTGAAGTATGCCTTGTCTTCTTCACTTCTCTTGCGAGTTCCTTAATTTTACGAGTGTATAAACTTAAAAAAATTCAGCTTTGATTACCCTGAAGCATTCATATAATATCTTTGAATTTGTGGATTCATTGGAAACAGCAAGATATTCAATTGATGAAGGATATGGGCATGGATGCTTACAGATTTTCTATTTCTTGGTCTCGAATTTATCCTAGTAAGTTCACTATACTCAGGTTCACAGTCATGTAAAGACATCAAAATATCACATAATCAAAGCTTCTCATTATATATTTATCTGTACAGATGGAACAGGGGCAATAAATCAGGCAGGAGTTGATCATTACAACAAACTCATCAATGCTTTACTTAAAGCAGGTACCTTTTTTTTTTTAACTGAAATTATTGGTAGCAGGCGCACCAAGAGGTCTCAGCTAGCCTTCAGAATAACTATCATAATTAATCATAATTGTTGATATTTTCATTTAAACATCTTTTTGCTTCTATTAACTATCATAATTAATCTGCTAGCCTTCATAATATTCAAAGCTTGTTTGGCATTTATGTGGCAACAGTTTTTCTGAAAAAACAATACTTTTGATATTGTTGAAAACAAAAAATTCGGAATGAAGTGTATCTATCTTGAAATTTTTATGATTAAAACATGTGATATTTGTTCTAAAAACGAATTATAATTCCCTCTAGTTAATAAGCATTATGTCTTTGGTAATACTTGTCACTGGTAAATGGTATATTTTTTTTTTTAAAAAAAAAAAAATTATACTAGGTGGAGATTGCCTATACTGAAAACCAAGTTTATGCTTAAAAAATATCACCTATTGTAAACAATATATGCAGGAATTGTGCCATATGTGACCCTTTACCACTGGGATCTTCCTCAAGCATTGGATGACGGATACAATGGATGGCTCAGCTCACAGATAATGTAAAAGACTTTCTCACATTAAAATTATGATTTTCAGATTATCTTGTGTATGATTCTGGGGAATTAACAATAGTCATTTATAGAGAGGACTTTGCAACATATGCGGAAACCTGTTTTCGAGAATTTGGTGATAGGGTCAAGCACTGGATAACATTCAATGAGCCTCACACATTTACCATACAAGGGTATGATGTTGGTCTTCAAGCACCAGGCCGATGTTCCATTCTTCTGCATCTCTTCTGCAGGGCTGGAAACTCTGCAACTGAGCCATATATAGTTGCCCATAATGTGATTCTTTCTCATGGAACTGTGGCAGACATTTACAGGAGGAAGTATAAGGCAAAACAAAAAGGATCAGTTGGTATATCATTTGATGTTATGTGGTTTGAACCAATCAGCAATTCCACAGAAGACATTGAGGCAACTCAAAGAGCTCAAGATTTTCAGCTTGGTTGGTTTATTGAACCATTGATTTTTGGGGATTATCCAAGTTCAATGAGAAGTAGAGTTGGAAACAGATTGCCAAAATTTTCAAAATCTGAGGCTGCTCTTGTTAAAGGGTCTTTAGATTTTGTTGGAATTAATCACTATACTACATATTATGCAGAACATAATTCAACTAACATCATTAATACCCTTCTTAATGACTCCCTTGCTGACTCTGGGGCCAACACTCTTCGTAAGTTAAATTATTAAAAGTACTAATTACTCTATTAGACATAATGTGATGGATTTATATTAGCCATTAATTGAGTGTATTCTTTTTCTTTGCAGCATTCAAAGGTCTGAAACCTATTGGAGACAGGGTATGTAATGAACTGAAGTGGAGCTTTTATGTTCATCATTTTTTACACTAGAATATCTAATAGGATATCAATAAATTTTGGCACAGTGATATTGGATTCATATTCAGAGCTATGAGTTTTCGAGTTTTGTATTTTTTACCTCAACCTGACTAACGTTTTGACTCACCTGAAATTGCAGGCAAATTCTATATGGTTGTACATAGTTCCTCAAGGAATGAGAAGCTTAATGAATTACATCAAGAATAAGTATGGGAACCTTCCAATCATTATAACAGAAAATGGTAATTAATCCTTTGAAATCTGTGAAGTAGTTTATCGGCTTAATTTCCTTAAAGACTTGACAATATAATATAATTGATCTCATTAATCCACAATTAGTGATCTCCAATAGCTAGCTTCAGTGCTTTACCTTTTCTTTTTACTCATGTTCTTTGCAGGGATGGATGACCCAAACAATCCCCTTATCTCCATTAAAGATGCTCTCAAGGATAAGAAAAGGATTAAATACCACAACGATTATCTAACGAACTTGCTAGCTTCTATCAAGTACGAATAATCTCTTAATTATTCCTATTTGGTATAAATAAATTTGAAGTATAAAATTCATTTATAAATAATAGAATTTGATTCAGTTATATTGAATTCCTTTTTATTTTCATTGAACATTTTTTTCTCCTTTTATACCATACATGAAATTAGAAATTGGAGTTCATTTACATAGGCTCTAGTAATATGATTAGCTATGCAATCTAACATTGTATTGCTTTGGGCCTTTTGGCTATTTGCAGAGAAGATGGGTGCAATGTGAAAGGGTATTTTGTATGGTCTTTATTGGACAATTGGGAATGGGCAGCTGGATACACTTCAAGATTTGGTCTTTATTTTGTGGATTATAATGACAATCTCAAGAGATACCCTAAGGATTCTGTTAAATGGTTCAAAAATTTCTTAAATTCGACTTAAAATAAATAAATAAATAAAGACAAATTAAGAATTAAGGAATACAAATTTACAATTGAATGTTCTGTATATCCTTGGAAATCAATAGTATGTTAATTTAGTTTTATTTTATTTGTGAAGGCTATACTCAAGAGTATCAACCGTTTTATTGCTCTTCCCTTCTTTTTCTAATTTTTAGATTTACTATTTTACTTGAACTTACTTTAGGTGAAATGTTGAATCCATTATCTTATGAATAAATTGATAGTGAATCAACTGAAATTTTAATGTCACATATCGATAGTATAGTGTGTATGTGAAATATAAAATGCATATCTTTTTCATATCCCTGTATATATTTATACATTTAAAAAAAAACACATTTTAAATCAATTATCATTAATTTTCGATCACGTCCATATATATTTTGGGGATAAATTTTATAGACAAATTCATTAAATATATACATATCATAAAAATACAACTGGGCCATTGGCCCAGAAACTGTTAAGTAGAAGGCCTTGCAACTCCATGAATATTTGTTTTACTAGTTTGCCTAATACTACTCGAATTCGGAAATCAAAATCCAAAAAGGATTCGGAGACAAAAAGAGGAAAGTGAACCCTGTAGAATATCTTGTACAAAATCTATAAATACTAATAAACTTATATTCAAAGACAAACATTTAGTCTCCATTACCATAACAAATTTTAACCTAGTACCTTGTCTTAACAAAATCCATAAGAACTCAGAAAAACCAATCCTGACCGATTTGTACCACTAGTTCATGCCTACTTGTACTAAAATGACAATGACAAGTACTTGTTCCATGCTTTTCATTGCCATAGTTAACATGGTGTCTGTATTTTATGATCCTGTTGATGAAGACAAACAAGTGAGAGAAGGAAACCAACTTGCTATCTGTGAAATTAAGGTGGAAGAAGACCTCAATTTAGCAGTTGGGTGTAGATTTTCACCTTACGATTGTGAGTTAATTCTTCACTATCTATTGAACAAAATCTTGGATGTGCCGCTTCCTATGGATATAATCACAGAGATTGATCTTTACCAATTTGATCCTGACCAGCTTCCAATTAGTAAGTTATTTTTAGTGCTTTTTTGTTTTAATTTTATAGTCAACTTTTATTAAGCGCTCCTTTCATAATTTCATTTGGTTATGTAGAATTTGTTTGGTTTTGTAGGCTTTTGAAATTTATAACTACGATATATATTTATTTTTTAAATGAAATCTCATATTACATATCTAGATTTCATCTTTTTTCTTTATTCTTTTTTTTTTTTAATTTTTAAATTTTCTAAATTTTTGTGTTTATTGAGCTGATTATGTTACCAGTTTGCGGTTCAACTAGTCTGACCAAACCAATTAAAAAATATCTCTTTATTTTTTTTTTATTTTTTGGCCTAGTCCTTTTAATAGAGGTTAGACTTGTTAAAAACTGGCTTAAAAAACTATTAAAAATAATCAAAAAATGGTTTAACTAAAAATCTAATTTTTAAGTGAATCAAACTAGACTGATTAACATTCTCAATTCAATCAATTAAATCGACCAGTCTAATATAATTTTTTAAAATACTATTTCCACTTTTATTTTATAATTTATCTCTAATTTCAACCCTTTGAATAAGTTAGGATGATAATTTTGACTTGTCTCATTGATACTCGCCTAACCCAATTCTAATGGAGTAGATGTGAGTAATATATATATATATATATATATATATATATGGCTTCATTTGGATTGAGAAATTTTTAAATTTATGAATTTAATAAAATTTATGAATTATGAAATTTATAAATTTTAAGAATTCTACTGTTTAAATTAATTATAAAATTAATGTATTGTTAGGAACAATTTTAAAATAAAAAAATTATCGTAATCTCTCATATATAAAAAAAATAGTGGATTTTGAAATTTCCCACCTAAAAAGTGAAAAATTAAAATCTTTAAAAAAATAAAAGATTTTTGGAGGGCCAAGAATTTTTCAAAATCTATAAATTTTGGTAATTTTTTAAATTATCAAACGATAAATTTAACTAAATCATTTTATAAAATCATTAAATTTCTCACACCAAGCCGTAAGTATTTTTATAAAAATGCCCTGCCTCTAAACTTGTCCCACCACAATATAAGACAAGTACAATATAAGTATGTCAAAATCTGACCCATAACAGCAATCACTATGAATTAGCAAATATCGTACAATTATTTGACTATTAACTATGAACTACAAGCAGCTGATTTATTAATTTGGCCAAAAAAAAAAAAGCAGCTGATTTATTAAACCAAACAAACCTTTAATATTAGTGGCCAAAGTTAAAGTTAAATCCTTCTAATTTTTAAGGTTCCAATTATTATTTTAAAATGTTAAAACTAGAATTTGAAATATTAGTCCAAATTTTGTATTTACTGAACATTTCCAACCAGTGGGTAATTCAAGTATAATGATGCAGGTGAATTCAAGCATGGAATGCCAGGAGAAGCATATTTTTTTACACACAGACAAAGAAAATATTCAAGTAGATCAATGTCAAAAAGAAATACAAAAACTGGTTACTGGAAAGTCAGTGGTGTGGATGCAATGATATTTCATAAGAAATTAATTGTTGGATTCAAGAAAACTATGGTTTTCTATTGGGGAAAAGCACCAACAGGGATCAGAAGCCCTTGGATTATGCACGAATTTAGAGTCAATCCTATTTTGTTTCCTCAAGCTCAACACAATGAGACTCTTATGGCCAAGGTAATAAATTAACAATATTATAATTAATCAATCAATTTTGATAAAGTAATAATGAAGTTGTCTTCATTATCAAATTGATAAACTAAAGAAAATTCAATAATTTTGTATAATTTCTGATAAACTTCTTTCAGTTGGAGAGTTATGTGGTATGCAGAATTCGAAGCAAAAATGATGATTTAGAAAGAAAAAATTCCAGCAGAGTTCGAGCAAGAAATAAAAAGCTGTGGCAGAAAAATTTCCAGCAATGAAGGCCGACTGATTAAATCAAGAGCAAACTCTACTTTAGATAGGAATTTCAAGATTTTCCTATATAATTATATAACTTGAAATCAATTCTCTTTTTTAAATTATACAAAATATTGTTTGTATTATTTCCCTTGTTCGTAGTTAACCAATTAACTGCTAATTAGAGACCTCTAAACATGATTTGATTTGCATAATTATTGTTTTATCTTTAGTAAATCATGTAGGCTGCACTTGTGATTAGTGCATTTTCAAACTCTTAAAAGCTGACCAATTAACATGCATCACTGCATTGTAATTGAATAAAAATATTATTTTTCGCTACTCAATATTTTCATTTTCATTTAAATAAAATAAAATAAAAAAATGTCATCATGCATACCAATTTACTTTAATTATAAAATTAATTAAAGTAAACATATTATTTATGGATTAGAAAAATAAACATACTTACCAAATATTTGCAAGCCTGTGCACAAATTAAAAAAAAAAAAAAAGAGAGAGATTATTTTAGTGATTTCTTTTAGGTTTTAGACAGAGAAATTCATTATTCTTTAAAAAAAATTATTTATCTTTAGATCATTGTCGATCTTTCTTAGGCGGATAGCAATGGTGGATTTATATTAGGGCAGTAAGAGCAGCTGTCCCATTGACTTTCTAAATTACACATATACCATCTATATATATATATATATATATATAATTTTTTTTTTTTGGTGAAGAAACAAGGTTTTCTAAAACCTTAGCCCTAACAAAAGCAACACCTAATGCATCTCCAAGCATTAATTGCGACAATCCCGCTGGGGGGTAAATTTAAAACTTCAGTGCCTAAGTCCATGTCAAATGCTGAACTTGCTAAGTAATCTGTGTTGACTTTTAGCCATTTTGGCTTATTTTTCAAATTTCACGTTGGTAAAATGTGGGAAATGAAAGGTTTGTTTAAGTTATAAAACGAGCTTCCATTTTTTTTGGTAAATCATTCCAAAATTGCTTTTTTCTATATTTAGATAATTTTATTCTTTCTCTCTCTTTTATAATATTTCTTCAATTAGTGAAATATTATTTTGGTAGTGTCCGAAGACATAGATAAAATTAGCCGAATCTCATTAAAATTTTGGTGTTCTCTTTATGTTATTTTGTGTCTATTTAATAACTATTATCGGATATAGTTGTAGTGAATTATTGTGCTATTAAAATTACTTATATTGGTTAAATTCTGTCTAGTAAAATGGTTTTTAAGTTGAACCATTGTGACCTCACCACTTACCTGGGAATTTTTCATTTGGGTGATTTTTAGTTCAATCGTTCACACTCTAATCACATGGATAATAGTTTTTAAGGTGAATTTTGTTGTTATTGTTGGAAATTAATCCGAATTTCACAACAATATGCACATTGATTAGCTTCTCGAAATACATGCCTCAAAATGACTTGCCAATCTCTTCCCATTAATTCTCTTATAGCTGTGATCATATTGCAAGCCACTATGCCTTCATCATTTCTTCCATAAATTTTATCCACTGCAATCTTTGAGTCCATGTCTACTTGAATTGCCTTGAAGCCTAGAGACCATGCCAGCTTCAATCCCGTGAATAATCCCTACAATTCAGCCTCAAGGACTAAAGTCCACTGTCCTTGATCATCACACAAAAGTCCACTAGTTGTAGCAACGTTCCCTCGCAACCCGCCATCAAAGTTCAATTTTACCCAAACAATAGGAGGAGGCTCCCAACTGATCCATGCAATGGACACCTGGTTTAGTGAAGGACTAGCTGAAGTATCCAAGCTATGAGTCACTGTTTTGCAATTTCCCAAAATCGAATGGACTAGACTTAGCTGATTCGTATATGCCCCACTTAATGCTCTATATATATTTAACATTTACCTTCACAAGATTTTTTTTAATTTGCCTCCATAAAATTGCAAATGTGCCCCACTTAATATTTTTTTTCCCAAAGAAAAGAAACGCTGATATTAAAACGGCATAAAGTTCAAAACAATACATATAGTGGCTTTACAAATCAGATTAATTATAATTTGAAAAATTAATTATAATTCTACTCTAAAGTTAAATTGAAATGATAATAATATTATCACAATAATTTGAAAAGTAAAAGTGAAATTAACGTTGGAATTTATTCTACCAATCTAATAATTTAATGTTTAAACTTCAATGTAATTAATAATCAATTAGGTTTCTCCAACTTTGGGAATTGGGTAAACTACTAATAATCAAATTGATAACCCAATTAATCAAATTTGCAAAGTTAAGGAGTTTTTATTAACTTTAGTTAAAATTTAAAAAATAAATTGACTATATGATATAATAAATTTAAAATTTAATTTGACATTAATTTAGTTTTTTAATTATTAATAAGAATTTTCTTACAATTGTGACTTAGGGTAAAATTGAAACGTCTATAAATTATAATTCAAAAAAAAAGGTATAATATCAAAATTTTACAAAGTTCAATGTAAATTTATTTATTAAACTTAAAACTAATTACAGATATTTGACATTAGACAGTGTAATTTGTTGCTCCAGTAATAAATTTTTCTGAATTCACCACTGCTGACAATGGATCATTATGATATATTTTTTCATTCTACTTGATTTTTAGTGGTCTCTATTTTTGTTTTGCTTTGTTCTTTTGTGATGTATCGTTCTTTTTGTTTCTTTATCATTTTTATGGTGTATCTTGATGTTTTATTTGATCAATAATTTAATTAAAATTACAAAATTTATTTTTGACATTGAACCTATGTTTGTTAGTTTCCGAATCGAACCAGCAAAAAAATTATCAGAATAATCGAAAAGTATCTATTAATTACTGCCACGTATAACCTAATATTTTAAACCGAAATTGTTGTTATCACTATTTGTTTTCTTGGTTTATTTTTGAATAGCTTTTGAGAAAATATAATATTTTAAAGTATTATAATTTGTATTATTTTATTTTATCAATTAATAAAATATTTAATTAGAAAAAAACAATGTTTGTGCACAAGTTTTCAATAAATCAAACCATTTTTCCCATCCTTCAATTAATTATGGAATGAGGGATGGTTAATTGGCAATACACATTTAAATTTTGGGCTGGGTGAGACATTTTTTCTCTTGACTCAAGCCTTATTTGGCTCAAAAAGCCGACCTTAATTTGTAGCTAACTGTCAAGTCTCCCCTAAATACATAACCTTGAATTCAAACCCACACCCATTTTAAAGTCTTTGACAGTTCAGATTACATGGGGCTCAAAAATAAAACCTCCTATGTTAAGCTTGAATGCCGTGTTATGTGCGTATGAGATAAGCAATAAGCATTTTCTCTCCCCTCTCTCTAAAATCCCTTGCTCCCTCTCTTAAGGTTTCATAGGGGCTCTCTTCTGATGGCTCCGATCACTAGAAAGAACACCCATTTTTATTTTTTTCGTTATTTTCTTCATATTATTGTTCTAAATAATATAAATCTACCCTTTTATGAGTCTTGCTTTGCCTCTCTTTCATAGTCGGCCTTTTGAGTTTTTTGGATCAAACCTCTTATGGTGTTTCTGTTATCCTTTCCTTTAGCTTAATCCAGATTTTTCACCTAGTGTCCCTCGTTTTCAAGCTATTTATCCATGGAGGAAGGTGAAGGAAGGAATTTATGGCTAGCTCTAGCCAAGATATTTTTGAATCTAAGTTTTTCAACTCTAATCTATTCCATCATTGCAAATCCTTGGCCCCTGATAGTGGAACCAGTCTCCCTTGGCTTAGTTGGTTTATTGGGTGGGATTTTGTTTCCTTTCATGGATGCCTTTCATTGTGTTCTCAATGGTAGAAGATAATTCTTGCTGAAGCTCAAAGGTGCAAAGTCTTAGAAGGAAGTCCACTCATATATGCCCTTTTGGTAGTAGCATCTTTTCACTTCCTATCTTTTGTGATGACGACGATGGCGATAGAGCAAATGCCAATAGAGGCTATTGGAAGAGAGAAGAGATGCCAGGATTATTTGTAATTTTTAACATTAGTTTTAGCCATTTGGGCCTTGAACCTCGCACAACTTTTGCCTTTGAATTGTTTGGGCTTTAAGCTCGTATCAAAAAATTCTTTTATGGTAGTTATTTATTGAGGAAATTACATCTATCCCTTTTTTTTTTTGAAAAAATATCATTTTTATCGTCGGTTGTTGTTTTATTCATTTTAACGTTCCTACTATTTCTTTTAAATCGTTTTCTTCTTTCTTTATTTCTTTTATGTCTTTTCCTTCTTTGCCTCTTCCTTTTCCCTTAGATATCTGCTTATTAAACTCTTGTCCAATCCACAAGAAATGAAAAAGACACACAATGAGACTTAATTAAATTAAGCTATTTTCCACCGCCGCTCTCTTAATCTTAAATTCTTTCCTTCCTCTTCTTCTTCCTCTATTTCCAAATTACCCATCAAACACAAAAATCCTTTTCTTCTTGATTCCACCGTTGCTGCCACAACCGCCTTTACTTAATTGACATGTAAAAAATCGCATATCGAATCTTTTTTTTCTGTTTTTTTCTGGGCAAGGAACAACTATTTCTCCTCAGGATATGATTCTGATTTTGATTTAGAAGAACCCAGAGTATGATACTGTTTTGGAGCATAGGAAGTGGAGATTAAAGGGAATGTGTGACCAGGGATTCTTACTTTGAGGACACTTCACTGGGATGGCAAATTTAGGGTGATGCATTGTTGCATTTTCTGCTGAGGAAGAGTTGCTGCTGCTTTCAAGGGCAGAAATTAGACTTGGTTGCTTGCAGCATGAGCTATTCATTTTGCTACAATAACTTAGTCTACAGGTTGATTTTTGGTTCTTTTTTTTTTTCCGAGTTATATGATTGTTTTGTTATAACTTAGTCTAGAAGAATAACTCTTGGAATTGGCAGTAGATGGTACTTCTTTGCACTCAAAATCTGAATTATTAAGCACATTAATCTATTGTTGGAGCATAAAGGTTTCTTCTTATGACCTTTATGGTTAGCTTGGTAAGTACTATTAAATGTACATTATCAATTTCACTTCTTTTGTGCAAGATAGTGAATTCCAGGCTTAAAAAATGTAAAATCTTTTATTTACATGTAAGTTCTAATAGAAGTTTATATGAAAAAGGATAATTAAACTTTCATGTTTTTTCTATTATTTTTACCTATATTTCTCAATTTAGAGGTTTTAAATTAATTCTTCTTATAAATAAGATGAAAGATGCATGATTAATATTTTTAGAATTTTTCTAGTCGGTTTCCTGAGGTGTTGATTAACGAGTTATTCAATTATTAGAATACTAAAAATTATGATTAAAATAATAATAATAATTTTAGTTTGTTGATTTTGTTATTTTTCTTTTATTGTATAGTTTTAGTACTTAGTAATTGTAGATTTGATAGTTTTTATGTATTTTTTTTTTATATTTGTTGTATATTTCTATATAATGGTAATTTTTGTTTTTCAATTATATCCTAATTGCACTTAGCTTATTGTATATCACACGTATACTTAATGTATACAATACTCGCATACGTAAAAAGTGTTTTCGCACACATACACTTTTTATGATTATTTTATGCTTTTAATGTTTCAATTTGCAATCTGTATATATTAAAGTAATTGCAAATACCAAACATGTACTTAACATATATTAGATTTTGGTATACATATACCATTTACTATTAGTTTATCTTTTTAATTTTTTTAAAATTGCAATATGTATACATTAAAGTGGTTGCAGATACTTAATGTATACCAAATTTTGGTATACATATACCATTTACTATTAGTTTATCTTTTTAATTCTTTAAATTTAAATTTGTAAATGGTATACATATATATATATATATGTATACCATTTACTATTGGTATACATATATATATAAAGTAGTTACAAATACCAAACATATATTAATGTATACCAATTTATGGTATACATATACCATTTACTGTTTATCTTTTTTATTTTTCATATTTCTAATCTATATAAATATAAAGCAGTTGCAGATTCCGAATATATACTTAAAGTATACTAAAATTTGGTATACATATACCATTTAGTGTTAGTTGATCTTTTTAATTTTTCAAATTTGTAATATGTATGTATTAATGTAGTTGCAAATACTAAACATATACTTAATATATACCAAGTTTTGGTATACATATACCATTTATTGAGTTTATTTTTTTATTTTTTTTCAAATTTGCAATATATATATATATATATATATATATATATATATATATATATATATATATATTAGTTGCAGATACTAAACATATACTTAATGTATACCGAATTTTGGTATACGTATACTATTTACTATTATTATATCTTTTATAAATTTGCAATTTGAATATAAAGTAGTTGGTATACATTAATGTAATATAAATTAATATCTTTTTATTTTTTATCATTTTCTGAGGTTTTTTTTTTTTGGTGAACAAATTCAAAAAATATGTCAAACATATACCCTAGTAAAAATGTTATTTTTTGAAGTTTAGACGATATTTTTGAAATTTTTTCATGAGTTCAGTAAAAATGATATTTTTTGCCTTTTTTTGGTTATTTTTGAAATTTTCCCATTATTTATTGGATAGTTTGTCCTGACAAATTGTAATGTTATAGGATTTCTTAGTATTTTTAATTTGTAATTTGTACTTAATTGGGTTTCATGTCCCTTAATGATATGCTAGTTATATTTTCTTTTGGGAAAAAAAAAAAAAAAAAGCTTGAATGCGTTGTCTAATACACTTAATTTGGGTAAAAAATTGGCAGGGATGAAAAAGATTTTTTTTTTTTTCACTTAAGCAGTAGGAAGGGAGTTCGAATATGAATCTAATAAGATCGTATATATACCCATTGTTACATTATGCTTAAGAGTAAGGAAAAAGAGGATAAAAAAAATTGAAATTGAACTTGTTTCTCATTATTATTATTATTATTATTATCTCATTAAAGCATGTTGGGTTTAGAAGCATCTTCCAACTATAAGCGGTCAATGAATTACAATTAAATGTTGAAAATAATATTATAAAATATTTAGTAACTAGAGGTTGAAATTGAAATTAAATTATAAAACAACAAATGAGAATATTATTTTACATATAATTAATAAGTTAATTGTTATATAAAAAAATATATTAATAAAAATAAATGCACATTTTAATTTATTATATATTTAACTATGTGAATGTATATAAATATTAAGATATTTAAAAATCAAAATAAAAATGTATATTTTTTAATTAGTAAGTATTTCCATAATTATTTTAAATTTTAATGACATTATTTTATAAAATTAACTTTTAAATTCAAAAGTTAAAAATTTTAATTTTGAATTAAAAATAAAAGCTACTTTTCCTTAAAAAATTAGGAGGACATTGAGAAATGCAATTGATCTGCCTCAGATCATATTAAGTGAATATGATTAGATTCGTGATGTTGGAATTGGTTATTGGGTTTTGCTTGGCTTGCAAAAATAGGAAAAAAAAAAAGTCAAAGGAATGCCTTGCATGTTGCCTGACAAAGACTTTCTGATAATCAAGTCAAAGTCAAGCTACTTAACACACTGGTTGGAGAAAGCGAAGAACTAATTCTCTATGGCCTAAATATTCTTAGAAAAAGAAGAAAGGTGACAGAGTGTATAGTTCAAGCAACTACATGTTGAAGAATTAATTGACTTTTTATACTTTCAGTAGTGACATCTTTGCATGGACATGTGTCAATATATAATTCCTTGTTGAGCACTACATACTATCTATCAAATTGTGTTGCAATAGGCCAAATGGCTTGATTTTAGAGATGTCAGAGCAATGCGTGTTCTGAGCAAATCCGCTTTTGGCAGGATGTGCTCTTAGACACCTGACATGGTGTGCACATGGTGCTTGAAATGTGATTTCGACTAGTACAGAGAGCGTGAGAAGAGAGAAAGACTGTTTGATTCTTCACTAGAAAAAGAATTGATGATGGGCTGTAAAACATTAAGCTTGATGAGATTTGGACTTTTCATTGGGCAAAGATGCCACTTTCAATGGGCTCTACACATATTGAGCCCAATAATTTATAGTCATTTTTTATCTCTTATCATCAATTATTTTTTTTTCTTTTCTCATTTTAATAGCCAAATGATAAAGATGAATTTAAATTTATTCTTTTTGTCTCTTCATTTCCCCACTGCCATTAAAATAAACTAATCATTAAACAAAGCATGAAATAAAAATAAAAAAAAAAAAAGAAAAGAAAAGAGAAGACTTTGTGGGCCATTCAATATAAAATAAAATAAAATAAAAACAAGGTTTTTTAGATAAATACATAAAAAAGGGAAAATAATTATAAAAATACATACACAATAAATTTTTTATAAAAAGATACACTAGCCTATTTTTAATTACAAAATTACTCCCATAGACTTTTACTGCTCTAGCAAATCAAAACACATCTACAAGAATTCGATCTTTATCTCTATGTGTCCAACCTAAACACGTGCACGTCCTCTTTTGAGTCATAAACTATATGACCCAATAATATATGGGCACAACAAATAATTGTACTTGCTTTTTTTTTTTTTTTATGGCCAAAGATAATGGTACTTGCTTTCCTCCCACGTTATGAATCAAATCAATTTTTTGATATCAATATAATAGAAATTTTAATTTTTTTAATACATGAAACAAAATAAAATTTTGGAGTTCATTTATATTAAAATAAATTTTATTGATATATGATTAAAATTTTTAATATATTATATTTTAATATAATGTCAAAAAATAAAAAAGATAAATTAACAGTAAATGATAACATATATATGCTAAATATATGTTTAGCATCTACAACTATTTTATGTATATACAAATTGTGTATTTGAAAAAATTAAAAAGTTAAACTAACATTGTAAATTGTATACATATACCATAAATTAGTATACTTTTGGTATCTGCAACTATTTGTTATTTATTTAGATTGCAAATATGAAAATAAAAATAAAGTAAACTTAAAAAAAATTAAAGTAAACGTAAATTTTATATGTATACCATAAAGTGATATATTTTTAGTATATTTTTGGTATTTACAACTACTTTATATTTATACAAATTGAAATTATAAAAAAAATAAAAAGATAAAGTAACAATAAATGGTATACGTATACCATTTGGTATCTACAACTACTTTTATATTTGTACATATAGGAAGTATGAAAAAAAAACTACAATATAAGGTAACAGTAAATCGTATACGTAAATCATAAATTGGTAAACTTTAGGTATATTATTGGTATCTGCAACTACTTTACATTTATACAAATTACAAATATGAAAAAAAAAAAAGAAGGTAAAAGTAAATGGTATACCTATACCATAGATTGGTATACTTTTAGTATATTTTTGGTATCTGCAACTACTTTGTATTTATATAAATTAGAAATATAAAAAATTAAAGCACAAGGTAACAGTAAATCATATATGTATACCATGATTTGGTATACATTTAGTATATATTTGATATCTGCAACTATTTTAAATTTATACTGATTAATTTAATTTAATTAATTAAAAATTTTAGTTAAATTAATTCCTAAGTATGGTGTATAAAAAATAATCAATAGATTTTTAAAAAAATAATTCATAAATGCAATTAGAAAGGAATAATATTATTAACTAATAATTTTATTTTATTTTAATAATAATATAATAAAATAAAATTATTTAGCAAATGACAATTATTGATAAAATAACAAAATTATTTTAGTTATTAAAATTTTAAATTCAATATTTGAAATTTTTAGAAGTTAAATCTTAAATTTCAATATGTAAAAAAATTTATGAATTGGATCAGTCGGACAATTGAAAATTTTAATATTATCCACTAAATAGCTAAATAATTCACTTTAGAAGAAAATTCAAATAATTCAATTTAGCAAAGCCAAGAAATAAATGTATAAAAATATTAATCATGGATTTCTAATTTATTTATAATCAACTTGATCTTCTTGTAGAATGAAAAATATAATAAATAAAACACGTGTATATAATATAATTTTATAAATAATAAAAGTAATAAAACGATGATGAATTTAGACTATACATTTGATCTTTGTATTTATAAAAGTCTAGCAAAATTGTATTTAGATGAAATGAAATTTGGCCATTTTAATTTCATCTTGCAATATATAATGAAATTAGTCTATTTGGATGGTCAATTATTTAAATTAATGCTAGATTTAAATTTGAGTTTCACGGCGCAAAAATATTACAAATAGACATAACAAATTTCAAATGATTATTTAATTATTTTATATGACTAGTTATTGAAATGGTTTATTTTGTTAATTATTTTACTAGGAATTTAAATTTTTTCTTCTATCTAAATGTTTGCAGTGATAAAAATAATATATACATAAAATAATATATATATATATATATATATATATATATATATATATATATATATATATATATATATATATATATATATATATATATATATGAAAAATGAGATAAACTCGTTTTTTATGAGGTTAAAACAATATAGAGGCTAAAATGATTTAATTAATGATACTAATAATAATTATGGAAAGCAACAAAAAAAACACAAGAGTCACAAAATGCAAAGAGTGTGTTTTTTTTTAACTATAAGTAAAGAGGTGGTAAAAAAATAAATAGAAGAGAAAAAGGGGATATAAAAATAAGTAAGAGAGGATAAAAATATTAAAAAATAATTGTAAAAATAAAAATAAAAATAAAAAAGAATATACGGTGTAATCTCCTCTTAAAAGCAACAAAACAAACAGGAGAAACTATTTGAAAATTGAAATCATAAAATCCTTAGAATAGGAAAATACTACTAAAATAGTATCCATTCTACAAAGGCAAAAAAAAATTTGCTCTCCCATCGATCAAATCCTCCTCGAAAGAAGAGTTCTTCAACGCAGCCGTCCAACTCTGAGAAATGGCAATTGACAACACAAGTCAGGATTGAGAATTTTATGACGGAAATCTCCTTGATCTCTCGCGTAATTACACTACTGTAGCACTACTATAGCATTGAAGCGAGAAGAGTTGTTTGGTTTAACTATTGGCAGCTAGCTGTAGCCCCAGCTTTTCCATCACTTGACACCTAACACATTCCCTTTGATAAACTAAAAAAAATCAACAGTTGTTAGCTGTTAAGGCACTCAAACAACTGTTAATGGTCAAAGCCCAATTTTGAAACTTTCTGTTATATTTTTACTCTATCACCCATATCATGTTGCTCTTATAAAAAATAATTATCAATAAAATATTTTTAAACTTATTTTTCTAGGATACGTTTATTTATAATAATTTAAGAATAATACATAATTATCAGTGGCAGATATAAAATTTTAAATTAATAAGAACTGACGATAACAAAATAATTTATAATTAAAATATAAATTATGATTAATAAATAATAAAAAAGTCAATATGAAGATTTCATAATAGATCCGGTTTTAGAATCAGTGAAAGTAGAAGATCACGGGTCAAAAGTTCAACTGGAGTCAAACCGAGATCGAACAGTAATTAAATTAAATATATAATAAATATTATATATAATATATTAATCAATATTACCTATTAAAAATCACGATAAATAAAATATATCTAAATAAATTAAATTAATTAAGTAAATATTAATTAATAACCTAAAATTAATTGAGATTTTTGTATACTGATATTATTTCAAATTCATAGTTGCTATGTTTATCTTTCTTATATTCTTTATATCTATAACCTGAAAATATATTATATCTAAGAATAATAAGTTATGTTTAAGATTCTTGGATTTTTACCACTTCTTGTCTAATTTTAGATTAAAATTATTTACTTTATTATATTTACTAATAAATTATTATTAAATTAAACATTCTTGAACAAATAATAGTAAGACTAATAAATCCAGTGGGCTTTAAATTTATCAACGAGTTCTTATATTAAAATGGATGAAACTGGAGCCAAAATCCCTTTCTTTCTTTTTGTTCGTTTATTTTTTTATTGTGTATAAAATTTTTATTGTTTTTGAGTCTGCTATATGGTATCATTTTCCACTGGCCCTTATATGTGTATATATACTCGTACTAATTTTAATAATTTGAATGGGGGCTTAACTGGACCCTTATTGGGTCCACCCCTGATAATTATTACAATATTATTTATGATGTTTAAAATAATTACTATATTAACATTTAAAATTATTAATATGTATAAAAATTAAATATATTTTTCTTAACTAATACTTTTTATTTTATAACATATTAAAATTGAAATAATATATGTATATATAAATATATAAACAATTATACTCATATGATTACTTTATAACTCACTAGCAAATAGCAACTACTATTAAATTTTTATCAAATGACTAATATTTATCAGGTATCGGCATCGCTGCCAACTTTCAACCGCTACAAATAGTTAAATCTTATATAAGTATAGATTTTTTTATTTTTAGCATTATATGAGTATTAGATGGTAATCATAATAAGTTGCCAGCTAATAATAATGGAAGGTAATATTGACACTTCTCAAAAGATTTTTCACACTTATATTATTATTATTTTTTCCTTACAATTAATATTATTCATTAATTTTCATACTTATTTTTCATTAACTCCTACAAAGACGAGGAAAAGTCTTTTTTTAATACAATTTAATTTTCCTTCAAAAAATTATTTTTAAATGTTTAATCAAAATAATATTAATGGTAATAGTGATGATATTTTTTTTAACATAATTTCCTTCTAACTTAAAAAAATGATGTTATATATAAATTTTTACAAGAATTATTATTAATAAGATTTAAAAATATATTTATTGCTATTTTTAAATTTATTATTTTGTGATATAGCTTTTTTATCACCATAAGTGTACATGTCAATTATAGCTAGTAGTTTTAAAAGAGTAAGGATGTCAAACCCACAATGAGAGAGATTGAGTACTAGTGTTTTAAAGTTTTTTAATATCTAGTTGAATAAATTGATAATTTGTTGGTTTCATTAAGTACTAAATTAAAAAGTAATTAACGAACAAGCAAATTAATCAATTAAATGAACATTCATAGAAAAATACTTAAGATTTAGACTTCAATTAACTTTTATAGCTTGTAGGTCATGTGTATTATTATCTTTGCTTCAAGGATTGCAAGGAATTGAAGATATCTCTCCCTTAATTGAATAAAGCTCTCTCTTAAGGTAAATTACTTATACTTTATTCAACTCCGTGTCTACTCTATTTGGATGAAAAATAATCATCTAAATATACCCATATTTTTATGTGGTAACTCTTAAAGATTTCAATCCCATGAATAAATTATTCACTTTCATTCTTGTTACTTCATGGATTATCTTAGATTATGCAAATGGTGTCTAAACATTCATACAAGAAATAAGTTCAAGATTGATTAATTTCAAACAATAACTCATCACCAAAAAAGAGTATACACAATACAAAAAACACTCAAGTTAGTTTATATCCAAATCCTAGTTAGAAATTTAGCTATTTACCGCGAGAGAAAAGAAATAATACTAAGTTGCATTGAAATTAATAAAAGCATCATTATAAGTGCTAAAAAAAAAAAAAAGAGTAAGAGCAAACTCAATGAAGAACTACAAAATCAAAACTCCAATGAAGAGGACGGTCTCTTTAAATCTAAAATAGCAATTTATTCTTGAGGTGTTATGATATATTATAAGATTTGATTGATGTCTTTCCATATACATGAATATTCTAGTTTCCATATTAGTATTAATTGTATTTTCCTTATTGGAAAAACTTCCTATTTCTTTCTCTTCTGTACTCTATATAAAGGGCTTAATACTATTGAATGAAACAACTAGAAAAACTATTATCTTTTCTATATTATTTGTTCATGTTTTTCTCCATTTTATTTATAACACGTTATCAGCACGAATCGTTTTACAATATTGTTCATAATTTTGGATAGCTTGTGGTTTGCTACAACTTAACTAAGGCGAAAAATTTGAAAAAATAAAATTCAATATTTATGGTAAACAATTTTTATCTAATTAATTACTATTATTATTAATATTTATGTATCAAATACATTTTTTTTAAGAAAAAAAAAACTAAATCGTTTTTTTTTAAAAAATCGTTTGAACATATTGGGCTAATTAATTTGAAGAAATCATTTTTTTCTTCTCTCTTACAATCATTTATCTCAAATTGTTTTCTTTTTTTAGATTTATAAAGATTTGATATACTATTTAATGATTAATCAATTAAATTCTAGTTCCTGAAGAACTAGCATTATATTTTAAATACTAGTTCCTGAAGAACTAGTATTATTTATAGTTCCTAAAGAACTAATTAAATAAATAACTAAGCTATGAGTTTCTAGAGAATTAGTATTATATTTTAAATTCTAGTTCCTGAAGAACTAGTATTATTTATAATTCCTGAAGAACTAATTACATAAAGAACTAAACTATGAGTTCCTGAAGAACTAATAATAATTACAGTTTCTGAAAAACTGGTATTCCCTATAGTTCTTGAATAATTGGTATTCTCTACAGTTTTTGAAAAACTGATATTCTCTACAGTTCATGAAGAATTGATATTCTATATAGTTCCTGAAAAACTAATTAAAGTAAACAAATTCATTAAAAAATCATTAAATGTTCCTGAAAAACTAAATGCATTGTCTACAAGTCTTTAAAAGACTGATTTTATTATGATTTTATATTAGACAATGTTAACTGATGGGCCTCGACATCATGAGTAAGAATTATTTATACTAGTATCACTCTTTCGAGTAATCAAATAAATAAAATAGACACCCTTGAAAAATTGATATTTTATGTCCCTAAATAACTAATAAATTTGATTTAAGCTACATGCATTGAATAAATTGGATATCAATAAAATACCTGCGTATGACCATAATATTAAGGTAAACCTTTTTGCTTTGATTTTTCTGTTTTGGGTGCTTCATTGTTGTTTATATGTATTGGAATTATGGGTATGGCCTATTTGATTTACCAACCAAATTGCAACTTTTAGTTGGTTATCAATTATAACAACATATTTTATGCATAGTTTTAAAGTTATGGCTTATAATTTTTTTTGGCATAAAATCTGACCCTAAATTATTTATTTATTGATTGATTAACTTGCTTTATGGGAAAATGGTGATCTTACATTCATATTAATAGGTTTACTTGATTCATTAAATTGAGATTGATCCTACTAGTGTATATATTATTACATATCCTTCGGTCTTAACATCTCAACTCAAAATTTATTTTACGGACAATACATGTCTCATACATATATATACATATTTGTTAGTTGAATAGCCTACAAGAAAGTTGTGTGTGTTATATATGTTTTGAATTTACTTATGTTAATGTGTATTAGATGTGAAAACAATTAGAGATTTAAATGTGAGATGAGATTAATATAAATTATATAAGTAACATGGTTTTGTTAATTTGTGAATTTATGAATTTATTTTCGGATTGCATACATTATTGGATTTATGTTGGTGTAAAAAAGCATAATTAGTACTTACCTTTCCTTGGTATGATAAATTATGAATTTAATGTTTGTTAAAATTAATATTAATTTATTTTATGATTGGTCTATTTAGATATATTTTAAATATATGCAAATTAAGTTATTTAAATAAAGTGAAGTATAGTGAATTAAAGTTTGGTTGATAATTTTTATATGCTCTTGAATTCAATGGAAATAATTTTTGATGTGAGTTGTTGATAATGAAATGCATTTAGATGCTAGCAAAAGCAAAAGCTATTATCTACTTAAACCTCATTTAAGTGAGGATTTAAAGGTTGAATATCTTACTATTAATGATTTTTATATTTTCTAGAAGAGTTTTAAAGATAGATATAATCACTTGAAATATGTGGTACTACCATAAACTCAATATGATTGGTTAAACCTACACCTACAAGACTTGAAATATATTTGAGAATATAATTTAACCATGTTTAAAATTACTTCACAGCTGAAATTGTGCGGTAATAAAGTTACATGCTCTTGTACTAGCAATATAAAAAGTGAAAATTTACAAATATTATTTTTCTAGTGGTTGCAAAGAATAATTGTTAATAAGAAATCATCAAACAATGCCTACTAGTACAACTGTATTCCCTGAAGTGAATACTATAAATCATTTGGTAGATAATGAGAATTCTGAAAGAATAATTGCTAATGAGAAATCATCAAATAATACCCACTAGTACAACTGTATTCCCTGAAGTGAATACTATAAATCATTTGGTAAATCATGAGATTCTAAAAGAGGAACCGCCCATATAGAGGACACAACTCAATTCAATATTGATGATTTTATGTAAACTCCTTGAAGGAGTAATTTGTAAGGATTTTATAAGTTGTGTATTATAATGAGTTATTTAATTACTATTTTATCCCTAGTATATATGCACAATATATTGCGTTGAACCTGCAATTCAAGCATTGAACTTATAGTTCAACAATTAAAAGTTTGGCATGAATGCCATTGTGTACATCATATATACTCTCCCTTGAAACTTGTATAAGGACATGAGTCATAAATTTTTTCTGTGCCATGAATATATTAAATCTATCTCAATGTGCGATAATGGGTCCATAAAAAAAACTATGAATTTATTTTGATGAGGCATATTTTTCGATATTAGGGGGAGGAAAAGCACCTACAGTACTAAAGAATGTCGATAAATTTATTAGAAGGAAAACCCTTTAAATAATTTTGGTCCATGTACAAGTTAGAGTGAACCAGAAGTTCACAAAAATAATACAGTTGCAACAAATTGCAACTTAACTGCCAAATATATTTATAGATGCTAAAAGAGTGACAAAGTCTCATATTGCAGCTGCTAATACCCTAGCAAGGGTTGTGATTCCAATTGTAAATAGAAAATCAATCAATCTCACTACACGCCATAAGCGTGGATAGTAAATTGGAACTAAAGACAAAAATCCGCGGAAAAGAAAAGTAGCCCCATTCATAAAATCTCCTGAAGAGAAACCTCATGAACAGGAAGATCTCAGTCAAAAAGCTATAGCTAATTATGAGACACAGACTGAGACAACGGAACAATTAGATCCTCCAGATGTGGCTTCTGGAGTTGATGATCATATAAATGAAAACTATGAGATCTCAATTACCTTGTGATATAAGAAAGAGTTGATAGAAATTTAATTATCGTCGACGATGAATTTGCCTCAACAGTAGCTTTTGCTGTGACAAGAAAAAATATGGATCTATAATCTATAAGTATAACTGAATATTAGCATAAACATGATTGATCATCATGGAATGAGGCAATTAAAGTAGAGCTATACTCGTTCTATCATTGATTATGAGAAAAATAATTCTCTTATTATGGAAATGATCATGTTCCGATACTTAATTAATATGGCAGTTAATGAAAGACTTATTGTACGCCTTATGAAAGTAATAAGAGTTCCAGAATGACTAAGTATATTATAAATGAATATACATTAAACATATGAAATATATTTCATCAAATTGCAAAAATCTATGTATGGATTAAAGCAATATGGACATGTGGTATTATTATTTTGAGTAAATTCTTATTGAAAGAAAGATATGTGAATAATACACTATGTCCATTTGTATTCATAAAAAACCATAAAATGGTATATGTTATTATTGCAGTATAAGTTGATTTAAATATCAATGTGACTCCTAATGAACTCAAATAAATATGTACCTGTTTGAAAAGTGAGTTTGAAATGAAAAATTTAAAGGAAATGAAATTTTGTATTGGCCTGCAGACCGATTATTAAGGAGTCATAATACACCAGTATGCTTATGTGGAAAAGATATTTAAATACACCAGTATGCTTATGTGGAAAATATATTTAAGCAATTTTTGCATGGATAAATCTTCTCTCTCAACCACACTAATAGGTGGTCCGCCCACTAGAAGTGAAGAGAGATCCTTTTAGACCTAAAAAAGATAATAAAGAGCTGTTTGGTATTGAAGTACCATATATAAGTGCTATATGACACTCTTGTGTCTTACAAATTGCATCAGGCCTGATATTGCATTTGCAATAAAAAAATTCCTAGCTAGGTATAGTTTTGCACCTACAAAGAGATATTAGAGTGGTGTAAAAAGTTATCTTCAATATACTATTAATATTATAATTCATATTTGAAATTGGTCTATATGCAAATATTGGTTATTTGCTTAGTTTTTATGATGGTAGATTTTAGACTGGCTATGTATGCACTTATAGTGGTACTGCAATTTTATAAAGATTTTTATGGTCCTGAAGTACCTCACTAAAAGATACTCCCATTGTATTTTGAGAATAATGCAATTTGAATTGCACAAATTAAAGGTGGTTATATTAAGGGTAACGAAGTAGACATAAACTTCACCCAAATTCTTGTATATATATAAGCTCCATAAGAGATATCCACCAAATTCGCTTGAGTGACAATTTAACAGACTTATGTATTAAGTTTTTACCTAATGTGGTATTTAAACGGCATCATTTCATCAATTAGTATACGCCGTGTTAAAATCTGTCATCATCAGGGGGAGCGAATTAGTATATGATTGTACTCTTTTTCTTTAGTCAAGTTTTTATCCCACAGGGTTTTCTTGGACAAAAGTTTTAATGAGGCAATCTGTGCAATGAAAAAATAGCGCATGAAATATACTCTTTTCCTTAGATATGTTTTTTCTCACTGGGTTTTCTAATAAGGTTTTTAACGAGTTATATTCATAGCGCAAGTAATATCCTAAGGGAGTACTACAAATAAATTATTATATGTGGATATTACTTAAACATCATTAAATATACGATTTGACAGCTTGGCAGATTTGTTTACAAAGACACTCCTTACAATCACATTTGAAAAGTTAGTCAACAAAATTAGTATGCGTCAGCTAAGAGATATTTGATAGAAATCATATTTTCATGAGGGGAAGATTTTAATGCACTGTACTCTTTTTTCCTTAGCATAGGTTTTGTCCCATTGGGTTTTTCTAGTAAGGTTTTTAACGAGACAGTGTTATGGCGCAAATTCTTATAAGAATAATGTACTTTTTTTCCTTTACTAAGATTTTTTTTCCACAGGGTTTTTCCTTAGTAAAGTTTTAACGAGTCATATTTTTTGTAAAAGATATCAAGAGGGAGTGTTATGATATATTATAAGATTTGATTGATATCTTTCCATATACATGAATATTCTAATTTTCATATTAGTATTGATGGTATTTTCCTGATTGGAAAAACTTCCTATTTCTTATATTTTCCTGATTGGAAAAACTTCCTATTTCTTTCTCTTTTATACTCTATATAAAGGGCTTAATACTATTGAATGGAACAACTAGAAAAACTATTATCTTCTCTATATTTTTTGTTCATATTTTTCTCTATTTTATTTATAACATGATATTTAATTTACTAACTAATTATTTATCTAAAATGGAAATCTATCATAAATCTTGAGTATTATTTTTAGAGAATTTCTTCGACGCCAAAAACCTGCTCTAAAGTCAAACCTGCTTTAAAGTCAAAGAAAATAATAAATAAATAGGAGGTCTAAACTTGAGCTTCTAAGTATAGGATTCCAAGAAAAGCATCATAAATTCCGCGTTAACGTAGGGGCTTGTGCTTCTTCCATTACACGGCCACGTATGATTTTTTTAAATTATGAAATTTAATCCACTGGCCAAAAATTTTGCACGACCCATGCTTCTGCCGTTGCGTGGGCTCGTGCTCCAACAAGCTTGGGATGCTGCACGTTCTCATGTGTTGTCTCCTGCACGAGTCCATACGGCTCCTTTCTGCGACTTTTAGCTCTTTTCCTTATTTTTGCTGCTTTTCTCTTATAAATTCTTCATTTTCTGTATAATTCGTACTTCAGTTAAATAATGTGTAATGTGATAATATTAATCTTCTATTCATCAATAAACAAACAAATTGGTTATAAATTTTAGAGAAATTCGTGACCAAAATCAAGCACATCTTACCTTATTAAAAAAAAGATAGTTTAAGTTTTTTTTTAAAACTTAATATCATAGCTTTTAAATTGTTTGCTATCTTTCTATAAGATTTTTTTAATTAAAAAATATTATTTTTATTTTATTTATAATATATGAAAATAATAAAATTCATGCAACATAACATGTTGGTGTTTGAAAGAGTTTAATATATTAAAAAAAATTAAATAATAAGGAGATTAATTAAAAATCTTCTAATTTTGAAAAGTTAAGAATGATTTATAAGACCAATTAAAAGTTATTATGGAATACTAAAATTAAAAAAAAAATTCTTTTTTCTTTTGATAATTAACTTAACACATACAAAACATAAAGACACTATATGCCACTTAATAAAATCATTGTAATTTTAGGAATGAATTGAAAAAGAAATTTTTATTAGCTTAAGCATGAAGTGATATATATACTATATATACTATACACACACACGTTAAGCTAGCAATGTAAAATCCAAGATAAGAGTATATAAAACTATTAACGCAGCAACACATTATACACATATTTTTTTTTTTTATAATTTTCTAAAAATATACTTAAGGTTGATAAGAGGGCATTATGGCCAATTATAGAAATAAAAATAATATTAAAAGTGCAAAAAAAAAAACTTTTTGAGAGTGCTAATACCGCCTTTCATAATAATTTACCAATAAATAGTAATCAATTATCAACTAACTAATAAAAGTTAGTCATATTCACTTATGTTCATTTGAATAGATTAAATCAATAAATAGTTAAATTTGTTTTGATAGCAAATCATGATGAGTTATTGTGCGACACAATACCAACTCTTAATTAATTGATTTCCATATCAATGCTAAATGAAACAAAGACAGTAACTTAATCCCTACTCCTCAATCGCCCAACAGGCAAAACCAGCACAAGAATTGCTTACTGGAGTGGGTCCCTTCACCTATTTATTTATTTAATTTTTTTCTGCCAACGTCCATTCACCTAATTTAAAATCTTTATTTATAAATAATCTGGCTTTATTATTAAATTAATGCATATACTTTTTTATAAATGATGAAAATTTGTAAATCTCAACACAATTTCATATGGTTAAATTAAAACACATTAATATTATATTTTAATTTTTTATTAAATTAATCAATATTATTAAATATATTTTCACTTATTTTTTATATTATGAGATTAAAAAATGGAAATATCATTTTATGATTAGATTTTTTTTTTAAATTATTTTTTTGGGTAGAATAGATCATAGAGCAAACTTATTTTCCATCCAGGCAATATTAATTTCTGCTCGTCTCTGCCACGTCTTCAGTTAAATAATAATTAGTCAATTTGTTAAGTCTTGCACGTTCACTCAACAATTCCTTCCAGATATTCTGCATTTTCGAATGTTGAGAATTTTTTAAGTTGCGAATGATTATTATTATAATATATTTATTTTTTTCTCTGACCTCTATCTTACTAAAGGAAAAATAAATAAATAAATAAAAGTACATTACATAAATAATTTTCATTAAATGATAAATCAGAATTAAATATTAATCAAATTAAAATAATTATATAATTTAGTTAACCAAATCAAAATATTAAAATTCACTTAAATCGGTTAAATTATACGTTTTTAGTTCAAAAATGAAAATCATGAAATGCCTTTCAATTTAAATTCAAATATATTATAAATATTTATCATTTATAACAATGGAATTCCTGATTTATTTATATAAGAAAATAAAAAAAATTTAAATTTTGGTATGAAATAATGTTACATAATATTAAAAATAAATATTATATATCATAATATTTCATATATGCAATTATACAAACTAATTGATAAATTGGAATTCTTAATTTATTTATCCAGAAAATGAAAAAAAAATTAATTGATCAGTTCAATGTTAAATGAAATTCTCTAACTGAACCAAAAACAAATTTTTTTTTTAATTTTTAACTTAAATGAATCAATTATTTTACTTAATTAAATTTATTTAACCAAATTACATTAATTTAATTTTTCATTTTTTACCGATTAATGCTCACGCCAATCCTTAGCCACCATTTTATATTCTTCTTATGCTTTTGATTAATTTTTGCAATAAATAAAAATTTTCTTAACAAATTGAATTCTGGTTATATATATATATATATATATATATATAGGTAGATTGAGTCTACTATATCACTTATAAATTAAATTAATAAAAACATGACACATCAATTAATGATATCAAATTCCTCATAAATTATAGTATGATTGTGATTTAACATCATTAATTGACGTATCATATTTTTATTAATTTATTTTATAAATAATATAATAAATTTAATCTATTTGAAAATTTACCTAGCATAATTATTCATAATAAAATATAATGAAGTATGATTAAAACTTTGCTTAAAAACATAATAAGTGACATTACAAACTTACCTTTTAAAGCAAAATGCAATCTATGAAAAAAAAAATAATATAAAAGATTTTGTTTCCAATTAGGCATGTGGAACATTCAATTATTACACTATAAAAAGAAAGATTTCCACCGAACGCCTCCTCGTACTGTTGGGATTGTCGGTGGTTCAATAATTTCTTTTTATTCGTGATAAAAAGATTGTACATGTCGTACTATTTAAAAAAATATTATTAATTATTTATTAATTAATAAATTTTATCATTATTTTTTTATTTTATAATAATAATTATTTTAAAAAATTATATATAAATTAAAAAAAATATTAAATATTTTTAATTTTTATTGAGATAAAAAAAATATTTTTATTTTATCATTAAAAATAATAAATATCATATAAAAAGAAGATAAACTAAAGTTAAAAATAAAGGTGAAATTAAAAAAATATAATAAATATTATATATAACTCTTAGAATGATAATTAATTTGAAATAATTTTTTTTAAATGATTATTATTATGAAACGAATAGAATACTATATTTTTCACTTATATCTTTGTTTACACACATTTTTTACTATATTTTTTTACTAATTTTGAGAATATATAAATACTACAAATTTCAATTAATAGAATAAAATATATAAATATCTATATCTACTCTTAAAATAGGCAAGTATATTAAGACATTCTAAAAAAAATAATAGACAAATTTTCAAGTAGGAGGGAGTAACAAACTACAAAAAATATGCAAGTATTTTGTCTACAGTTTTGCATTTAGGAGTATTTATTTACCCCCTCTATTTCCAAAAAAATTATCCACTATTTATTAGGATGTCTCAAAATATTTATTTAATTTAAAATAAATATAAATATTTGTCCTATTTTATTTTTACTAATTGAAAGGTAAAATACTTATTATGTATTCTCAAAATTAATAAAAAATAGTAATAAATGAGTATGTAATGATATAAGTGAAAAAATATAATAAATTTTATGAATCTACAAATAATTAATGATATTTTATTAAATTATATGACAAAATAAAATAGACAATCTTTTTAAAGTGTTATATACTTTAGGAATGAGGGACATTTGAATAATTTTAAGGATTTGACCAAAATAGACAAAAATAAATAAATAAAGTTCTGTTACTGGTAGACTAATAATTTTTGTAGTATTCATCATTTGATTATCCTCGAGGGAACATCCCAGACAACCAGTATTAAGAAATATACAAATAAGAATGTATTAAAAATATATATGTACAAATAAGAAATGTATTAAAAATTATTATTTAGCCAAAAAGTGTCACACTTTGAATCTAATGGCACGTGACCGACATTAAGATATAGGTAATACATGTGACTATTAGCGTCCATAGTAAACTTGATAGCATACTAAATAATAAAATCACTATATAATATGATTATAAGCCCACATGTTAAGCAGATCTAATTAAACATCAATTCAAACCAAGTACACTGGGCTAACATCTAACTCATCCTAACATGTTAAATATCATATAATTAGTTTTTGCTTAACAACCATCTTATCAACTTAGAAGATACATATATAATACAACTGATAATTAAATAAAACACAGGTAATAGAGGTAATATTACGGAGTTCTAAAACTATAATACAATTGTACAAATATCTTTTACATAATTCAGTACTTATTAATACATAATATTGCCCAAAGACAAATGGCAGTATAACTTAATTTAAAATTTATTCACAAGCTCATTCCATAATCTGAAAAAATAAATTGAACAAAAATGAACGTTCGACTCAGTGAATGATACTAACTAATATATTAATAAGGTGTCATATAAACATATATCTAATGTTCATGCCCGTGCAATGTGTCACAAAAATAAACAAATTACACAAATAAATATGGATGAAATATAGTCCATAGTATCACACTAAATCTCAACATGAGGAGTCGATCTCCCAATGCTAGCTCTCTTAATCTAATAATCAGTTTCTTATATCCAATGAGCCTGACCGTCACTGATATTGTCACGACCCATCTTTGAGCCGCGACTGTCCTAGGGCATAGGGAGACATAAGGTCACCTAAACCCGTAAAACAACCTATAACTCATAAACTAATACCATCACGTTACCCTTAACCTAAGATCGTAGCCATAATTCCCATGTAATAGTCATTCAACATCTAAATTCATTTTCATATTTATCACTTTTGGGCTCCATTTTCTAGTATTTTAATGCAACTCAGGTGAATATTAATTAAGTATCTGAACTATATTGAGATAATACCCAACCACACATACTAATATATTCTATGTTATATCATTATTACAGATTTTTAACAAAACATGGAGCTCTAAAGTGAAACCTCCAAAATTATAACAAAATATGTACATGATGATACCCAAAATCAGCAACGCAATTTCCAAGTGGAGATGCAGAACTTGGAATTTACCTTGCCAAATCGTCAACTGATCTTAAAAATAAATAAGCACTACGGGGTGAGATAAAGTTCAGTGAGTACATAATAAAACTGTATAAAATAAGCAAATGATAGGTGGTTTAGTGATGATTTCTTATAGCAATGAAGTGAAACGAATCAAGAATCATTCTTATGGAATAGTTTTCCATATACAGTAATTATTGCATTTTTAGCAGAATATTTCCTTTATGGAAACGGTGTGTTTCCCACATTATCATTATCACTTGAGTGGCGGCTTACGCCTTGCTCACTCCCATATCAGTCACACGTACAACTGATCGGATCGCACGTACTGGGGCCATAAACCCTTCCCAGCTAGGGTTCGGATACTCTTTACCCTATCCGCAGGTTCATTACCATTGTGCACAATGTCTGATGTATTGCCCCACATCAGAGGGGTATTCTGCTTGCCACGATATCATTAAAACATTTTTCCTTTCCATCCATGAAATACTTCAATGGATAACATATCAATAAATAATCAAATTTCCCATCATTGATCATATTAGGAAATGAAGCAATAAGGCTCATTTGGCCAAGTGCCATAAGAGATATTTAATTCAATAATTGGTAAAGCATATCATGCATGCCAAAGAATTGCAATGCATTTTAATTAGAAAAGTGATCCAACATTTAGACTTATATTTAAAGCACAAGAAATGTAATATTATTAGGTACTCACCTCTTGCTCCTTTGCTCCTATATTGATAGTTCTAACGCAGAGTATAACAAGGCTCTTCGGTATCCCGAGCAATGCCTTTACCTTTCGATTCTACAAATACACCCAAATAATCATACATTAATTCCTACTCCTTTAACTTGCTAATCTCATTCTAACTCAACTTAACATTAACTTCTTACTATTAATCACCAAACACATTCCAATACATTAAACAATAACATACATAAACACATTAATTATTTAATCATTTTATTTCAAAATCCCATGTTGTCCAAATCCTTTTATTAAAACAATTAGGTTCCTTTTCCTTCCTAATTCCTTAATTAAATTTTATGTTTATCAAACTAATGCTTAAACAATCAACATTCATTCATCCATTGAAACTATCCTCTTCCAATTCTCATAAACCCTAACTTTACCAAATTGGGATGATTTGGGGAAAACCCAAAATTACTCAATCAAATCTCAAATTGATCTTGCCAAGATAAAATTAATGTTATGCAAAGCCTACCATAACAATCAAACATCAAACTACACTTCACATTACATACTTTCCTTATATCATGCATTATGCCTTCAAGAATTTCAATTTTTGAATAAAATCTCTAAATTCAAATTTTACATTTTTAAACCACTTTTCAACATCCCAAATAACCTTAGATATTGTTAAAAAAAATTTTGGACACTTCCCCTAAAATTCCTAGTTTGGCCGAACCTTATGCAAATTTTTCTTCATTGATCTTTCATGCTTCCCTTGTTATTATTCACCTATTAAACCCCAAATCCTTAACCCCAATTCTCATATTTCATCACTTAACATGCCAAACTAACTCCTCTTCAAATCATTCCACCAAAATCCAATTATAGAAATCAAAAGAAAAGGAATAATTGCCAACAATTTATCATACTTAGGTTAAGGAAAGAAATGAATCACTTAAGCAATAAATCTCACCTTGAAATGCTCCAAATTTAGCTCTAAGTTGAAGAACAAGTTGGGAGGATTTTATCTTTGGTGAGGGTGAAATTTTTTTGGTGTAGGTTACAAATGAAATGGTTTAACATAATTTCATTTTATATACAAATAAAATCAATGGTGGTGATTTGATCACACAAAATCAATGGTCACATTTTTACTTGAAATGGAGGGCTAAGATTGATCAAGATGGATGGTTGAGATGGCCCTTAGGTGTATGGTGACTAAGCATCAAAATAATGAACACCATCATCACCAAAGTGAACATAATCATGGTGATGGAAAAGTAGGAGGCTTAGGTGTAAAATTGGCATAAATCAACACATATGGCTAACCTAATTCCCTTCTCATCCTAACCCCTAATTAACTTATTATAACCATTCTTTAGTCAAGTTCCACCAAAATTTGAGGCCTTAGGGCCGGCCATTCCATGGGCTTGGGCTTTGAGTCCAAAAGCCCATCAACAAGCCCACCCGAAAACGTTTCCCGAACTTAAAAATTTTTCGTAACTTTTTCCTTTCCCTTTCACTTGGCATTTTAAATCTTACCTTCCCATATCATATTAAGCCTAAACTAAGCCATATTGCCTAAAATTAATTCAATAAAACATACAATAAATATTCCTATCTCATAAATGTACACACTCAAGCATTTAGCATCAACAAGAGTTTCTGTCATCCTATCACTATGTCATTGATACTATACCCAAAAATTTATATTTTATGGTATTATTATAACTCTGATGAGTTATGGAGACCTTGGGTATTACAGATATGTACCATACAGCCCTGATTTGATTGACAACGGCCTTGATGGTGAGCAGGTTCAGCCAGCATCCATCAGTCTAGCTAATCTTCTCAATCTCATCATAATCATAATTATATACATAAATCCTAAGTGGTATTGTATCCTCACAATCCTATCAATTAACCACAACCATTATGCTATAACGAATATCAATTCATTAACTACAATCAAATGTTAATATGCATTTATGCAATAATAATGCATAATATACATATATATATACATATAGTAAATGCAAATGCATGAGAATAAAAAATAATATATTAGGGAGTATCACTTACCTAGTAAACGACGTGTCTAATCGACTTCTCTCTAAAGTGCAATCTTTGACGTCAGGAGGATACCCGAAACATCGACTCTAAATAATAGATGATATTATCAGAACACGAATGACTTGCTTATCAATAAATAACTAAAAGACTATTGAGATTATTGCCGAAATTTCGACAGAATCTTTTTTAAACTATGACATTACCCAATAACAATAGAGAAAATAGACACTTCAAAAATAATCTCAATCATCTGCTCAACTCAACATAACATCTATGACCCCTTATGGGCCAACCCAACTCACAAACAACTTCTCAATAAGCAAAACAACCTTAATTTATCAATTATCAATTAATTCTAATAAATATAACTTAAAATCAACCATAACACAAAAATAATTGAAATTCAAGAGTTTTCAAGTTACTCTTGCAAATTTCGATCGAACGAAAGATGAGAATCTCACCGGAATGACAAGACGAGCTGCTGAGTTGAGATCTCTGGAGTGTCGCCAGAAACCCCACCGGTGCCACCACCATCCGGCCACATGCCGCTGTGGACGGTGGTCCTAGAGGTTGAAGAGTTATACCAAACTGCTCATCTCGACGTTAGGAGCATGAATATACCCCTCACTCTCCCTCATTAGCCACCGGAAATCAGGCTTCAAAGTTTTGGCATCACATCTTCCGATCTCTTTCTCTGGTCGACGAAAGGTGGCAAACTTGGTACCAAATTGAAGCTGGTGAATAGAGGATTCTAATGCATTTTGAATTGTAGCTCGGATGAGAGAGATATGACTGTTTAAATTATCGGTCGCTTGAGTTCGCCTGAAATTTGCAATAGTTAGCTTTGGGACATGCATTTTGGCACCATATGGTATCTGATCAGAATGATTTTAGTCCCATTGGCTTCATCTGGATGTTAGCTTTCCAACCCAATTGGCAGTGCATCAATCGGAGTTCGGTGACAAAATTATGGCCAGAAAATCATCGACTGTCCCTTTCCTCTTTTTCTATTTTTCTTCCTTTTCTTCCTCTTTTGCCTCTTATAACAAGTAACCATCAAATTTCTTAATTTGCAGGTCAAGCAGCCATTCCAAGGCTACCACATGGTGATCTTGGGTTGGTCCCCCCTTATTATTTATTTTTTCTACATTTTAAAAATTTGTAGAAAATTTATTGTAAGTCCAATAATTACAAATAAATAGTTATTAAATTTCTTATGAAATATACTTTAATTTGATATATTAAAAATAATTAAACATAAAATTGATTTCTAAATTTTTAAAATTTAATATTCAATATCATAATATAATTTCTCAAAAATAACCACTATAATATTTTCATAATAATATAAAAATATTTTCTTCAAGTATATACACACATATAACATTTAAATAAAATTACAATTAATAATACATATTCAAATCATAAAATATATAAAATCCAATAAAATATAATTTCAATTATACATTTAGTAAGAAATTAATTAAATAATATATATTCGCATTAAAATAGAATTTATAAAATAATTGAAAATTCAAGATATTACAAAAAGTATTAAAAATTATAAGGTTGGTATATATTTAGTTTGAAAATTAATTACTTCATTTCAATTCAAAGTTAGTTTATTTATTAAAATATTACTTAGCTTAATTTGATAAAAGAAATTAATTTTAAGGCTAATACTTATATGATATTTTTTTTTAATATGTATATATATTATATATTAAAGTAGATGTTCAAAAAAGAAAATTTAATATTAAATAAATATATAATTTTTACCAAAAAATATTATATTATATAATATAAATATTATCGCAATTGTTGAAGTATACAACCAAAAAATATTACAACTTAGTATAGGCGTGAAATAAATTCAAATAGATCAAATGTCTTATTAAAGAATTATCCATATTAAAAAATTAATACACTTTTAATAGTATTTGGTCATTCATAAATTCTTCTTTTCATTAATAAACTGAAGAAATTATTTGGCAAAAAAAAAAAAAAACTGAAGAAATTGTGTTATTTGGTTATTAAAATAAAAATTTGTCGAAAAACGAAAAACTAATTAGTAAAAAATAAAATACTCTTTTTGTCTTAAAAAGATTGTCCACTCTATTTTTTCATATAGTTTAAGAAAATATCATTAATTGCTTGTAAACTTAAAAATTTTATTATATTTTTTCACTTATATCTTTACATATACTCATTTATTATTATATTTATTATTAATTTTAAAAATACAGACCTTTCAATTAATAAGGGTAAAATGAAAAAATACCTATAATTACTTTTATAGAAAAAATATTATATAACCTAATATTTTTATCTCAATTTTTTGTTTCAGTTGATGTGGTATCATTGCATTGGAAAATGTTTTATATAATACATTTATAAAAAAAAATTTGACAAATAAGATAATGTTATATTAGTTGGAATAAGAAGTTGGGATAAAAATATTGAGTTATATAATATTTTCTTTTTTATAATGGAAAAATATTTTAAAATATTTTAAAAATAAGTAGTCGACACTATTTAAAGAATAAGAGAGTAAAAAGTTAATATTACGTGTAAGTGTTGAAAAATAAATTAATTAATGTATGTGGCCCATGGCCCATTATTTTAGAGAGAGCAAGTTTTGGTAATGTAAAATGGCAGTGGTTAGATCATGGGAACCTGAGCAGAACTCAGAACATATATAATAGATATCTCTATATAAAGGGAAGGATCCGTTGATTTCCTCATTCTTCGTTAGCCCATTTTCTCTCTTCTTTTTCAGTCTTTTTTATTTCTCCACCGGAGCAGGCCTAAAGTTCAATAGGACTGCAGGTAAATTCTGATCTCATCAATCTGTTTTCTTTTTTTTTTACTATTTGATCTGTTTTGGCAAATGGGCAATTTTGTTTTAGTGTTTGGTGATGTGGGTTTGTGTTAATATTAAGTAGTTGGCCTGTTTATGAGTTGGGGTTTTGTTTTTTGTATGATATTCAGTTTGTATGAACAGATCTATGGTTTTTATTCTGTGCATAGATCCAGTTGTGGATCTTGTGGTTCAAGATGCTTGTAAGTGGAATTTGTGCATTTTGTTTTGAGATTTTTTATTTGTAGTTTTCTATAACTTGGGATCTGTAATTGCCAACACAGTGGACTCAAATTTATAGATCTGGATTTTCATGTCATTTGTTTATTTCTTGAAAGTTGAAACTAGATAAATCAAAACCTTGAAGTTGATTGCAGCTGCCAAGTTCAATGTAATTTGGGTGTGTTTGCGTAATTTAGCTTTTGGTTAAGTATTTTAATCTGCATGCATCTTAACTGAATTTATACTGCAAAATTTTAGTTTAGTGGGAAAACTTGTTCTTCAAGATCTACCATTTTTTCTGTGATCAAGCAAGAGTGATTGTTTCTTTGGATTTTTGCTGATTAATAAGGTTTTATCTCGTCCCTGTCATCCCGATCAACATAAACTTGCTCTTGATTGTTTTATTCTGATTCTTATTTTAGGCTATTCATTCTATACAGCAGATCAAAATGGTGAAGATTTGTTGTATTGGAGCTGGTTATGTTGGTGGGCCCACCATGGCGGTGATTGCTTTGAAGTGCCCAGAAATTGAAGTAGCTGTTGTTGACATTTCTGTGGCACGAATCAAGGCCTGGAATAGTGAACAACTCCCCATTTATGAGCCAGGCCTTGATGCTGTGGTGAATGAGTGTAGAGGAAAGAACCTTTTCTTTAGCACTGATGTGGAAAAACATGTTCATGAGGCTGACATAGTCTTTGTTTCGGTTAATACCCCAACTAAAACCCAAGGACTTGGAGCTGGAAAAGCAGCTGACTTAACTTACTGGGAGAGTGCTGCTCGAATGATTGCAGATGTATCAAAATCTGATAAAATTGTTGTTGAGAAATCAACTGTCCCTGTGAAAACAGCTGAGGCAATTGAAAAGATTTTGACCCACAATAGCAAAGGAATCAACTTTCAGATTCTTTCTAACCCTGAATTCCTTGCTGAAGGAACTGCAATTCAAGACCTTTTCCATCCAGATCGTGTGCTTATTGGTGGTAGGGAGACTCCAGACGGACAAAAAGCAATTCAAGCATTGAGGGATGTTTATGCCCATTGGGTCCCTGTGGAACAGATCATATGCACGAATCTATGGTCTGCTGAGCTCTCGAAACTTGCTGCAAATGCCTTTTTGGCACAGAGGATTTCCTCTGTTAATGCCATGTCAGCTCTCTGTGAGGCCACTGGTGCAGATGTCAGCGAAGTGTCACATGCTGTTGGTAAGGACACAAGAATTGGGCCAAAGTTCTTGAATGCCAGCGTGGGTTTTGGTGGATCTTGTTTCCAGAAAGATATCTTGAATCTGGTCTATATTTGTGAGTGCAATGGCCTTCATGAGGTTGCAAATTACTGGAAACAGGTTATCAAGGTGAATGACTACCAGAAGACCCGATTTGTGAACCGGGTGGTTTCTTCTATGTTCAACACAGTTTCAGGTAAAAAAATTGCAATTTTGGGATTTGCTTTCAAGAAAGATACTGGTGATACTAGGGAGACCCCAGCTATCGATGTTTGCAATGGCTTGTTGGGTGATAAAGCTCAATTGAGCATATATGACCCACAGGTTACAGAGGACCAGATTCAGAGGGATCTCTCTATGAAGAAATTTGATTGGGATCATCCCATTCATCTTCAACCAATGAGTCCAACAGCCGTTAAGCAAGTTAGTTGTGTTTGGGATGCCTATGAGGCAACAAAGGATGCTCATGGTATCTGCATTCTTACCGAGTGGGATGAGTTCAAAACTCTTGATTATCAGAGGATTTATGATAACATGCAGAAGCCTGCATTTGTGTTCGATGGACGAAATGTTGTGGATGCTGATAAGCTGAGGCAAATTGGGTTTATTGTTTACTCCATCGGTAAGCCTCTGGATCCATGGCTGAAGGACATGCCTGCCGTTGCATAATTCTCGAAACTTTTTATATAAACTTGAGTAGCTTATAACCGGTTGTTGTGGAATCGTATATGAGAGGGCATTAATAGTTTTTCTCCATTTAGCCATTTATATCTTCTACTTTTGTGATTTAGTTGTTTCAACTTATTTTGTAATGGATTCCATGACACAATTCTTGTTTGGATCCATCTCTATTAGTAGAAAATTTGAATATGGTGTTCTTATTGGTTTAATGTAATAAAACAGAACCTTGGAAAAATTATAATTGACCTAGTTCAAATATATTTTGCATGATACTTTCTAGTTAATAAATTTCAGCCCATTTTCTTATGGAATTTCTGATCAAGTAGTGGGAACATGATGGCATCTTCAAGCTGTTGAAGAGGTTGGATGATACCATTATTGTTTATTTTGTAGTAGTACATGTCTTTGAATAATTGAATTAAATCAACATTGCAGATGCCACTTTCTTTTGGTACATATCTCATATGTAAAGCTTAAAAAATTCACATATACAAATGCCAAAATTTTTTGCCAAAGATAAAATACCTTGATTTTTATCATTTTAATTTTTTTTGAAATTATTATTATTATTATTATTATTAGAAGAGAGGTATGAAATTTGAGTCTATTGCTTTAGTTTAAAACTACGTAATATGTCCTTAATTATAAAATTATGATTTTTACTATTAATATTATAAATTAGAATACACTTCTAATTTTGAGATTTTAAATTTTTATGCTTACAATACTCTTTAAATAATTATATCATAAAATACTTTTATTTCTTAAAAAATTATTTATTTTGAAATTTTAAATCATGTATATATTTATTCTCTGAATAGTTATAATGTAAAATTATGATTCTTATTATTAATATTTTAAATTAAAACACACTTTCAATTTTAAGATTTTAAATTTTATGCTTAATTTGCTTTCTAAATAATTATATCATAAAATAACTTTGTTCCTCAAAATTTTATATATTTTGAAATTTTAAAATTATAGGTACTTTATTATAACATAAAATATTTAGTTTCAAAAAAAAAAAAAAAAGAGTCTCAAAATCTTAGGTATCGTTCGGTGAGTCTCAAAATGTTAGGTATCGTTTGATATACTTTCTAAGAAGTATATTTTTCGGAAAGTAGATTTTTAAGGAATTTATTTCCTAAGAAGTAAACTTTCTGAGAAAGAATTGTGTCTTTGGTTTACATATAATTTCTTAGGAATTAACTTTTTTTTTTTTGACTTAATAATAAAAAAAGACAATAATATCTTAGTCTATTTATTTAATATTATTTAATAGCAGGTAAATATGTCAATTTATATTTATTTTAATTAAGAAAATTCAACTGTCTTAGCTCCCATAAAAAAGTGTACTTTTACCAAACTCAAAAAGTAGACATCCTACTTTTCGAAAATTTTTTTCAATAATTGGAACCAAATAAGCCAAAATTTTCTACTTCTCAAAAAATATTACTTCGTTAATTTATTTATCTTATACCAAATAACACCTTAATTTTCATTAATGGTAGAAAAGAGAGATAACTAAAATTGTTAATTTTAGAAAGATTATATATTAATTTTAGTATATCTTCTCTTAAAATGATATTTGTTCAAAATTAGTTATAATTTTTTTATCCAAATTAAATCCTGGCTTAAAAAACAAATAAAAAGGTTTTTTTTTTAATCATAGACATTTTCTTAATTAATAAATTAAATCAAATTTGCATGAGATTATTTTGGAAATTTTCTCCTTAAATAATAAAAATTAGTGAAACTATAAATTTCAAATTGAAATATAATTTTCGAAAATTAAGCCAAAATTGTATACAAGGATAATAGAAAATTACCTCAAAGTCAATTATGAAAATCTTAACCAATGAATTTCATTTTATTTTATTATTAATTGGTATTTATTATATATTATAAAATATATATAAAAATAATAATAATAATAATAAAAAAAAGGAATATCCTTGGTGGATGGATAATTAATGGAGGGACCTTAATGTACTTTCACTAGGATCCGGGCCGGTTTAGTTTATAATAGGGTCGAGCTCCCTGGCAGGCTAACCCGGTTGGTCTTTCGGACCGCGTCGCGTACAAAACTACAAAAGCACAAACCTGAAAAATCGTATTTCATCGTTTCGTCTCCCTAAATCGATCTCTGATTTCTCTTTAATTTTCTCATCTATTATTCGAATCAAACCTCGATTCGTTCAATTCACCTTCTCCTCTTTCGATCGATACCTTTTTCGATCATCGCCGCTGATTTTTCGCTATTCTAGGGTTAGGGTTTCTAGTTGGGTTCTCATCGGTCCTCTAATCTATCGATTTCATATGCGTTTTGAATCTCCTTTGTATATATCTTAATTTCCCTTTTAATTTTTGCTCTATTTTTCTATATTATTGCTGTTCTTTTGAACCCTAGGGTTTCGAAAGTTATCGATTCGTTTAGGGTTTGTTCAAATCTGTAAATTCTTTTAGGGGTTTAATTCCCTTCGTTGCATCGTATTCTTATTACCCTTTTTTGGCCGTAAATTTGGTTGTATGGTTGGTGAATTTGGTATTTAGGGTTAGGGTTTTTCCCGAAAATTTTCAGGTTCTCTTTTTGTGGAATTGGTTTAGGGATTCGTTTAATCAAATCAATTAGTCATCTCGTATATACAATTGAGGGTTCTTTACTCCTGTATTCAGTGCCATATATCTCCTATCCTATTTTAAAGCTTGAATTTGACGAAATTTAGAGGTAAATGCTTGTTGTTGCTCCAATTGTTATTATATTGTTGTTGGCTTTTGGTATTCATGAGAATTTATGCATAATTATGCTATAAAATTTTCATATATGATTCATTTAGAGGGAATGGTGTGGTTGGCTATTAGCTTGGCTGTATGTTTTAATTGAAGCTCATGGTAAATGTCAAATGTCAAATTCTTCTTGCTAGCTTGTGTGGGTTTTCATATGTTACTATGTCACAATGTGTTAGCATGGTGTGAATTTGATACATACTTGAGATTTATAGAACATGTTTCTTTAGTTATTTGGCATTATCCAGGATAACTCATTTGTGATTATTTTATGCACTTAATGCTGTTCATTCAAATTCTTTACAAATGTTCATTGAAATGCAATGCTGTGATGTTAAGCCAAGCATTTATTACGTCTACTTATATGATGCTCAATCTTTATAATGCATCCTGTCTTTCATTGGTTTTTTGTTTTTAACCATGTATCTGCTATTAATACATGGTTCGTTTATGTATGATTTATATGCTAACTATTGCTCTTGTATCCAATCCTGGGCTAATTGTGCTAATTATTATTTTTATTGTTTTCAATTTTCCTGGTGCATATTGATCTATATTATACTTTTTTTTAAAAAAAAAAAAATACAAGTATTATTCACTAGGGTCTGGCTTTTCAGGATATCAGACTGTTGCTTCAACTTGGTCTCAGTTTTTAGTTCTATCTTTGCAGGCTGGAATGGGATTTAAACGGCCTTTTGATAATGATGAGTTCCAGGAGCTTCCTTTTAAGCAGGCAAGACAGTTGGACTATAGCAATAAACTGACTCAGTTTGCACATCTATATAAAACTACATCTCAAGTACCTCATCTTACAGGTAGACATTGTGGCATCTTTTTCTCTCTTGTCTTTTTGCTAAGGCATGCATGGTGTTTAATTCATGTGAAATCACAGTTTGTTTATTTATTTTTTCTGCTTGTAGCAGATGATTATGGTGGAAGCTTTGTAAAATCTCAACAGCATGACACATTTGAAAACAACACTGTCACTGAAGTTTCAATTTTGGCTACAGATGTTGAGATTAGTGCTCCCTTATCATTGGTCACGAGCAGTTCAAGTGATGAGGATATTGGTTCTGGGGTAGCAGCTTACTCTTCTCATTCCCCAGGTCATTCTGAATTTGATTTTCCCAGGAGATTTGTTCCCCTGGAGGATGCCTATTCATACTTGGACCATTCTCCTAGAAGACAAGTTCCTCTTGGACCAAATCATCAAGCCAGTATTCCAATGTGGGGCAAGCATGCAGAGAATGATTCAAACAGCTTCTCTTTACTTTCTGGATCGGATGACATTATGCACAATGAAAATGAAGAGAAGATGATGGGAACCTGTATTATTCCAATGCCAGATGCAGAATCCTCTGAAGATAACAGCAATGAGGCCGGAAGTGGCAGAACATATTGCAGCTGTCTAGATGAAGGCTCTGTTAGATGTGTGCGACAGCATATAATGGAAGCTCGGGAAAAGCTTAAAAAATCCCTTGGGCATGAAAAATTAGTGAGTTTGGGATTTTGTGACATGGGAGAGGAGGTGACATGTAAATGGAGTGAGGAAGAGCAACGGGTGTTTCATGCAGTTGTGTATTCCAATCCTGCATCCTTGGGCCAGAATTTTTGGAAGCACTTGTCGCAAGAGTTTGCTAGTCGATCCACAAAGGAAATTGTCAGTTATTACTTCAATGTCTTCATGCTTCGGAGGCGGGCTGCTCAGAACAGATCCAACTTACTTGACATTGACAGTGATGATGATGAGTTGCATGGAATCAGTAGGGGATCCTTCAAAGTTCAAGTTTCAGATGAAAATGATGACTCTGACATTGAGTCTCTTGATCAGTATGATCATGCAGGACATAGAGAGAATACTTACGTTGAAGATGATGAAGACGAAGACGACGTCGACGATGATGGTGACGACTGTGGTGGTGATGGGGATCTGGGAGACAGTAGTGGAGATGCTACTGGAGAATATTCTGGTATAGATTATTTTTCAGAAGCACATGATATGAAGTCATTTGATGGGAGCAGGTCTGATGCTGCTGTTAAGCATGTTGATAATAATTCAGGAAATGTCGGGGAGGATTTCACTGTTCAAGACGACTCGTGCATGTCATTTGAGTTCCAAGCTGATAAGGTTGACTCTTGTGATCCTGTTGACACTGGGACTGCTTTGCAAGTAAGTGGAGTTAAGAGTGACAACAGGGGATGTTTGCCTGGTAATGGGGATGAATACAGTGATGTGGTGGATCATGTATACTTGTTAGATCCTTGTGATGCCCGTTATTCGATCCCAATAAAGGGTGTTGATCTTCTACCAACATGCAACATTATTGAAGAAATTTTCGGACAAGGAACATCCTGTGACTAGGAAAAAAAAAAAAAAACCATGGAAACAGTTACTGCCTTCCCAAGGTCCTCAGCATTCCTAGGTGTACAGTTTTGTGTGACCTTTGTAAGGGTCTGATCCGTGGGCTTTTCTAGCTAAGCATTATCATGCAAGAAAATTTTCTTTCTAGGTGATAGGCAAGTTTTTTCTTTTATTAAAGTAGGAAGCAGGGGAAGGAGGAAGAAAAATGAAAAAGAAATTTTTTTTTTTGTATTTGGTTTTATTCATGTTGTGGAATGTGACAATCATCAGTTTTGTTTCAAGCTCTCCACATTTACTTCAAAAATTTTGAATTACACTCCTAAAACCTGGACTCGGTGGAATGATGTATCTAATTCTTAACAAAATGCATGCAAAATTGTACGTTATTGCAACATGATAGGTTTCAATGAAATCTTCTATCTTGAGGATGGTGATCAGAGCTTTGAATATCCTCAGTTTCCACATCTTTAACTCAATCTAGTAAGTTGTGCTGTGAAGTGCTGGGTGGTTGTGAACTTGCAGCGCTGGATTTCTGTAATTCTATGCATTACTGCTGCAATCCTGACTCTAAATTTTTTTTCACATCTTAAATTTTTGAAGAAAAAGGAGTTATCAAAGATAAATCCAAAGCATTCTCATTGCTACGAGGTGGGTGTACTTGATAGATAGTCCAATGGCAATCTGGATTCCAATTTAGTGGGTCTTGTGAGAGGGGGGTGGTGGTGGTGTGGTTGGGGGGAGAGGAGAGAGAGAGAGAGAGAGAGAGAAGTTGCCGTTTGTGGGCCAAAATCCAAATTCACATTGCTTGGCAGGGAAGTGGCAGAGGTGGCACTAATGATTTGTCTCAGGTTACTGATACAAGAGGAAGTTGCCAGAAAGAGTACAAAACTACAAAATCAAGGTCAGTATTTCAAGTAAAAAGCAAAATGATTTCAGAATTAACAACTCTAACTACTGTTATTGGCATATTCATTATCATGTCATTATTTGGTTATGGCGATAAGTAATAATGATATTAGTATTTATCAACCATAGCTTTGTCTGCCCCCACAGCTGGTTCATGTGATTTTCTTTTTTCCTTTTTAGGGGTTTCATGTTCTCTACAGAGAGGTTATCAATTCAAGCTATTTAGATGTAATGGGTCAATTTTATTTTTCCAATTTTATCTTCTTAAGGATTTGGAAAGACCATATACAAATCAATGAATATGTAATAAAATCACAAAAAGGGCAAAAAAGATATAAAAAAAAAGAAAAGAAAGAGTGAGTCAGATTATAAAATTTATAATAATAAATAAATTTACAATACTGGAGTAGTTTTCAAAATTATGAAATTTCAAATTTTGAGTTTCAGTCAAAACTATCAAGTTAAAAAAAAAAGGTTATTTTGTTTATACATCAAAGAGCTCTCTCTACATATGCATAGTTTTAATTTTAAATACAATGAATAATACATTAGTTTTGTTGTGTGTTGTATTCAAAGTCAATGTTGCTAAAGAATTTCTCACATTTTGGCCAAGTGAGAAAATTTCTCCATTAAAAACTAGAAGAAAATGAAGCCAAAGCTTGTGTAAGGCAGCTTGAACTTGACCAAGACCAAACCAATAACCATTCCAAAACACAAACTTCCATTTGTTTGTATCACGTTGGCTGCACTCCAATTAAAGGGCCCTTTTCTCCCCCACTTTTTCTTTCTTTTTTTTTTTTTAAATAATTTCTGTCTCTTTCTTCGTACAATAAATAATTTTCATTGCTTTTTTTAGGAAACAAAAAAGAAAAAGGAAAAGAAAAAAATTTCAGTCTTAGATTTTATGATTATATATTTTATTTTTAGAATAAATTTACGATAATATCTAAAATTAATTGATATGTAATATGACATCTAAGCTAATTTAAATTAATTATTCTTTTTCCTAACCAAATATATTCTTATTAGTAAAACGAGATATTTTATTTAATATAAAAAAATATTAAGAAAAAAAAGTTATTGAGATTTCAATAATTAATTTTTTGTATTACAAAAAAAAAATATCTAATCACTGAATTATTTATCCGATAAGTAAGTGCAAATGTTTTGGAGTTAATCTCTACCAAATCATAATATTTATGGATCCAGTAGCATATTGCGTAAGATTTGAAATGGATAACAGAATAGGCTTCTTATTATGCAGATAAATATCTACTAAATCTCCCAATATATATTTAAAAAAAAAATAAATAAATCAAGAAAATGAAACAACTTTTCTATATTTTGTTTTTCTCTAGCTTTATTTCGCTTAGAATATTTACTTTATGGACAACCAATTTAGCTTAGAATTTGTATTCATTGAATAGAGAAAGAAATGAGATTGCTAATCAGAGTACACTTCAACGTTCCACCACACAATTATTATTATTAGTATTTTTTTTTTTACTTTTCACTATAATTATTTATTGTCCTCAAAACTGAATAAGAGTATGAAATCCACTAGAAAAAAGCATTAGTATATTTTTAGACCTGACCCTATCTTAGAATCGACGAATGCAGAGAATCACAAATCATAAATTTAATTGAAGTCGAACTATAATTAAGTTAAATATATTATAATTAATGTTGCCTATTAAAATTCATAATAAATAAAATAAATCAATTAAGTAAATATATTATTTAACAAATTTATTAAATAATATTTGAAATAAGACTTTAAATCATAATATCTATATTAATAAAAATTATGTTGTTTGGTAATTTTAGGAGCAATTCAATAGAATAGTTTGAAATAAATAATATACAAACTGAATTTTAGAATTTAAAATGGTAAAAAAAAGTAAAATTTTTATGTAAATAAAAATGAAAAATTTAATTTTTTGGTGATAAAAAAACTTTTATTATTATTTTATTCTAAAAACTTAAATTTATTTTATAATATATTTAAAATTTCTAACAATACAGAAGTATTTGGGGATGAGTTAAGCACAATTAATATAAATATATTTAGGAAAAATTGCAAACAATTAGTATTTGATTTGAATGGTAAAGAGAGTAGTAACTTGTGCAGAAGGTTGTGGGTTTGAAACTCAATAGAAGCAAATAAATATATTTTTTTCTAATTAAAGATTGATTAACTAGTTGAATTGATTTTGGGTCAATCGGCTCATAGGTTAACTGGCCAATTCATACAAGACAAAGCCGGTTCTTGTATATATTTTTTTTAACTCGGTCCGATCGATTAATTCGGTATATGTATGATAACAATGAAAAGGTACTCCATCCATTTATTTTTAATTGTTATTTTTTATTGTTTCATAAAATTAAGAAATAATTAATGACATTAAGTTCTAAGAATAAAATGACTAAATTACCTTTATTGGTTATAGAGTAATGAATAAAAGCATATATATTGTATTATTTATATATGTCAAACTTTTTATTATAAATGGTTATCTTAAAAAATAAAATTTCAATAAACTCTTTATTTTTAAAAAATAAAGAAAATGGTTGGTTTAACTTTCCATGCCTATAAGTCATATATCATTCTTTATTTTAATTTTAATTAATGTAACACAAGTTTCTGTACATCTTATTATATACAATTTGATTACTATTTTTTCTATTGGACAAACTTAAAAAATTGAAAAATTAAAATAACTAATGCTTAAAATATAAAGTAAAATAAAAAGCAAAATATAAAGAGTTAATTAAATAAAATTTTATGCTTTTTATTAAGTAAAATGCACTCTATTGAACAAAATATACTTTTTAAAATAAAAAGCACTATTATGAATGTTCTAATATGTGCATTAATTATAAAGTAATGGATACTAATAAAGATAAGAATAACTTGAGATTTGTTAACCACATTATTTTTTTCACTCTCTCTTATTATCTTTTTCATTAAATTGATGCCACCTTATAGATATTAATAAAGTCGGACTCACATATCTTGGTATAATGTGTTAGGTGATATCAATTTAATGGAAAAGACAAATAAGAGAAGGTAAAATGAGAAGATAACTAGCAAATCTCAAGGATAAAGTTGAAAAAAAAAAATTAGATCTCCCTAGTTTTTATAAAATGATAAATAATTTGTACAGCCAAATTCTTTTAAAAAGGGACAATTAAAAAAGAATGGAAGAAATAGCAATATAGTCCAATGAGACTATTTTTATGAGAATTTATTTTATTTTATTGATTAGAATTTGAATATCGAATCAATAATAATGAAATAACATAATAAAAGTAAAAAGAAAAAAAAAAAGCATAGTGAGATTGACAATAATGAAATCGCTACAAAGGTGGGTTGACTTTATCAAACTAAAGTAATAACAGAAATTAAGAAGCAAATACAAATACACAACAAGACATATGCTACAGTAAATATATATACGATTTAAATAATATATTTATATTTAATTTTCTATCCCCTGCTAAAAAAAGCAGCAAATACATTTACTTAACACTAATTTAATTTTTAAGTTGGGACTAGAAAATGACTTGCAATGAAAATTCCACAAAAATTAATTAAGTAAAATTTGTGTAAGTGTTAGTGAATTGTGATATAAATCAACGTATATAAAGGGGATGCCTTTTCATAGGAGTTTGACTATTGACTTGGAGCATTACATTATATAGGTTTAATTACTGATGATGCACTCACAAGAATTGAATGAATTTTTTTTTTTAATTCTTTTATTATAGTTTAAATGTTTATTTAAAAAAAAAAAGAAAATAATTATATTAGTGATTATGAACCCTTTGATTTGCTAATTAATATATTTTCAAATTGCATATCTAAGAATAAAGGACCTCATAAATGGAAAGGCAGTCCCTTTGGAGATCTGAATTTGATGATTTATTTATATAGAAAATAAATCTGAAAAATCTTTTTCTTTCTCATTTTAATGTGTTACCTAATAAAGATAAGTACTTTTATGACAATAAAATTATTATTGAAACAAAAAATTATATTAAAATACTACTTAAAAAAGTATTTTCAAAGTGAATTTTATGCATGAAAATTATAAAAATTTTAAAATAATTAAACAATAATTTTCGAATTATTTTCTATGATAGCATTTAAAAGGATTTTTTTTTTTTGTAAAAAAAGTAACTTACAATATCAAAATCAAAGAGAGCAATTAATTAATTTTTGTTCTAAAAACAATACACATTGTAATATTTTCCTTTCAAGATGTAAAATTTGAAGTATTTATATATATTAGGAAGTTAAATAATCATCTATATTTCTTTTGTAAATTTAATTTTATATACAGACTCAAAATCTTTTAAAAAATAAAAATAAATATAATACGACCGGACGAAATAACTAAATAATTAACATTAGAATACTGATACAATGAAACAAAAATATAAGAAAATAAGATATAATAAAGTAATTACTTTCCCAACATAGAATATGGCATTAAGTTAATAAAAAAGGAAAAGGAGGAAGCAAAAAGCCAAAAGCTTTGATGAAAAATTGGTATGCTAAAATGGAGTAGTGATTGATTAAAAAAGAAAGAGCAAAAGGCCAAATAACGGTTGAAGATTCTGACATTTCACTTGTAATTTGTTAAAATTTATTTATTTTATTTTTGATATAATTTAAAAGAAAAGAAGAGAAGACAAAGTAAGGCATAGTTTGGTGTTTGGATGGTCCAGAGGAACAGAACAGAGCTCCTTCTCAAAATTCTTATATTTCTCTCTGCTTATATTGTTATTGTAGTATCTACTAAATCCTAATTCGTTGGGATCCTCCAAAGGTCCAATCTTGTTAATCCTGACCGTCCAATATCAAACCGAAGTGTTCTCAATTGAGTACACGTGCTTCCTATCTTTTTATTTTCCCTTTTTTAATGTGTTAGCTTCCATGCATGGAATTCTTCTTCAACTTAACACACAAACAGTCTTGGTTTTGCTTTGATTCTTCTTTTATGGAGCCTGGTTCATCGCCATCATTAGCGACCCATTTTCTCAAAAAAACAGACTTTTTATTTTTAATTTTTATTATATTCTAATTTCTAAGGGAGAGAGAGAGAGAAAAGGGTAAATCAATGTGTGTACTTGAAAAAATGAGGGATTCGAAGAGGTGGGTGGGTCTGATCTTTGTACTTTACAGAAACTGTCACATCCTCTTTTGATTCTCTTGATCAATCAATAGTGACAGAGAAATAAACTTGGTGATCTGTTTCTTCTTTATTTGATTCTTGATCTGGGGTTTTTGATTTTTGCTCTGTTTTTTTTTCTGTCTCTGTTGTCTAGTATCATTTGGGTGAGTCTTTCTTTGGACTTGCAAATTTCAATCTTGAAAATGCTGCAGCATTTTTGAAGACGAAGACTTGAGGTAAGATATAAGTTACTGATCTTGCTTTCTTTACAGGCTTTTGTCTAATTAGATCAATAATGGAAGCAAATCACAAGAAAAAATTGTTTATCTGTAAGTTTTGCAATAAGAAATATCCTTGTGGCAAGTCTTTGGGAGGCCATATCAGGATCCACTTGAATGGGAATGGCAATGCTAATGGAAATGGAAATACTACTGGGAATGGGAATTGGAATTCAACTGATGTAGAAGATAAGCGTTTTGCTGCTGTTAATGGAAGCAACAGCAAAGGGGAAACCGAGCTTTTTGAAGCTGGTGCCCAATCTGGTTATGTTCTTAGAGAAAATCCCAAGAAAAATAGGAGGTTTATGGTGGATTCAAGCAACAAGAATTTGCTTCATGAGAAGATTTGTAAAGAATGTGGTAAAGGGTTTCAGTCATTGAAAGCTCTTTGTGGTCACATGGCTTGTCACTCCAAGAACAGCTTTGAAGATTACTCTGCCTCTGGGACTACTGAGAAGCTGAAAGATCAAGTTGTGGATAGCCAATCAGATACTGAGACATCAGCTCCAAGTAAGCGAAGGAGATCCAAAAGAATGATGAGGTACAAGACTATTGGTGTTCATTCTTCTTCATTATCTTCTGTTGCTTCTGATTTAGAGCAAGAACAAGAAGAGGTTGCTATGTGTTTGATGATGTTGTCTAAGGATTCTGGTTTTAAAGGTTGTTTTAGCTCCATTGCAGATTCCTCAGATAACAATTCTGTTATTTTAGAGACCAAATCATCTTCTCCTAAATTCAAAGTTAGTTTAAAGAATTGTGTTAATTGTGTATATAATGGTAATGGGATTGGGGTTTTGGAGATGAAGAGCGCAAAGCAACAAGAAATTTTGTCTACTGAAAATGATCATTCCGAGAATTCTGATTCTGGGTATTTTAGAAATGGACCTAAAAAAGTTGAATCTGATATTTCAGTTCATGGGTTTACTGGGAAAGAAGATTTCAAGAAGCAGAAAGTTGAATTTGGGTCTAGATTTGAGGATGACTTTGATCCTGAACGGAGTAAAAGATTAAGCAGGTTTCGGCGAATTAAAAAGGAATTAGGAAAAGATCTTGTCGATGAAGATCGATTTGCTGAACATGATAGAGTTCCAATGAAGTATAATTCAAGAATGAAGGCTAAAAATGAGTCATACAATTCTGAATTTCTTAGCAGCAATGGTTCAATGACCGGTAAATGTCCTATTGCGGGAGCACATAGAACCAACCATAAAAGGACTAATGGTTGCAGTGATTCAATATATGAGAGTGGTGAGAACAGTATCAATACCGACTGTGTTCCTAATAGAAAAATTATCAAATCTTTCAATGGAAAAAACCCAATTGAGCAGAAATTGTCTGGCAATGCAGAGAAAAAATTGGGGATAAAAAAAGGCAAAGTGCACGAATGTCCATTTTGCTTTAAAGTTTTCAGGTCAGGCCAAGCCTTAGGTGGTCACAAGAGGTCCCATTTTGTTGGAAGTGGTGAAGATAGAACTCTGGTGATTAACCAACAGGTTCCTGAGATGCCAATGCCTGGCCTAATTGATCTAAATCTTCCTGCTCCTATGGAAGAAGATGCAAATGGGTGCTATGTACCAACATGGTAATTCTTGAATTTCTCTGCAAATGAGTAAATCTGGTTTCTGAAATGAGCGATTCGATCGATGAAGATGCTAGTTGTGATGCTTAGAGTGTACAGGAAAGTTGGAGAATGTTTTTTTGGTACTTTTGCTTCATATTGAAGGATGTGTTACGGAGGTAACTTACTGTTTCCATTTGTTGCTTAACAGATGTAAGAAGCAAGATCATTTCTTTCACTTTTATTTTTTTTTGGCTCTAGGAGGTCCTTAAATTTATAGGCCCTTTTGCTTTGGTAAACATAGAGATATAATATTTTGAATTCCAAGTTTCTTTCTTTACTGTTAATCTTGCTTCTTCCATGAAAGCTGTTTGATTTATTTATTTATTTATTTTCTTCTTTAATATTGGCTAATGCGGCCTTTAACTCAAGTTCAAGATCTCATTATCACCTTCTGAATCTTTTTGGGAAGCAAAAACTAAAGTACCTAATGTTGTCTCCATGTGAAATTTTTTAAGTCTAAAAAACTTAAAATTTTATTAGTCTTATACAAGTAATTGAATTGAATTGAGTGCACTGTTTTTGAATAGATCCTAAAAGAATCACGGACCACCTGCTCTGCTTTGCTTTTATGGGGAGACACTAGAAAAAAAAAAAAAAGGCCATTTTAAAGGTTGGGTGAGAAGTTTCCTTTTCAATTTACAAGCTTAAGCACTGTGTTTTCACATTTCCTTCTTCACATATTGTTTTTCTTTTGTTTTGTACTATTACAAACATCTTATGTTGGAAAAGTGCATATGACCAAAAATAAAATGGAGACTCTTTCTAATAAAAACCCAACCTCGAAACTCTTCAGCTAAATAGTTTTCTATCTAGATTATGCATCAGATGTACTTTGTATGCGTTTGGCATTGCATTTGAACTCTTTTTAATTTATTTATACTTTATTTGGAAGAGAGCGAAAAATGAAAGGAAAGGAAAGAAAAGAAAGGCGAAAAATTTATTATTATTTTAAATTTTTTATTGTTTGAAAGATAAGTGAAAATATTGACGAAAGAAAATAGATGAAGAGTGAATAAAAAATAGTATATGAAATTCACTAAGAACATTTTTTTCCAAAATTAAAGTGAAAAAATAGTAGAAAGCGAATCAAATTACAGAATTATTCATATTATTATCTTTTTAAAAATATTTTACATAATAAAATATTACTTTATACATTTTTTTTCTCCACATTTTCTACCTTCTTCCAAATAAAATGTAAAAAATAGTTAAAAAAATTAAAGAAAATTTCAAAATATATTCTATAGAACAGCTTCAAATTAAATTCCAAACCAACACCAACAATTTCCGGATTATTTTAATTAGTTTAATGGAGTGAGTCACCCTATGACTTGCAACAAGGAGGAAGCACCGTGTCTAATACGCAAAATGTGGGAGAAGAAAGGTGAAAAAAAGTGACTTGACTGAAAAACGGTGTCGTTTTCTTTGCGAAACAAGAAACTTTTGTTTGCTTTACTTCATTAGTTTTTCTCCTCAAAGTTCTACTCATTAGGACCCCTTACACCTGGCCTTTGACATTGAAAGAAGAATACATTGTGGAGTGGTTGGGCTAGCTTACTCTTAAGTTTGAAGATTGGATGCAAAAATTGATTGGTTTTGATTTTGTGATGAAGAATCATGAAAATGAAAAAAAAAAAAGTTGGATCCACTTTATTATTATTTTTATTATTATTATGATTATTACTAATGATATTTAATCTTTAATTGAATAGTAATAGAGTCGTCTCCAGTGCTATAAAATCTTAATTTTTAACTTTAAATTTAAAAAAATATTATTATTATTCAAGGTTGGAAAAATTAAAAGAAAAAAAATGTGGGTTTAAAGGTGGTTGTTTAGTCACCTATCAATAGCATTATCCTTGAAAAAAAAAATGATAATCTTTTATCTCATTTCTAGTTTCTAGTTTCCAGTTTCTACCCATTTGCCTGTCGGTATCATAATGCACCAATCGATGCGCACCACTTTTGAGCAAAAATGGCACCTTCCTATTCTAATAGTAATAGTCTATATTTACACTCTTAAAAAGGTATAGTATAGTTCATGTTTGGTATGTTAGGGCTTTTGGATATTTCAACCTTTCTATTTTATGTTTTTATAACTCACTTATCATATTATAAATTATTTGTGTGTTCTTAAAATATATATGTGTTTGTAGAAAACGAAGTTGTATCATCACAAGAAGAGGGTTATTATGTTTTTTCAATATCACCATTTTTTTATGATTTTATTACATGAAAAATTAAGGAGCGTTTAATTTATTTTATGATTATGTATTATCATATAATTTATTTTGCAATTTTCAAAATTATAAATGTATAATTGATATCTTAATCTAATAGTAAGATGAAATTATTTTAAAAATGGATATCAAAGTTTGAATTTCATTGATAAAATTAATAAAAAAAAAATTATAGGTATATAATTTCTAATTTCAATAAAAATTTAATAAAAAAATTTATTTGAATAATTACACGTTTGAATTTGTGTTATCATAAAAATCTAGTGAAAATTTATAAACACATAAATATTATTTGAAATTCAAACTTCTTTTTTATTTTAAATTCTTATCCATCTAAATTTAAATGAGTCCTTACAAGCTTAATTATTTTAATTAATTTGACTTCTCTCCCAAAAAAAAAATCTAATTGATTTGGTTACACCAATTACAATACAAGAAACTTTTGTATCACAGACAAAATATTCTAATGGATAGAATTTCGTTATTAATCATCGATAAAATACCGACAAAAAGCAAAATTAAAAATTTTAATAAACATACCAACTGAATACTAACGAATACTTATTGGTAATTTCTGACAGACATAATCCGTTAGTAATATATGGGTGAAGAATTAGCACTAAAATTTATTGACAGAATAGTAACCAATTACAATGAAATGAAACCCAAAAGTCAGGCTCAAAAACTTAGTGTGCGTTTAATTAGTTACTAAAGGAATTACAGGCGGACTGCCATGTGGCATAAGTGAATCCGTCGGTAATCAGTTGGTAAATAATTAAAACATTATAAATTCTATTTTATATACTTATCGATAGATTCATTAATATAACATGACAGTCCATCCATAATTCCATCGATAAATCTAATACCTATAATATATTGATTCCTTATTTTCTTCCTCTCCTTTCTTCTTTCTCTCTTTTTCTTTCTCCGTTCTCGGTCTCCTCTCTCCAGGCCATTGAACTCCAACTCTGCAAAACATCTGTTGGTCGTTGATGTTCTGCACCTATTTATTTTTTTAGTTCTATTTTTATTTATTTATTTTTTGTTGGGTTATTGTTGTGTTCTTTGATAAATTTTTGAATTTATCTGTTATTTATAATTTGATTATATGTTAAATATTTGAATGTTATTTGTAATTTAATTATTTGATATAATTTGATAATTTTGGTATATTTGTGAATTTTGATGTATTTATATAATTTTTTGAATTTTTTTTGTAAGTTTGTTCATATATAATTTATGTTTTTTGTTTTATGTAGTTTTATTAATTTGATGTATTTATTTTAATTTTATATTCTATAATTTTTATAATATGTGTTAATTGTTATTAATTTTTTTATTTGATGTGATTTTTTTTTGTAATTTTTAAAATTTTCTACAATTGTGTGACTTGAATGTGGGATTATTTTTTAATTTTTTAATTTTTATTAATTTTGTATAATATAATTTGTTAATTTGGTATTTTTTTAGTTCTGAAAATTTAATTGCTATTAATTTTTTGTATGGAATTAATAATTTATAATTAAATATATTTGTAGAATATTTCATTTTTGTATGTAAATTTTTGCATTTATGTTAAAGTATGTTGTATATTTTGATCATTTGTGTATTTTTTAAGTTTATTTTGCAATAGACATATATTTCTACGTATTATACTGAAAATATTTAATTTGAAAGCAAGTTAAGAGAAACTTAATTAAAAGTAAGCATAGGATGAAATTAAGAATAATATAAGTGCATAAGAATATAAATTTACATTTACTTAATTAATGAAGTTAATTTCATATTTTATATTAATTTAATATTATATGAATATAATTATATAATACAATACAATTAAGTAAAAAAATTACAACTAAAAATATACAGGCCGATTACCGATGAATGTGCTATTTTTAATTTAATATTATTTTTATTTTGCAATGAATTTATCAATGAAATATTTTTACTGACAAAATCAATTTACAAATTTTTATTTGTAATAATATAACGAAATGGATTACCAATGGATTTATTGACCTATTTGCCCGCATAAAAATTCTATTGGCAAATACACGATGGATGTTTAAATGGTTTATTAGCCATTTTTTTGTCAGTAAATTTCCGATAATCAAAATATTTCATCGAAAAATATTTACTGATCAAATATTCATTGATGATTTTCTTATCTCGATACTTCATCGATAATTATGATTACCAATGAAAATTTTATAGCTAATGGTGAAATTTTCCGTGGTATTTAGCATTTTTCTTGCAGTGTTAAAATCCAAACAGCAATCATATTATAACAAAATAATTATTATAAATCTTTTTTTTTATTTCTATCAGCTTTCAATATACAGTCAATATTAGTAGCTAAGAGTTTGAAAGGTCAAACGATAGTTTTCAACAGTTAAATCAAATGGATACTTAATATAATAAGATTTAAACGATGACTTTTAATTGGTATGATTTTAATAGATAATTGGGTATTGTTTAATACGATAAGTTTTATAAAATTCATGAATTTAGAATCCGTCCAGCCAAGGCCTTAGTTTTTAACGTGAGATGGGTGTCAATTATTTGCAATGAAGAAAAATTATAATTTATTTATTTTTATGGCTATGCATCCTCAATCTTACGCGTAAATTTGGAGAAGAAAGTCCATCAAATTGGCTGGATTAATGGAATGGAAGATGGCGCTGCTAGGGCCCCCGTGGGTGCTGGGCAGTGTAGATTTAAGGACCACTTTTGTCACAAACCCAATTGAGTTCAGCTCAGAATTGCATCAGCTATAATCAACCGCTTCCTTGGGAGAATCATTGGCTCTTGTGGGCTAGAGTCAGCTGCCATCATATAATGAACCAATCAACTAATAGTCTAATACTTATTATTATTATTATAAATCAAGTAATATTTATGAAAAATAAAATACTAATAACATCCTAAGTAGTAAGCAGAGCCTGTCTATATTAATATTAAGTAGTAATATTTAAATTTAATTTGTAAATTAATTTGAGAATATCCTAATTTATCAGGCAAAAAAAAAAAAAAAAGCTAGTGTATTGAATATATTGATTAAAAATTTATAAAAATTATTTTCAACATAAATCTAACATTTTACAATAATAAAAATTATAAAATAATAAAAAAAAATCTTTAAATTACTGCTTTTCTTTTTCTTCTACAGAAAGTGATTTTTAAACAAGAAGACAATAACAAGTTCAATCCAAGAATCATAGCCTCCATAAGAGGGAACAAACAAGTAAAAACAACCAATGCCATTTAGTCTTTGCCTTGTTGGAAAAAGAACGGAAACAACAATTACATGGAATTGACTCAAGAGTCACCTCTCCTTCTCCTACTTGTGCTTGTCTGAACTAATCTACACATTTATTCTGGCTAAAAAATAATCTACACATTTAAATTCATTTTATGACAAAAGGTTGAATTTAAATTGAGATATTATATTATTGTTTTTCTTAACAAGTAATTTAAGAATAATAGTTAAAAAATAAAAATTTAGATAAAGTTAAATAAATAAATTTAAAAATAAATTAAATGAGTAAAAATGGGGTCTAATTAAACAAAATATGATTTGATTAATTATTTCCAATATTAAACCTGTTTGTGTGGTGGTTGCACCATTTGTTATTGCGTGAAGTAAATGGAATATGCAACACTACAATGCAGAGGTATGCACGGTTCGAGTAAAGTTGGAGATTTACTACTATAAGCCAATCTATATTAGGATGAATATGACATGTTATAATTTTTTGAAATTTAACTTTGAAAAAAGTTCCAATAATTTAATTTTGCATTTAATCGTGAAGATTTATATATATATTTTTTTCATGTTCCAAAAAAAAAAATGTTAGAATTTTGTTTATGATGATTCTGACTTCAAAAATCATGACAACAGCCAATAGGGTTTTGTTTCTTGTGTACGCAGTTGACTTCAATTGCTTGATAGCTATAGCTATTTAGGTGGGACTGATGGCCTGTCTACCTATTGGGCTTTTACTTGTCAGAGCCCAAAAAATCTAAGCTCGGCCTGCATATAAAGACTTATATTATAAAAAAAAAAAAAAAATGCAATGAAGATTTTTATTTTTATAACAACAATAATAATAATAATTGAATGCTAAAATTTACGATAATTAAGTTTAAGTAAAATATAATCTAACAGAAAGTATGAAATATGACTTCACGAGAGATTTATATTTAAATCTTATGTTTATTAAGATGTAACCAAAGTTATAATGTAATTGAGATTACATTATATGACTTAATTACTCTATTTAGTGACAAAAATTTTTTTTTATTGAAATGTAATGCTAATTACGCGACGTAATCAATTATCATAATTGCAATGCTCATATGTGAAATTCCAAGCCATAAATAAATATATTTGTTTATGAATAGTTTAGGTATAAAAGAGAGAGAGAGAGACAAAGAAGTGGATGAATTGGACAAGGAAGGAAAAATCCAAATTAAATTTGGCTACTTTTGGAGTCTATATATATAGCATATGTAATGTTATTTAAAGGATGTTAGAGAGTGCTAGTGGTGTGTTGGTGATAGTTGAAGAGAAATCCAATATGGTTAAGTGGTGTTTTTCACAAAGTGCTTGAGTAAAATATATTTGTGATATTATTGTGAGAGTGCTATAGTTTTAGGTCTAATTCGGCTAAGGCTAATTAAATGTTTGAGTGTTTAACAAGTGATTTACTCTTTAATTAATTAGTGAAATTATTTTTTGTGGAGTAAGCTTATGTCAAACAATGTTAAATTTTGAATTTCTATCTATTTTATTATTTATTGTATAAGGAAATTTTTATAAAAAGTGGTATATCAGAGCTCCTAGTCCAAAATATCATGGGAAAGATGAGATCAAAGTTCGAGGTGGAGTTATTTGGTAAGAAAAATAATTTTAATTTATGGCAAAATACTGTGAAAGATATCTTTATGCAACAAAGATTAATTAAACCTTTAAATAAGAACTAGCCTGTGACATTAGAAGACGAAGAATGGAAAGATTTATAACAAAAGGCTATAAGTACGATTCGATTGACGTTAGCCCCCCTAATGTAGAATATGATGTATTAAATGAGACATCTCTAACTAGTTTATGGAAGAAATTGAATAAGTTGTATATATCTAAATCGCTCACGAATTTGAGATTATCTTAATATTTTTAAATGGTTAATCACCCAGTTGGATAGTCTAGGTGTAAGAATTGAAGATAAACCAATAATTTTTTTAGCCTCTCTTTTGTCATCATATGAAAGTTTATTAAAAACAATGATAGTTGGAAAGAAATCAATGACAGTAGAGGAAGTCATTGCTGCAATTTTAGAGTATGAAAGAATGAAAGATTGAAGGAATTGAAAAGTAACAATGATAATGAAACTTTTGTGATAAGTTATAGCTGTGGTAGAAGTTATTCAAGAGGAAGAAATAAAAAAAAAATAATAGATCAAGCTTAAGTTCGAGGCCATGAGTAGACTATTTTGTCAAAGAGTATTATTATTGCCATGAGAAGGGGCATATTCAATACTATTGTAAAAGATAAAAGAAATCTTGAAAAATTCAATTAATTTAAGAAGAGTCGAGATAAATTTGCAAATGTTGGTTATCCAAATTTTTTGCAATTAGATATGATAGTATTTTCGAGTTTGATATGCTTATTGTTGATATGGTTGATGAAAAGGAAATAACAAAGGATTCATTGTGTAATGAGTGGATGATGAATTTTGCTTGCCTTTCCATATTTGCTCGAAAAAAGAGTGGTTTAGTAAATTTAAAAATCGAAATGATGAATATGTCAAGTTAACCAATAATAAAAAATTGAAGGTTGAAGGTATGGGCCAAGTGAAAATCAAATTGCATGATGGGAAGGTGATGACTTTTGGTGTTGTGAGACATATTATCAAGTTTAAGAGGAATTTTATTTCTTTGTGTAAATTGGATTTTTTGAGTTATGAATGTTCCACTCAAGTTCGGATAATGGGAGTTAGCGGAAATACTCTTGTGATTACGAAGGGAAAAACATAGAAGAAGAGATCTTTATAAATTAATGGAGAGTATAATTACTGATGGGATAAAGCATTGTGACGTTAAAAATAAATTAAAAAATAAAATATATGTGTGATGGCATCTAAAAAAAAGGTATATTTCAAAATTGACTCGAAATATATCCATTACATACAAAAATTTATGTAATTGTGATTACTTTATGTTTCATTTATTTTTTAATTTTTACCATTATTTCTATTATCACAGCATCATTATCACTCAGAATGATTGTCACCGTTTCCCTATTGTCACCATCATCATTGCGCCCCCTTGCCAACAGTATTACTCATTTACCATAAACATTACCACCATTAAACAAAATATACGAATGAAAATTATGAATATTTCATTGCATTATATTAATTTTGCTTTTTCAAATAGAATATTGAAATGAGCACTACATTTTTTTTTTCAAAGAAAAGAATAAGCTAATACGTTAGATTAAAGTATTTTTATTTTGTTTTATTTATAAATTTAGTCTCCAGTGAAGTTTAACTTCAAGTCTGTGCAACCTTAAGGCAACTCTAATATCATAATATAACATGATGAAAATATATATATAGGCCTGTGATGCAATGAAGTCACTTCTCAATTTATTTATTTTTTTATCACATTCTATTTATTCAATTCAATTATTTAACAAATTTAGTTTAAATCCCTTTTATTAATTAGTGTAATTTCATATACGTCAATATTTTTGTTAATCGGCAATTTTATAGATTTTTTTTTACAAGCCAATTGATATAAGAAAATCCAAAGTCCAAACCTTTGTGAACCTTATATATTATGACTTTGTCAAATTTTTTAAAATTAAAGCACATGGTTTAATTTAAAATATTAAAAAAAGAATATAATAAAAAAATTTTAATTCTATAATTGAATAATAAAGTGTATATATATTAATTAATTATAAGGGAAAAAAATTACTAAAAATTTAATAAGTAAAAATTACTAATGTTTGGATGCATTTTTATATATTTGTCAATTTATATATATTTATCAAATATTTTTAAATCAATAATATATGAAAAATTTAAATGCTAAATTTAATTTTTTTATGTGTTAATTGCTTATGAAAAATGAGTCCTAAAACATATATTATAACACAATTTAGAAGAGATTTGAATAGTTTAATTAACATTGATTTTTAATATTTTCCATCAAAAAAAATTAATTTTTAATATTTTTTAAACTTAAATTCATTAATAATATTTTTTTTTTGCCAAAATCATCTATAAATGTTGAGTGCTAGTCGGTAGTGGTAGAATTGTTGCAGCGATTAGTAACTACCTTTTGATTTGACGTTTGAAGCTGTGGAGGATTGGGAGTTGTCTAATCGATTCCACATTATTGAGACTTGATAGCTGTATAAGGGCTAAGCATTTTCCTCGCCAAAGTCCCAAAATGGGCCACATTTCATTATTAGATCAACCAATAAATTTCTTATTTTTATTTCTGAATTTATTATTAAAATTTATTTATTTTTATTATTTTATATTCTTAAAAATTAATAAAAAGTTAATACATAAAAAATAAAATCTCTGGTTATTATTTTAGGATAAATAAAAAAGTTAAATAAACTGAAATAATACTTTGAATCACATAACATCCCTAAAAAAGAAATAGAAAAATTAATCGAATTATTATTTTTATTTATTTTTTAGTGTATCAAATTATAATTATAAATAATTAATTTTTAACTTTTCTTTATAAATATTAAAATATAAAATAAATCTATATAATTAAAGAAATTCATAAAAATTTATGTAACATGAGAAATATATAGCTATTGAATTATCACATATTTCATTTCGAGGATCAAAGTAAGCCTGTTAATAAATGTTATATATATATATATATATATTGAGTAAGCATTTGAAAAGCATTACTTGTTTGGCATGCCAGTCTTGTCATGGTACAATCCCTTTATAATGATAAGATGTATAACAAACCCTACCTAACTGCTTAACTGCCGACGTAGAATTGCCAATAGATCGCCGAGTAATTGCACCTCCATCCTTGCATTAAGAAAGGCGTGTTAAGGAGAAATTCCAATCTGCATGACTTCACATATTATTATTATTATTTATTTTTAATGAGGCTATTGTGAAGTTCCAATCTTAGTACTTGTATTTCACTAGTTTTATCTTTTTTATTAAATTAAAACATCCATAAATAACTCCAACAAACAGTAACAGAGCAAGATAAATTTTTTTTAAGCCAATTAAATTTTTTACATTATAATTTATATCAAAATAGTAAATATAATAATTAAATCAAATTTATATATTTAAACAAATTTTCACTAAAAATAAAAAAGATAAATACAAAATATAATCAAAATTTAATAATTTTATGTTAAAAAATATTACTCTATCTGTCCACAAATTATAATCTATATTTTCTCTTTGAAATGTCCAAAATAAATAGTTCACTTTTTTTTTAAGTTAAATTTATTATTGTGTTTTCAAATATGCAATTTAGTATAATTATAATCAATTACATTATTTTAGAATAATTAATGCAATTTATGATCATTATATGGATAAAATAATAAAATAAATATAAATCCTTAATTTTTGTCCGAAAATAAAAGTAAACTATAATTTGTGAACATAGGAAATAACATTTTGGAGATTATGAAGCCATGGCTCCTCTTGAGCTCCTCCCTTGGTCATTGCCAATAGACTCTCTTTCATTATGACCCAAAAAAAAAAAAAAAAATCAATAACTTCAACACATGGCTACTTAAAAGGTCAAGTTTATTCTTGATCAATTAGTAAGCAACTATTTAGATGGATTCTAACAATCAAATATTGACTGTTAGGTTTCAATTAAAACTTAGTGAATAATTAATTTATTTGACTTATCTGTGTGTGGATTAAATAAATAAAAATATTAAAAATAAATAAGAATAGGCAATGTATGAAAAGAAAGAGAGAAAAAACTGAATGGAAAAAAAAAATGAATTTTATAATTATAATACCAACTTTCTATCCTCATATTTTTAAATAGAAAGTGATTGTGAATATTTGAATTCTTAACCATCAAATTATAAACTTAATGATATTTTATATCATCAATAACTTGAGCTAAATAAACAATAAATTATAAATTATAAATTTTTTTAGGGAAATAAATTATGAATTAGTAATAAACCATTAACCATAAAGATTATACTTATAAGAGATGATTTAAAAATAATTACAATTATTGCATGTATATAATTATAGTATTTGAAAAATAATTAAAATATTGAGTTTTTTATTTGATTAAAATTATTTCTTTTTCTCTTGATTAAGGGTACTCGTTGTGATAATGTAATAAGGTCTTCTAAGTCTACCTTCTGCTTCACAAGATCTCACTTCACTCCTGTTTTTGTAAGATATCTTCGAGTACTATTTGGCATCACATTATAAAATCAAATCGGAGGGCTCAATAAAGAAAGAAAGAAAGAAAACTCTAATAATTCTCCATAAAGTCTTTTCCCTTCCTTATTTTCCATATTTCTTCTCAGTTCAATACTTTGTCCTTTTTGCTTTTCCCCTTCACCATTTGCTTTTCCTTTCCCTCTCTCTTTTACCATATTTAATCTATTTCTTCTTAACAGGAGCCAAGAGGATTGCCCCCATTTACATGGGCTTTGCCCTTTTTAGTCTAAGAGAGTGTAAAATCAAGATTCAAGAGAAAAGAAAATAAGTAGAAAATAAAAAAAAAAAAAAAGAGAGGAAAGAATTTTCAATGAGGAAAGAGAGAGGTAGAAAAATATTACTTTGAACTTTCATTCTGGGCCTACTACTTTTTGCTTCATTTTTCCAACTTTGACAATTTGTTTAGGGAAAAGAAAAAGTTTAGGATATGGAGAAAGTAATAAAAGAAAGTGATAGAAAAATAAAGGAATGGAAAGTGAGTTTAGGAGATTTTATATTTTGGATTATTTTCTTCGTTTTGGGTGATTGTCTCTTAGACTGGATGGGATGGACATATTTATTACTTTTTCACTCTCCTCTCTCTGTATCCTGAGTTTTCCAAATAAGAGAAATAACTTTTTTTTTTTTTTTTTAAATTTTCGCGGTGTCTGTTTTCTTTCTTCCACTTTCTCTCGCTACCAAACAAAGGATGATAAATGAAGCAAACTCCACCAAGCATGATACAATATTATTTTCTCTAAAATGTGCAAATTTTAAGAAATATATTGTAAATATATATTACAGGATTGAAAAGTATTATTTTATTAAGATTTAATAGATAAATTTACCTTGAACTTACTATATTTTAGCAATTATACCATATTCTTTATTTTATGTCAGTTCTTACTCTAATTTCAAAACTTAATTACAATTGTTTGACAAATGAATTATAAGTATGAAATTTATTTATAAATGAATTCTAAATAAAATTCTCTTGTAAATGAATTCTCATATTTGAAAAGATGAAATATATAATTCAATTGAATAATGTTTGGAATAAATCTATAAATGAGTTATTTTTATTTTTATTTTCTGAAATACCTTTAATATAATAAATATAATTAGAAAAAGCAAAAGAGCTAAAAATAAATATATTTTATATTTGTAATTAATATTTGATTTGAAAAAAAATAATGAAAATTACTTGGACAAAAAAGAAAAAAAACAGAAATATATTAGAGAGAGGGAGGGTAGTAAGAGAAGAGAGAGAAAGAAAGTGTAGTAAAAAGAGATTGAGGGGGAAGAGAGAGAGAGAGAGAGGAAAGAAATAGAAATAGGAGAAGAAGAAGAGAGAGAGAGGAAAGAAGAAAGAGAGTGAAAAAGAGAGAAAGAGAATAAGAAAAAGAAAAAAGAAATGATATTTTTATCCATAATAATTGTTGATGAGCATAATTTAACACATATTAATAGCCTTTAAATTTATTTTTTGTTGTTTATTTATTAAATAAATATTTTTATTTAATGATATTTTTATGAAATAGGAAATAAAATGGTGAAAGCTTGAAAATTGAGTAAAATTATAGTCTTTTACTTATATGAATAATAATAATAATAACAATAATAAATTTTGTAAAAAAAATAATTTTTCAATAAAATCAAGTAAGCCATTTTTTTTTTCTTTTGAAAAAGGACATTATCTTCAAGTATGTAATAGAAACTAAAGAGTTTATCAACCATCTTTATGTAAGTCAATTAAGGAAAATAAATAATTCAAAAATCAAAGTCATATATTTGACACTAAGGAAGAAAAATCACAAAAATTCAAATCATCATTAAACATCTATATGCAATCCAACTAATGAAAACCAGGAATTCAAAGTTTAAAATCACATATTTGATGCTAAGGAAGAAAAATCATTTGAAATTTGTTTTTTTATCAACTTGCTATCTAGTTATTCATGCTTATAAATAGAAGGGAAATGACTTAGCAAAAGAGGAGATTGTGAGGGAAAGAATTAAGAAAATAAGGAAGAAGTTGAGATTTCAATATTAAGGATCCAAATTGCTAAAATGTGTTCTTTTGTTTATTTTGTTATTCTAATTATATCTTTTTAAGTTTTAATTTTATTAAGGTGAATGATAAAACTATGTTAAATTATTAATTTCTATTATGTATTAATTCTAAATATTTTGCAATTTAATGTTTATGATTTTGACTTCATTTGATAATATCCTTTCATCAATTCTATCATGTATTTTTTATTGTTAGGAAAGTTATCTATACTTGCTTTTTATTGAAAGAAAAGTAATTTTCTTTGATTGTGTGTTTTCCATTAGATTGTATATATATAATGCTTAGAAATTATACTTTTGAAGTGAAGGAAAATCTATTTGAAAATTTAATAAAATTGAATTTAGTGATAAAATCAATAGAAGATGGAAAAATCGATTTCTAAATTATTTTCTGAAAATTAGAATCAATACATTATAAAAATTATTAATTAAATATTAGTAAATTCTGAAACATTGGTAATATTTTATTTAAATTTTATTTCACAAATTCATCTACTCTTAATTATATTATTTTGACATTTCTATTTTTTATCATTATCTAAAAAAAAATTATTTGCAACTAGATTAGAATTAAATTAATGTGGTTTAAGTAAGCTTTTTTATAATTCTTTTTATAGCTTTATTCGTAAAAATGATTTCGTTACTATTTATTTATAGAATCAGTGATTCGTGCGCTTGCGAGTATAAATAAAATTTTGAAAACAATTATTTTCTTAGTTTTGTGAAATTCATCTTAAAATTTCATGTATTTTACTGAAATTTGATTCAGTTATATTCAATTTCAATTCCATGAAATTGAAATTGAAATGAATATTTATTTAATATTATAAATACAAAATTTTTTAACAATGTGAACTTTAAAATAAATTACAAAAAATTTTGTGAAATTTATTTTTTCTAAATCGGTTGTAAGTCATAATTTTAGAAAAAATTTATTAAGAGGCCCAAAAATTAAATTTATCCTTAAACTTATTATACCATATTGTCAATTTAACTTTTCAATTTTGACTGAAATTAATTGAACTCTTTAACTTTAGAAATTTAATTAAATTATTAATTAGATTATTAAAAATTTACCAAATTCACAAAGTTGAAAAATCCAATTAATTTCTAACAATATTTAAAAATTAAATTAAAAATATGATATAATAAGTTCCAATGTTAATTCCACTATTTTCCCTCAAATCAATATGAAAATTATTATTATTATTATTATTAATAATTTAGCTCTAAGAGAATAATTGCAACTAAGCTTCCAAATTCTGGTAGAACTAACAAAAATAAAAGATCTAACTGCAAAATGAAAAATTTAAGAGTAAATTTATATATTAAGCCTTTTCTTTATATATGTTTTTCAATGAAAAGCTTAAATACATGCTACTATTAATAAAGTTATACATACAAATTTATTGGCAAATCTAAAATTGAGTTGCTTTGTGAATTTATAGATATGTTTACCTATATTTACATGTGACTGTGTCACATAAATGAGCACGAGAAATTTTTTATTAAGTCAAACTTCAAGTAATTTATGATTAACTCAAATTATTTTCAACTCTACAAGTATAAACTACGAATTTAACAATGTGACACAGGGCAATTATTAAATTAAATTTATAGTTTATAATTTATTCCCCCCACTTTCCTCACTAGCATTCTTTCCTTATATAATAATTACCTTCCAATATACTAAAAATGTACAAAGAGCGACGTAGACTTTTGAGAAGGTTAAAAAAGAAAAAGTCAAGGTGAAAGACCACCATCTCAAATAAAAAAATTAAAAAAAAAAAAAAGTGCAGCAAAGGCAAAGGGTAAAAAAAAAAATAAAAAACGAAAATGAGGGGGGAGAGTGAAAAAGCACTGTCGGCTGACTCTGAAGCAACATCGAAATTCACGCATCTCAACAACCAAGAAGAAGTGGCCCAGTCTGTAGTCCCTTTCTTTCTTTCATTTTCTTTTCCTATGTGTCACTATTCAACATTCACGTATCACGTACCTGACCTCCCCATAAACAATGCAACTAAGAAAAAGGGGCATATCTAAGATTAGAAAAAAGAAAACTGAACCAAATTTAAAGATTGTTTTAGAAATGGACCGCATAAAATTGTCATCAAGTTTAGTGATGAAGTGCTAACTACTACATACCTACTGTAAATTTAGGGGTGACAAATACGAGTTTGAAACCGAATTAACATAAGGGGAAAAAGAAGAAAAAAAAAGAAAAAAGCTATGAGTTGTGTGCAGAATGAGGACAACCATGCATACTGCAGCTGTGAAAGCTACTTTTTCAATATATATATATATATATATATATATATATATATATATATATACCTACTCATCAGCATCAAAATGAATGTATATTTGACTATGAACAATACCTGGTACATGTATATACGTTATGAATGAATGTGGGAGAGGTACATTCACTCTATATCAGAAACGATAAAAGTTCTTAATTAGAGGACTCACTTCAAGCTAGAAAAATGGTGTTGGTTGGCCCCATCTCTCCACAATACAAGGTAATTACATTAATTCTCTGCTCCCCATGGCCTGTACATATACATGAGAAGATTAGGTTTAACAATATTAATGAACAAAGGGTACCATAAACATTATTAAGAAATTAATAAAATACAACACATAGCTAGCCTCAAAAATTTGTCTAAGGAAAGCTACATGTACTTCATTCCTGCCTAGTTACGAATAAAGAGCTTGACAAATAGGCCTTATATTAAGTCTCTCTCAAACTTGAAATTACTAAGTCTATTTGGTATGAATTTTATTATTAGTATTTTTTCTTTTGTTTTCCATTTGTCGAAGAAATTGTATTATTAAAATACTTGTGTCTTTATTATTTTGAAATCTTAAAAGAAAAATAATGAACATTAAAGGTGGATTTTCTTCTTTCATCAATCTATTTTCGAAACATAAATTTTTAATATTGAATAAAGAAAAATCCAATATCAGTCACTTTTTTATCCTGCTTGACATATATGCTTAAATTGGCCTTCGAATATTCAGTTTCATTTCATGTAGTTTATGAGGCACAAAAAGTATCATGAGAGACCATAGAGAATAAATCAAATCAGTTATACTCTAATGGATATAATATTATGAAATAAACAGTTGAATATGCATGATATGCATATTTCAAATTTTTCAAGAGGCAATGAAAGAATAAGATGAGATACGACTAAACTATATAAAAAAAAAAAATTCTTTCAAATGAATCATTGCAAAGAACTTAAGCTATTACTGTCCGCTTATCTATAAGTTAATTGAATTGTTCAAACCGTAATGTTTATAAGATGTGAGAAATGAGGACAATACACATCTCAAACGACAGATTGGCTTACCCTCTCAGAAAGACCATTAACATGTCCAAGGTCACATATGAAGGGTCATTTTAGCATTACTATTGCAAGTAGTAAGTTTTTAGACAACATATAAAAAAAATAATCCTTTTGGACCAATAGAACATAACTACTTGATATTGTATACCTAAAATTGATTTTGGAAATAACTCATTTGAAATTATTACCAAAATCAATTTTAGATACATAAAAATCTAATTGCAACCCAAAAAAACTTCTTTATTTTTTATTTTTATTTTTTGTCCAAAGACTGTGTTTTGACATAGCAATGCGAAACTAGTTTGAAATTTTTTTTAGCATTAATTTTATTAGTAATATTTCAATTTGTTGTTACCACTAGACTAAGATACCAATTAACTAGTCCGAAATGTTAGTTCTAAAACAATTTACTATTGTACTAGTTAATGGAATTAAGAACTATTCATGCTTCAACACTATGCTTGTCCACAATTAACTAGAAGTGTAAAAGTTATTCTAATAATTTATGAACTGGCCTTTTAAAGCACTAAAAATATATTCGAACATACTGAACTTGTGCAAATATATTCGAACATACTGAACTTGTGCGCTGACATAATGAATCCTATATCACAAGAATTAGTCTTCTGTGGAAGCAATATTGATTCACATGTCTTACTCTCACCCAATCGCACATAATACATATACACACATAAACAGACATACGCATGAATGCTAAAAAAATGTTGATGCAAGTGTTATCAATATTAAAAGAATCATATCTTCTAAGGAAAGTAAATTTTACCATTAATCTTATCTCATCTGTTGCGCATTCCATGAGGTACAATGTCCCCAAGTAGTCCTTCATCTACAGCTGGAAGCTGGGGAGTAGGCTGTCGCTGTTCTCTACTGGGTTCATGACCAGTTTGAACTGGTACTTGTTGAGACTGTGTAATAGTTAGAGGATTTTCATGAGGCAACTGAATTCCAGGATAATAAAATTGCGACATTTGGGGAGTCATATGGTTAACAAATGTGGCTTCATGACTAATGATTCCACCTCTAGGAAAACCAACAGTATGATGACAGTGCTGGCCTTCATATGTAGTAATCACAATGGTGGGGTCTTCAGAAGACCGTTCAACTCTCTTCTTGACAGTACATTTGCTATTTGTGCAACGATAGTAGCTCCTAATCATACACATATACAAACAGCAGTGCTGACATATGGTTTCCAGACACAGAAAGTATTTTGAAATTAGGAATGAATAAGAGAAGATTAGTTGCCGACCTGGGGAATGGACTATTTTTAACTGCTTTCTGTCCATATTTCCGCCATCTGTAGCCATCCTCAAGATGATCAACTTCACTCTTAGTCATAAATGCAAAACGTGGCTGGCGGATTCGCTTTTGCCCCTTCTTTCTAGCCTTACTCCTACAAAATATTTCACCTACAATTATCAAAATAAAAATAAAATTCTAAAAAAAAAAAAAAAAAAAATGTTGTTTGTAATAATGTCTTAATTGCAAACAGATTAATGGGGCATTTTATTACGTTATCTTACATAACTAGTATTTCACTTGGAAGATCAATGAACTTGTTAATTCTTAATAAGATAAATGCAGTTTAGATGCATGCATAAAGTGTTAGAGATTGAAATTTGTTATCTTTCAAATGGAAACTGAATATTGAAGATTCAATTGTATAGAACACAATTAACTCGAGGACATGAAAATAGATGCGAAAAACTAGATTGCCAACTGAACAACATTTATGATGTTGAGATGAAAAAGAAAAAGAGAACAGAAAATGAGGCTATATATATATATATATATATATATATATATATAATTTAGCACTAAATAAAGAAACTAGCATGAAGAAAAATTTCATCCCGATAAGAAAATGAGAGAACTGAATCTCTCATTTTTTAAATAAAAAAAAAAAGAAAAAAAAATTCAAAAGTAGGAAAGTCCTATACTAATGTCTTTGCCGAAGCTTATATTGCAATTAATAACTAAGATACTTCCTATCTCAAATAGGAGATGATTAAAAGAATAGCAAGTGATAGAGAAATTAAATGTCGTATGAATAAATTAAGGAACGAATTTGTGCATATTGCTTACAGATTTGTTGTTAACTTACAAACTCATAAAACATCATGACAACCATTTCCATGTTTTTATTTATAGGGTAGTAAAATGGTCTCACATACTTAATATATTAAATAGAAAATATTTAATAGATCGTAATAAAATGTAATAGAATAAAATTAATTTTTTAGTGTAATATTTATATAATAAATATATACTATTTGATTACATTACATTTTATTATGACTTATTAAGTATAGTATAAATGTATTAATTAAATAAATTATTTATGACAAAATGAAGGGATTCACAGATTTATAAAGAAAAATTATAAAATAGAAATTTGTTAAATATCTACCTGCGAGTAAAAGATTATACAAGATGATAAAAGATTATAAACGATGATAAATTCAATACATAAACATCTAATAAAGCCAGCCAGTAAAGAAAGCGCATTGCATGACAAGATTGTGAAACAAATATACATAAGATCAATGGATTCTATTAATGCATATGAATGTGTAACTACTACTAACAACAACAAGAACAGCAAATGTGAAGCTGAAAATAACAAATGAAAAACGGTGAAGCATTGTGTCGTGCAAGTTGCAGACATGAACCGCACTCCAAATGATTATTATGTACACACACGCACTATCCTAAAGGGAATGAATTTAGAACACAAAACAGGCATCCAATAAATAAATAAAACACAATCATAACAGAATATCTCTTCTCAATATTTTTTTTTCTTGAAAAAGAAAAGAATATAGATCGAAAATTAAAATTTTTTTCTTGAAAGAGAAAAGAATATCGATCGAAAATTATTCCCGCTATTTTTATATTTATATATATTACTACTAATTTAGAAAAGGAAAAAAAATATTAAAATAAAAATTATTCTTAGACATGGTATACTTGTAATATCAGAAAAGTTAGAGCACGCCATTCCCGCCGCAATAACGGCGGTGTTCGAGGGCTCTTCAATTATTATCTATCTTTTTTTTTTTTTTTTAAAAAGTCCCCTTTGTTTGAAGAAATTCTCTCATATGGCCACATTTTTTTTATGAAATTACGAAACTACCTCAGACCCCAATTTGCATGAACGAAAAATTTTGACGGTTTCTAGAGAGTGTACGGACTCGCAAATTGCACTCTCTTTCTCTCCAAACAGAAAGGACTTGTAATTGGATTCTGTTTCTGATTTTATACCCCATTATTTTAAGTGCAAAAATTATCGTTTTTCCCCTCGAAATTCGACTTAATTATAATACTAAGTCCACTCACGGTATCTCAGGTGGTTTCCCGCCGGAGCTCGTAGACTTGTCAGCCGGATCTTCACTGGAGCTCGATGAAACTGATGGATTCGAAGTCGATACGTCACCGCTACCGCCACCGCCACCGCCTCCAGAACCACCAACGCCCGCCGGATCACCACCAACACTACCACTTACCGATCCTTGTAAGGCACTACTACTCTCAGGTGTAAACCCAAAGTTTCCAGCCAAATCTGATCTATCTTCATGTTCGATCTGGTCCAAATCCCCAAACCGCTCCAGTTGACTACTAGGTTGAAGATTCCATCCAAATTCGCTGAGAATACTACTCTCTCTGTCGCTAGCGAAGAAGTAATTGACACTATCGGAGTCAGGTCCAAGCGACGTTGCCCAGCTTGAATCGCTGGCGAAGTCTCCTTCCGGATCGGGATTGTCTCTATTATCCATGGATGATCTATTAGGGGATTTTGAAGAAATTGGGAGAAAAATTGAAAAAGGAAAAAAAAAAAGATAAAGAGAGAGTTAGAGAGAGAAAGTTAGGGTTTTGGGAGAGGTAAAGAGTGAAGAGTGAACGAGCTTAGTTCCTTGTATTGGAAAGGACGCGTAGTTTTTGAAACTTTTATCAATATTTTAGAGAGAGAATAGAAAAATAAGTAGGGAGGCGTCAACTGCAAAATTAGTACGGGAGGGTAGTCGGATATTTAAGGGAAGGAAATGGGGTCCAGCACGCGCATGAATAAATAGTAGATACTTTTCCGACATCAGCGCAGCACCTTGTTTTCTCTCTTAACTCATTTTAATTTTTAACTGTACACTTCACAACCATGTAATCCGCTCATCTTATCATTAAACTAATGAGTCATTAATTAGTATTGCTTTGTTTAAGTTTTACTATAACAAATTAACAATCTCCTGTGGATTTATTTTCTGGTTTGCTTATGGCCTCCCTTAATCACAACATTGCACATGCATATAGATATGATTATTATTATTACTATTATTAGTATTAATAAAGTTAATATTAAGATTTAGATGATAATTATTATTATTATTATTATTATTATTATTATGAACAGATTTCAAATATTTGTTATTTCATAATGTCTACAACTTTTTTTTTTTTCTACTTTCAGTATATGCAAGTTGATCTCGTTTTGTAAGATAATTTCAGTGCAATTTTGTGTTTTAATTTTTTTTTTAAATCTTACTTTATTAATTTGATTAGGGATATTTGGAAAATTATACTATGAGTTAATTATTTGTTTAATAAAGGATAAATTCTGAATTTTTTCATTTTATGGTGAAAACAAACAATACTAATAAAAAAAGTCACTTTATTAGTTGATTAATTTAGTCTACTAATTAATTCGGTGCATGCAGTCAATGATATGTACTATAGTGATGTAAACACCTTCCCAAGACTTAGTTTATGGTTATGTTATCTGCCACAAGGCTGTTTTTTTTTTTATTCCCTTTTGGTGTTAAAATATAAAGAAAAATATTAAAAATCGGATGGACACTATAAAAGGTCAAATTTTAAAAAGTAAAACGAAAATTTTAAAAAAAAAATTAATTTCCTTTTGTAATTTTTAAATATTTATCAAATATAATTTATTATTATTCTAGAAAAAAAAATCAAAATAGACAGAAAGCACTTTTTTGGGAAAGCAATAAGCAAAAAATAAAAAGAAAAAGTTAAATATAGAGATATATTAATTTTGAATATTTTATACAAACTAATCCCTTAGTTCGTCAAAACTTCTATAAAAAAAAAAAAAAGGGATGTCAAGGGTTTGAATTTTCAAATTTCTATATTATGAACAAATATTAATAATTTGTATTAATTTAAATAAGAAAAATACTTAATAAATTCTGTATGTATCCAAATCAATGTCGTGTTTTTATTACTTTAAAAACCTATAACTCTTATGTTTCTTTTTCAATTGAAATATACTAATATAAACCAGAGTATGAAAATATTATTGAAGAAAGAAGAATAAATTTCAACAACTAAATGAAGAGTCTTGAACAAATTCTAAAACACCACAAACTCCAAACAACTAGTTAAACCTAATTAGACGGTACTTAATAATACCATTCAGTATTTAAAATTAAAATTTTTATCATATAATAATTTTAAATTATTTAATAATGTACGTTTTAAAATTTTAATTAAATTAAAAATTATTTAAAATAATATGTCAAAATTTTTTACTTAAAATATGGATTAAATATGATAAGTGATTAAATTTTTAAATATTTTTATAATTTTAAAATTTATATCACTTATATTATTCAACACTTAAATTTTTAGTATTTAATTTTTAATTTTGTCAAACACCACTTAAGAGAACAAGAAAACATACCAAATTTCAGACCAACTAATTAAGCTATGGAAAAAGGAATAGAATGCCAGCAAGAATATTAGCAATATCCCTTTTACACCCATATATGATTTCTTTCCTTAAATATTTGAGTCAAACGATTAATGAATATTTGGTTCAATAATATTATAATGGTTTTTAAAATTATGACATTTGATCAACACTGGCGAATTAAATTGAAAATGTCAAGATTTTAATTAATTCAAAATTTTATTTTACATATTATCAATTTTTATGTGCTCATAATAAGCTAGTTAATCAGTGGCATCTCTACAAATGCTGGAATGAGAATTAAGATTAGAAATTTCGTACTGTTTATTGTTTGATTAGAGAGAAAGAGAGAGATTTGAGTTGCAGATGTCATGAGATGAAGTAAGAGGAGATAACATCAATTCTAGTGGTGGGTTCGGATAAACAAACTTTATTTTAAGATTTCCTTTTCTTTTTTTTCTTTTTTAACTTATTGGAGAAATCTTATTATTCAATGCCTTGTTGTATAACAATATATATAAAGTAATACTTTTTGAAAAATTTTCTGATATATTTCCATATTAAATTAGGAAATTTCCATCGTAGTCTAACAAGGAATCAACCATTTGCCTTGGAAATCAAGGAAACAATAGATTGGTCCTTTATTTTTTATTTAAAATAATAATTATTATTATTTTTATTCTTTTTTTTATCTCCATTTTGAATCAGTAATAGAGTGGACCAGCTTATATACTCAGCTCTCGAAACAGATTTATTTATTTATTTTAAAGAAATCATATAAAATCTTTTTGAGTTGGACCATCTTGTTTTATAAGAACCACAGGATTTTCAAATTTTAATTAGAGCATAAAAAGCAGGGGAAGAAAAGCTGTAATCAACCCTAGATTATTCCATGGTCAACTTTTGATAATTGTATGTTTTTGCCCCTCCAAAAAAAAAAAAAAAAAATTTAAGGATGAAATAATTCAAATCTAAGTGGATTTTATTAGTGCTATTTTTATGCTCTGAGCACAAGAATTTAAAAAACCATTATTAAATTAATTAATACTCAAGTAATTGAAAGTTCTCTCACCATAAAAAAATTTAAAATTATCCATTAATTTCTTCTAAAATTAATCTAGCTACACTATATAAAAGTGATTTAGGGGAAGCATTTGAACAGAAGAAAAATGGCATAATTTAAACTAATATTTATAAGAAAATCTAATTTCTATTTAATATTTTTTTATAATTTGAATTTGAATTTTATTATCTATTTTTTTAATTTGATTGTAGATAAATTATGCTTAAACATAGTAATTATATATATACATACCAAATAGAAAATATATATAATAGTACGTATATAAATATTTTTATTTAATTAATTTTTATGAATTTTATATTTCATAGTTGAATATATAAATTAAGCAGTTTATAATTCATTTTTTGGTGGTCTAATATTGAATAAATGAATTATGGGTTGTAAAAAAAAAACAACAAATTACTTTCCATTTGAATATTTCATTTAGAAATTAAAAAAAAAAAAAGTAAAACAACTCAATACATTTCAAGTTTTGCAGGCTGGCTAACAAGCAATTGCTGGAATTTGGGTACCTCTTTCAATTTTGATAATAACTAGATTTTAGTATTAAAGTTATTATATAATACTAAAAATTTAATTATTATTTTTATCAAATTCCAACTTTTTACATCCTATAAAAAGTAATGTAAACAGAGACTACATGAAATTCTCAATATATAGAAAAAATTATGTTTGAAGAATATTGATGAAATTTAACATTTTTGTGTTAAAGCTAATGCAAAACTTTAATAATGACAATAGACAACGGAAAACAAATTGATTTTGATAAATGATCTGATGAAATTATATAATATTTATTGATATTTTTATTTTGATATTTTAATTTTATATAATTAATATTATTTTTTCAAGAGAATAAAAAATCAAGCTGTGATATTCGGTATTGCGGTAAAGAAGTTTAAAGATTTTTTTTTTTTTTAATAAAGGGAACACTTACACTATCATAAATGGTGTAGTGAAAAAAAAAATACTAATTACTTAAACATTCTTGAAAAATATGAGTTGATACTTACACCATATACTAATGCATGTGACAATGATATTATTATAAGTTAGAAAATGAATACTTATAATTTTATTGATTTTGAAGATGTGTTTTAAGTGTACTGCACAAGGCAAGTTGTACTGAACAATGCTGATAAAGTTTCTCTAAAAAAATTATTGGATATGAGATAAAATATTTAACATATTTTTAATTGTTTTTGTTGTATTAAAAATATTATTTTTTTATAATTAAATAAATTTCTTTCTTAAATTTCATTATTGCTTAATTTTAAATAATAATAATAATAGTTTAGATTTTATTTCTATTTATATTTTATATCCTAATTTTCCATTCCTAATAAATTAGTAATCCTTATATAAATAAAAAATAAATCACATGCAACGCGAGTACAGAAAAAAAAACTAATTATTTAAAAACACGTCACATATTTAAATATTTTAATTACTTATAAGTGACCGTTTTAAGAGTAATTTTTATATTAATTTAAAATGCATGCAGTATACTTTACACAGAGCTGATTGAATTTAAAAATCTGAATATGAATATAAATGTTGTACTGAAAATTTTAATTAATAATTACTATATATATATATACATAAAAAAAAAAAAAAAAAAAAAGCTAATAAGAGCATATGAGATATTCAAGATTAAAATTTATGATCTTTTAGTTTCAACTTAGCTATATATATGACTCTTTTAGTTTTAAATTAACTATATATGAATCTTTTAATTAGAGAAAACAATGATAGATTAACATCATATGAAAAAAATGAATTAAAGTTTTAAAGGATTAATAAGCTGGGTAGGATCAATGGAGAATTAAACCGTTGACCTGCAGCTAAATAATGGGGTATGCAAATGATCAAATGGCCCTCAAGAAGGAATGAAGAAGATAAAATTGAAGGGAAAACAAGTGGCTGGACTTTGGAACAATGCAGTTTGATTTTACGCTATGGCCCACTTATTATAACGATTGATGTTGATGACAAAACTAAGTTTTGGGATTCATTATTAATTACTTGAAGCTCTTTTAAATTAATAATGGGTCATCTCTCCTAAATGCATAAAAAATTCAAAAAAAAAAAAAGTAATTGACCACACGAATTTTATCCCCTAAGACAAATAAGAAATCATTTCATTTTTATAGGATGACCCTATCTAAAGCTAATCAAAGCCTCCTTCAAAGCATTTGTGGCAATGGAATAATTCTTTTGAATTAATTAATAAAAATTTGGTTTCCAGTTTTCTGAATTATTCTTTCTTCCTTGGATGATCATTGCCTCCTGAAGTTAATTTGATTTTAACCCTTTTTTTCTTAATGTTTTTAATCAATTCATGATAAGTTCTCTAATTTGTAAATATATTAATAATAACAATACCAAATTTGTCATAAATCGGTTTATTCTTATTGTAATAATCAAAGGTATTTGGTAAAATTAAAATTAAATATTAAAAAATTAAGTGTTAAATTTTAAGTGCCGAATAAAATAAGTGCTGAAATTTTGAAGTACTAAATATAAACAATCTATTTGATGATTATTATTACTGCAAATTATTAAATTTTATTATTGATATATTTAATCCAGTGTTCGTGAACCTTTAAGAGTTTAATGTTTTTAATTTATCAATAGGAAATTTAAGAATATGTTAAGAGTATAAAGTGACATTAGTAAAAAAAAAAAAATCAAAAACTCAATAACTTAGCTTATTCAGTAGAAATCTTAAATCAAATATATTTTAACATACCGTTTTAAATGATTTTTATATTTTAACTTACCATTTTAAATTGAAATTATTTTATATTATCAAACCATTTTAAAATTAATAAGTATTAAAAATATTAAATTAAGTAATAAATTGAATTATCAAATACCTCTATCTCTTAAATATTGATTTCAGAGTTATTGATTACATTGTAGCTAATAAGATCATCAATGAAAAGAAAATGTTAAAAAAAAAAAGATTTTATATATTGTGTTACATGTTTAAGATATTTTTTTTTTTTGCCAATGACATGTTTAAGATAATTGATCGGATTATTTTTTGGACTATTTATTGATTGATAATACTTTATTTTGTAATGCAAAAATTCATCCCTTGAAATTCGAAAAATTTTATAGTTTTAATTATTTTTCTATGCATTATTACAAAAAAAAAAGATGAGCTTTTGTGAGAAAATCAAAGTTTGATAATTAAATATTCGCGAAGCTGTCATTAACATGAGAAAAAAAATTGAGAAAAATCATTAAGGCCTTAATATTTTATAAAATAAATATTTAATAACGAGAGAAGAGAAGAGAAAAGACTATTTTCTTTTTAAATTACTTTATTTTTTTATTAAAATTCAGGCTTTTTATTTCTTATAATATTAGAGACAATCTCAATATTATCGAATCAAAATTTATTTATTTTTAAATTCTTTTTCAAATACATTAATTAAAAAAATCTCCATTTCCATGTTCACATCATAAGAATGGGTTAATTATATATAAATATATATATTTATCTTGGAAAACAAGATATGAGAGATGACATAAGAGGGAAACGCAATCTTAACAAACGAATGGTGCTCCTTTTTTATTAGTATTATTTTTTATGTGGAGAATCACGAAAGTATGGCCCAAACTTAGTCCTCCATGCACAGGTCCTGCCATTGACGTGGAAGAATTACATCCTCCCAACTATACTCTTAATATAATTATTATAATAATAGTAATTCTCATGATTTTTTTTTTTGGCCAAATATAGTAATTCTTATGGTCGTTTGTAGTATTATTATTTTTTTCATACAAAAATATAATTTAATAGTAATTAGATATATTAAACTTCTTTGCCAAAAAAAAAAAAAAAAATCGATTTTCTCTCCCAATATATATGTCTATAATGATTTATGATCTTTTTTTTTTTTTCCTTAGGAGTTCATGTATTTTTTAATAAGTAACATTATACCCACCAAACAAGAGTTGTAAATAATTAGTATTGATTATTAGTGCTAACAAAATAAGTTTTCATGTTAATTAGCTCCAAGTTTTAACTTCCCTATTTAGCCTCTTTTCATGTGCAATATATGCACACCATCTTCTCTATGAGTGCAATGCGAACTATTTTCACGTGCATTACATATAAAGTATTAAAATTTGATTTCAAACTTTATTATTTTAGAATATTTTTAATGTACTATTTATATATTTTAAACTTTTTATTATAAACAGTTAATTCAAATAGCCAGGTTTGTAAAATGTTATTATGAAGATGGATTCACAAGTAATATTTAATGCATTTCAAAAAGCTTATAATAATCTGTCCTAGATGGATTTACTTTTTGTTGTCTTCGTTGGTTTACTTTAAGTATAATATACTTTTTCACAATTTAGGTTAATTATATATCATGTTAGCAGAAGATATGACTTCATTTTGTTTTTTTTGTCATTTTATACAATTATATTATAATATATTATATTATTAAAAAATATAATTATCCTAGAACTAAAATTATAGTGTTCAATTTTTGTCTTTCAATTTTAATCTTATACATTATTTTATTTTTTATTTTTAATTGATCATCACTTTAAAAAAGCATCGGTATATCTATATACAATTAATATGCTTGGTATATTATTTTTTATTTGTTTATTCAATTTTACATCTTTTTTCTTTTAATTCAATCAAATTAATCCTATGTACTTATAAAGACAGACAATGTATTCATTTATTATGTATTCAAATATTTTTTCTCACAAAATTAAACTTAGATCCTATATAACTTTTTATCGTAATATTCGTCTAGTCATCACAAAAGGTTTTAATATTTTATTTAGATATCAATTGCTTGACATTTTTTAATTTAGTATTTTTTGCATATTTGATTTTTTATTGTGAAATTAAAGGTTAATTAACTACAATCGATATTAAAAATAATTATAGAATTAAAAGTTAATTAAATTTAATTGAGATTTTATATTTTTATTATTGTTATTGTTATGTATTTTTTTTATATTTTTTGAATTTTAAATTTTTTCTTTGCAGTTTTGCCTACTTAAAAAAATAGTGGCAAACATAATTTCATTGATTTTTTTATTTTTTAATTTGCTTTTAATAATAAGTTTTTCTTTGACATATATATATTTTTCAATAATTTGATATTAATGGACTAATAATTTATAGTGTTATAGAATATATTATGAAATATATATTTGAATTTTAATTTTTTTTTTGCTTTGAGTTACTTTAAAAAAATTACAAATATAATTTTATTGCATCTTTTTTTTTTAATTTGCTTTTAATAATGAGTTTTCCTTAGAAAAAAATATATTTTTTAATACTTTGGTATCAATTAGCTAAAAATCTATGGTATTATTGAATATATAAATACTTATTATTTTCTCTACATATTAATAAATAATGTATATAATTAATTATAATATAAAATATCTATAAATTGAAAAATAAATAATGTATATAATTAATTATAAGGTCACTAATCACCTGTAAAATCTTTCAATACCTTAGATCCATACATAATTTATCTTAAACAATTACGTTTCAATACCCTAGATCCATACATAATTTATCTTAAACAGTTATATAACCACATATGCAAGTCATATAGTGGGCCAAACTTAACCATTAGCATACTGAACATTTAAAAAAAAAAAAAGTCAAAGTCTTTTCATTTATTCATTTAAATCACTTTAATACATGGATACTTTTACAATCTACAAAACTTTCTAAGATATATCAGCAGCAGCTATGATTTTAGAAAGTTTACAATTAAAAAATAAACACCTAGTCATAACTAATTAGAGCCTCTTTAGTGGAGGAGGATAACTAAAGATTTATAAACCTTCATCTGCTAACTTTGCCACTCACACTTGAAATTCACAAGTGATATGGTAAGATATCAACTCAGTAAAATTATGAAAATGCATATTACATAGAGACTCTATAGAGAAATATCGAATTTGTAAGCATTTATACAAATACATAGACATATACTTATCAAAGTTTGGTATCAAAGAATAGTCATATATGTGTCAAACAAAAACTAACATCAAAGGTTCAATCCTGATAGAAACATACATATCATCATAGTACTCGGGTAATTATAACCACAATTGCACGAGTCTCTATATTATTACAACTATCAGATATCTAATGGGTGAGATGAACTGTAACCTCGAAAGTCTCTATAATAGTGGCATTTTTCTTTCATAATTACCATCGCAGTAAAAACAATTGAAGATACTTATGACTGAACTTATGAGCCCTTTGTAACTATCAAGTGCTGCTACATTACCATAGAAACACTAATGCATGCTTGCAAGAATATATTTGATTTAATTTATAGACATCAGTCGAGTTATTAGTGCATACAAGTTAATAATTTTTTCCATTGGTTGGGTGTTCTGTTAGTATGCAAGCAAAGATTAAATAAATATTGATTCAATAGGATTTTTGTTTCAATATAAGGTCAGCCCCAATGGCCTCATCATTTACAAACACATTGGCTTCAGTCTGAGTAGCCTTGCTATTATAAAGGTCATATTTCTTATAATAAGGTTTACAATGGAAGGTTGCCGACAGATGGTAACACTGACACTAATGAAATTAAATACATAATAATCAACAAATGAATGGAATTCAATGAAAATACATAAAAGAGGTTTTATCGTATATGTATACATTTCATAACTTTACTTCAACTAATTTCTACCCTTTAGATAAAGTCAAAAGAATCACTATCAATACAACTACTAGGATTCATCTTAATAATTCCCTGATCATTCCTTTCATTCCTTAGCACAGTAATCACCAACCTAAGCTCATATAATCATCATCAAGTTTGACATCTATTTTCTTTAGACTCATTGGAAACATAGATTTACCATCTAGATCCATCTGGAGCTCTTTTAAGAAAATTAGAAGAATCATCTACTATTTGGATCTCAAGTTTTATTTGAAGGTTGGCTATCTCTTTTTTGAATAAAAGATCAATGAAGGAATCAAATTTAGGATTTGAATTTTTTTTTGGAACTCGAAGAAAGAAATCCAAAATTGAAATTTTAGAAAGAGAAACACAACCATTCATAATATCTAACCCCACTATCACAAATCAAAGTTAACTATGCACTGTATAAACTAAATAAATACAAACTTGACACTTACCTCAAAACCTACATAAACATCTGAAGGCCTTTCATTGAGTTTACAATGCATCCTTGTTCTACTTAGTTTTTACTTATTCAGTTTGCTTCATTAGTCCATGAGCATCCTCTGCATCGTCATCAAAATCCTTGACTCGTCTCTCATGTATCGAACTCCTCAACTTAACTTATCCAATTCGCCTCATCTGTATTGAATCCTCGTGTTCATTTACCTATACTAAACCTTTTGTTCGTTCATTAGTATCAAGTCTTTTGCTTGTTTTCGTCCTCGTTTAAACCTAACTCATCTATCTTTCTAGACTTCTCTTTTGCCTTGTAGTTACTTAGCTCTTTGTTGTCTACTTCTTTGCGTCCTCTACTAAACACAGTCCCATGCATTCGCTTGTAAACTTTTCATCACTTACTAGGTATTGACAATAATCATAACGAGTGTCCTTATCTATAATAATCGTTTCTTTGCTCTATCTATATTAACAAAATGTAAGGTATTAGAAGAGTGAATTTAGTTCTCTAGATTTCACTCTTTATTTTAAATTTAAATAATACTCTCTCCGTCCCATTTTGTTGGGGATATATATATATTTTTAAAAAGTTTAAGAGTGTATTAAATAATATGCTAATTTTTCTTTTATACCCTTTATTAAATATAATATTTACATTTTCCTATGAATTTTAGGGGAAAAAGTTAAATTAATATATAAGAACATAATATGTGTAAGGGGTAAAAAAAATATTAAAAATATAAATGTGATATACTTTTTGGGACATCCCAAAAAAAGAAAAATATCTTAAATAAAATGTAATAGGGGGAGTAAATCTTATAATTTTCTATGCATGCTATTTATTAATTCTCTCACCTATTGCTATTTATTAATTCTCTCATCTATTGCTATTTATTAAATCTCTCACCAATTAATATTTATTAATTTTCTCACATATTTAATTGAAGAGTGCATTGGATTTTTAAAAAAAAAATTACACTATTTATATTTTAAAATAGATTAAAATACTTTTTATTTGTGGAAAAAATATTTTTTAAAATAAAGAGTACCATTGAAGATATTCTAATGAAAGATAAAAGCATTATTAATAATAATAAATGTTTTATGTATTTAGGTCTTGAAAAACCTCAAAGAATTGTATTCAAAATTAAATTAACTCCAAATATAATTCTTCAAAAATCGTATATCCTTTTCGGATAGACAAACTCTAGACATCAATAACAAATAAAAAAATTAAAAATATTTAATGAGCCTTTAATAATATTTAGCTATGGGATTCACCAAAAAAAAAAAAAAATTTATCTATGGGTATTGGGTATGCATATATGTTTATATACAAAACCAATGATTTATTATTAATAACAAGACATACGCAGGGCTATCAAATTCAAATCCGAATCCGTGTATCCACACAATAAATTCATGTTTAATTTTTTTTTTTTATAAATTAAAAAAATTACAAATTCCAACCCAATTGAAATTAAATTATATAAATATACAATTAAAATAAATTCAAAGATCAAATCATGAAGGCAAGTAAAAAGAAAAACATTAGATTATAAAAAAAAAAAAAAAATATGAGGAAAGGAGTAGACTGAATTATTGTACAACTGGATCATTAAATAAGAAAGATACAAAAATGAAATAATTGATTGAGTTGGATGTGAAATACTTAGAAGGTATATTTATTAAGTTCGAAAATATATATACAAATTGTGTAATTGGCAATTTAGTATATTAAATTAAAATTTTTAAGAATCCCAACTCCAGAGGGGTCACGGATTTGTAATGTGAAGTTGTTCTATTAAATAAAAAATTATCCTTTAATAATTGAAATGGAAAGTAGGATGTCAGCTCATCATGTTTGGGATAAATTTTGCAAAATTTAAATCTGATCTATTTTAAAATAGAGTGTTCATTTTATTATCCATTTTGTTTTGAATCAAGTCGGATCCAACAGTGAGATGAGATTGGAGCGAATAAATTTTATTATTATTTTCTCATATATATATATATATATATATAGTTTATATTTTATATAAAAAATAAACTATGAATTAAAAAATATAAATTAAATATATAC